>OX244274.1:13917983-14517983 GCA_945867215.1 Epinotia demarniana | reverse complement strand
TATTGTTATTACTGTCAAAATCTCAATGAATGAACCAATCAACGAATGAATGAATGAATGACTAATCAAGATATGCCACAGATATAAAACTCTAGTGACTCACAAGCGGCAAGGCTGCTAAAGCTAATACACACCTTGCCTTTATTCATTCAACAAGGGCATGCCTCATAGAGGGGTGAGGACCAAATTCTTGGCCAGTAGTTAGCCTAGTTAATTGATAAAAGTTCCGTTGTGACACGAAAATTAGCCATACAACTCTATGGTTAATTTCGTGTCACAACGGAACTTTTTAACTACTACGAATTAACCACGCTCACTAGTGGCCAAGAATTTGGTACTAACCCAGAGCTGTCACACTCGGTCTTAGTAAGAATAAGAAAGTGTGACAGCAAAATGTCGAACGAAAAAAGGCCACAGTGTGGACTTAGCTTAACGCCAAGCGCACGATTTGAAAGCGCTCGACTGCGCCTGCGGCAATAGGCGCAATCGGTTGATGTTTATACTTTATTGGCCCGTATCCTATGCACGCATGTAGGTATGTTATCATTTATAAATAATATTACCTACCAATAGGCAAACTCACCCAGGGCTCATTGGATAAAGTATGATAAGTCACAATATCTTTTGTCACAGATCTTCTACTCAACTGCTCCGTCGTATATGGTCTATGCTGAAGCCGACTAGTTGTGAGGTAAGGGTCTAAATGCTTCTCATATCCTTCATGAGTTGTATCTAACGGTTCCAGGTCTTTGTGCCAACTTGGCTCTACCATTGGCTGTAAAGAAAAGAACATTAAAAAGTACGATTCCCTCCGACCGCGCCAGGCCGGAGCGCATATCGATACCTTTAGACTCAAAGGGTGTAAACGCCAAAACGCCACTTTACAGGAGAAGCAAAAAACTAAAAATGATTTAGAAAATAATTCAGAACTTTTTTATTTTAAGACATACCTACAATGTTGAGTTTTGGCTCAAAATCTTAAATTTTGAAGATAAATATATTGGTTTTATAATAATTTGGATAAACCAATAAATAAAGAAAATAGGATTGTTATACGCCCCAAAAAATCAAGAAAAATGTTTAAACGACCCCAAAATTCGCATTGTCTGTAAAATTGTTAGGGTGTAAAGGTCACCAAAAGCATTTTTTTGTCAAAATGGGGTGTATATTAAAGTCGCCAGAAAGGTATTTAGCTAATTCGCAGTGCATGTAAAATTGTTAGGCTGTAAAGGTCAAGAAAAACTTTTTTTTTTTAAATTTGGATGTATATTAGAGTTGCCAAGAAGGTATAACAACTAATTTTTACAATGCATTTCACTTCTCAATTGTAAGTTTTGTATCATCGTCATGCCCTCAAAATTATTGATGAATTGCATTTTTTTTAAGTATTCTTGCAAAACTTTGGCAATCATTGTCTCAAACTGTCGCCTAGATAACTAAGGTCAGCCACGATTTACGTTCATCGCTGCAAGTACATGCCGGAACCTCAACGTTGATGTCTATTATAAAAAACAGCAAAGATATTGTATCGCAGCGGGTTGCAGAAATAATGATAAAAATACGAATCACGCGTTTTTCTCTCCCGGCGCGCCCGAAGGATGCCGAAAAGTAAGAAAATGAACATAAAAGATAATAAGTAGTTACTGAATAGTAATAAAAGAGATGTTATTAGGTGTATCTACTTCCATATATAACACTGTATGAATAAAATAACACTCAGGACATTTTTTATTTGGTTTAAGTTTGAAGGTTGAATTGATTATTTGCTGATATTGTGATTTTAAATAATAGTTTTGTAAAGTATACCTACTTACTAAATCATCAACTTCGTAGGTATGCATATAAAGGGTAGGTACGTCATATTCATAGAGGTTCTTATTGAAGTTGGGTGCTACCGTCGCAGTTCCGTTACCCGTCGCTCATGCGCTATCTTGCTCTCACTTATCGGCGGTATTCATGGAGGTGAAAGAGAAAACTATCAAATACTAGTTCAGGTTCTAAGAGCCTTCGCCGGCGGATTCTTATTTCGATAGGCAAACAAAAATTCACTCATAAGACGTTAATACTTAATATTATTTACGTCGGTCGTAAAACTCCAAGAGACAACTTTGGTAAAATAACGATCAGTGTTTGAGGTAAGTACCTTCCAGAGAACTCAGTGTTTACTTTTTTATTTATTTAAACGGCAAAAAAATTTAAATTAAATAACATGATTTCCGCTCTTCCGAGAACGCACTTCCATTTCGCTCACGCTTATGCTCAGTGAGAGGGAGAGAAGACCATGAACCTACGGCGCCTTAAGATTTTTCCTGATTTAATGGGGTCGGAGCAGGTGCGCCCTAACGCCCCTTACATTCGATCGAAAATTTGTCGTGCTAGAGTTGTCTTAGTTGTCTTTGGTCGTTCGTTGTCTAATCATAAAATTGTTCGCCAAGTATTGCTTATGCTTGTAGGGATTTAGGGTTCTGTACTTAATATGTCAACTCAATGTAACAAATAGCCCATTTTTTAAAGCTTAAGTGGGGACACTTACTGTGACGGAAGGAAAACTACGGAACCCTAGACTGAGCGTGGCCCGACAGGCTCTTGGCCGGTTTTTTAAGGTACCTACTTAAATATTTTGTTTCATTAAGAAAAGGGTGAGGTGAGGACTGACTATACATGATCTTTGACTATACTTACTTTGTTCTTGGTTATCTTTTTGGTATATGGATAGGTACAGTCCCGAGCAATCTACCATAAACAAATCAGGCAATATCTAACACGTTCCTAGAAAGACTCGTATAATGTGCGCGCTTTTTCGTGGCAGGCTGATGCTGGTGACTGTACCACAATATACTTAGAATAACGTTGTTTAGCTATTTAGTAGCCGTTGCGTTACCGGGTCAGGCAGGCAGGCAGGATGCTTGTGTTGGTTCTTGTGGGTGACCAGGGTCGGTGGTAGCTCCGGTACTTTATATGCATGCCGCATTTCCGTCGTGCCGTGACCGTTGCACAAGGGGGGCTGGTCTGCCAGCTTATAAATAAAGAGTTGGATTAAGCAATCAAAATAACATCAATCATACCATACCCAAGTAGCAATCAAATGTCTTAAAAAGGGATTGAAGATATCTTGAAGACAATTAGACAAATTCTTGCTGTTGTCTTGGCTAAAACCATTATGTCCCTGAAGATATCTTGAAGATATCCCCCAAGACTCAGTTAGGACAAAGTGGGCACAGTATTTAAGACATTTTCAAGAAAGAGTTAATACTACTATTTAGACAAACTTAAACCCTACTTAAGAATGAGGGTTTTACAGATCTCTAAACTTCGAATTGAAGATATCTTGAAGGTTGACTTAAGGCCAAGAAATAAACTTAAAGATATCTACAATACTTACTTAAAACTATTAACACTGAGTTGCACAAATTCGATCATCTCTTAACAAATAAAATTTTATAACTTTTTTTACTCATGGAATTGTATTTTAGAAAATATGGCGAACTCTTTTACTAACGAGAGAATTCACTGAAGTTTTATCAAAATGGCGATTACTTAACTATTTATTACGTTTAGAAACGACCGTGTAATGTCCCTATAGGTATTTAAAAACTATAACGCATGATGGTTTATCGTGTAAAATTGATTGAAAGTGCTATAAAACAGACGGGCTTACCAAATACTGGAAAAAGAGCAATAAAAATTAGGAATATTAGGTTGCTAAATTAAATATTTGGTTACATACAGCGCAGAATACTACTTTTCTGTAAATGTTTGCAATATAAATGCAATTATTATTGCTATTACATAAATCTAACTACAATGTACTTTATTTTTTATGAATTAGTGTCGGATTTTTTTTATTTATTTTTTATTTACTGAAAGTAAAATGGAGTTTAGTCTTATTATTCTTAGCGAAGTATGACTTTAGACGATACTGATTTTTTAAGGTTATTTTAGATAAAGTATAGAAAAATTGCATTTATAGTAGTACCGGTTTAGAGATATTATACTTAACTTATACTAAAAACCGAATTAGTGTAGTTCTACTTAATACTTAATGGTTCTTTATCAAATCTTTAGTTTGATTTAATGAATGCAAGTTGCCGTCCATTTTACGGTAAATGTTTATGCAAGAATAACCATTAAGTTTATAATACTTATGATATATTTATTCTGTCTATCCTGTCCTGTGTTTAAAACAAACCTTAAATTCAACCAAGCATAAAGGATGACATTGACACGTCAACAACATTGCACTTTCATAATCTTCTATCTTTTATCAATCTATACATATAAGTAATAAAGCTGAAGACGGTCGAAAGTCTGTACATGGAAGATACATTCGAGAAAAAGTTTGTTGGGGATGCTTAGAATCGATAACAGAACACGATCCAAAAGTTTTTAGAATTTTTGTCTGTTTGTCTGTTTATTTGTACGCGTATCACGTGAAAACTTCTGAACGGATTTTGATGCAAACTTTGCTAACCTGACGAGAAAACTCCCGGACAACACATAGGCTATAAAAAATATTTAGATAATGGGGCAAAGGGGTTATAAAATGGGGTCAAAATGTATGAGCTAAAGACTTGAAAATTGACAAGATACTTGACTAGAAAGTAAGAAGAACACTCCATTCAAACGTTAAGCAAAATATAGATAAAACGTGAAAAAACCCGGGATGTAAAATAGTGGTAAACACTACATATTAACCAAAACTGGTTGATACATCCACTGATAGTAACTGTTATACATCAGATACCTAATTAAATTGGAACTTTAGTAACTGACGACGGCGCTGTTTATATTGAAAAACCAGCAACCTTGATCTCTGCCTTCCTATATTTGCTATGAAGTCAGAGGTCATCTAAAGTTGTTTGAAGGAAAAGAATTATCATAGTTCACCAACGTCAAGGGATGTGGGTATACAATTTGGACAAAACGGCATTCCGCGGAAAATTGAGTATCTATGGTATCAATTTTATGAATGTAGAAAACTCCCGTGACTTTCTGAAATATGCGCATCATCAGGAGCGCCCCCTAAAGGTATATAATTTTGGGCCTTTCATCCTATGAAAACCTCAGCCTTCGCTTCGCTTCTTCTTCGCTTGCCTCCCCGTTTTCCTTCGGGATTTTGGTCCTCAAGTTTCGCTTACAAGACACCGAAAGATAATAAGTGTCTTTAGAGGTCATTGCTTGCATTGAGACCGTTCACAGAAGGGTTGCCTTACAATAGAACGAAAAGGCCTTGCTTGCCTCTCCACTCACTCTCCGAACTTTTACATGCAATTTCGCTTGCAAGACACCTGGGAATAGTAAGTGTACATCCCCCACGTCGCCATCAGGTTTCACTTGCAAGACACTGGGAGATAATGAGTGTCCGTCTATAGGGGTGCATTAAGAGCGCTTTCTGAAGGAATGCTTGGAGTCTGTCACTTCAACGTAAAGCACGGCCCTTGGCCTCGGTTGCCTCGCTACTTATCTACGGGACTTACTTCGCCCTTCGCCTCGCCACTCAACTTCGGGATATTCAGTGTCCGTGAGGGCTTGCTTGCCACGCCGCTTATCTCTAAAAGTCTCTAAAAGCATGCTATAGGCCTTTAATTCCTACGAAATGTTCAGGCTTCGGCTTCCCTTGGCTCCCCTTTTATCTTTGGGAATTTGGGCCTCAGGTTTCACTTGCAAGACGCCTGAAGATAATGAGTGGCCTAGGGGCTCGCATTGAGAGCGCTCTCTAAAGGGATGCTGTGGGCCTTTCATTCCAACGTAAAGCTCGGCCATTGGCCTCGCTGCCACCTGGGGTTAGTATGATATAAGTATCCTTCAGCCCCCAGTGCTTTCTTAAGGCTTGATTTGGATCTTTCATTAATACGAAAAGTTGCCTGGCCGCTCACCTTCTGGACTTTGGTCTCCGGATACTACGGATACGAAGACATCTGGGGATAGTTAGTGTCCGTGGGGGCTTACCCACGGGCCTTCAGCCCCCGAGCTCACATAGCGACCGCTCTCTAAAACCATGCTTAGGGGCTGTCATTCCTACGAAAAACTCAGCCTTTGGCTCCGCTTGCCTCCCCGTTTACCTCCAGAACTTCGGCCCTTAGGTTTCGCAAGTTACTCGGAGAAGTCGGAGATAACGAGTATCCGTGGGGGATCGGGCCTTAGGCCCACGAGCTCGCAAGAAGACCGTTCGCTGAAAGATTGCTTTAGGCCTTTAATTCCAATGAAAAGCTTGGCCTTCGGCCTCTCTTGCCTCACCGCTCGGCACTTTGGCCTCAGGTCTCGCTTGCAAGACACCTTAGGATAGTGAGTGTCCGTCGGGCTCGCCCTAGTATCTTCGAACCTAGGGCTCGCTTAGGGAGCGCTCTCTAAAAAGATACTTTGGGCATCTATAGAATATTATTGACGAGCAAGTTTATGAGGGTGTTATTTAGATTTGAACTGTTACACGCACTATCAATGAAATCAGAAATCAGAAAGTTTATTTGCTTCAGATACAGTCATAGGGTTATTACAAAAATGATGCGCACAGTGTCCAATGCCTGCGAGCAGGTGTGCAAATCATTAAATTATATATTTAATGTCACAGCTACATAATTTATATGAAATCAATATGGAAATGAAATCTTTATTTTCAGCATGTAGTATGGTTAAAAAACATAAGAATACCATGTAACTAAACCATAATTTATGCGCGTGCGAAGTCGCGGGCAGAAGCTAGTACTGCTAGTGCTGCTACTTCATTTTCCACATCTTGCGTCATCATCTCCTTTCTTGTGATCTACAGTATACTTGGTAATAATGATACCAAAGCCTCACTCGAAGATGTACTTGGTACTAATGATAACAAAGTCTCACTCGTCGCACTGCCGTTTGAATGACTTGGTCGCACACAATTGGACGATATTTTTTTTATATTTCGGAGCACGCCGACGAAAGCCACCACATCTTTAAAAAAAAATATTTCATCCATCTTCAATTGGTTCTAGTTTGTTGAAAAACGTCCCGTTAAACTTATTTTCACTTAAGCTTGATTAAATTTAATAAAAAAAGAATACAGTTACCTTAAGTGACCCAATTCATAGAGCTTGGTGTAACCAATCATCTTAAGTTTATCTACAAAATCAATTTTTACTTTGTGATTCTAAACTGATACTTAAATTATACCATTGAATCTTAAATGAGTCTTCAAATAATCTGAGTTGAGTAAAAAACACATTTTTAGACTAATTTGTAGACATACTTAACACCAAATAGTTTTTAAAATATTTAACTAGGTTTTAGGTATTCTTGACTTGCTAAAGTGGCGGTAGCTTAAAACTCTTTAGTTTTTAAGATTAAAATTACTAAACTGAGTCTTTTTAAATTTAGCTTATTCTTATTTTAGATAAAATTTAGAAATGTAAGATTTAATCATTATTCTTGTTTGCTACTTGGGTAAACTCTAGGCCATACCATACTAAAAAGGCGGGTTCTGAATTGAACAGTAGGTAAATGTATTACAGTTCCTCTGCTTCAAAGATTTACCTAGTTTCTCTAATGCTTTTACCTTCGAGATCATTTCGCGATTATTGTTTACTAAAAAGCGTGTACTTCCCGATGACAATACCTCAACTATTATAGACACATGTAAATTGTAGATAGTATAGTAATTTTAGTTTTGTCACTCAAGTAGGTCATGCTCAATTGCTTGCGATCTAGAACCCTGGCCGAATTGGATTGTTTCAATGGAATTTTTAATTTAGCACCACTTTACTATTGCTACACAAGTGTGCTAGTACAGAGTGTAATTTTATAATTTTTAGTAGGTAGTGCAAATTGTACAATCTTACAAATTGACAACAAATTGTTAACATCACAAAAAATATTGATTCTTGTTTTTAGGGTTCAGTAATCAACAACGAAATTTACTTACCCTCCTACTAGGTGGATAAATATACTCATTATCAGTACAAGCCGTATGCTTATTAAACCTATGTGTTTCTGGGACCTTGTACCCAAAGTCTTCGCAAGTCTGCGACCGGGTCAGTTGACCAGTCACAGTATAGTCTCGTTCGTAGGACGATATTTCTGGAACTGGCGGTTTCTGTTAAAAAAAGATAAGATTGTATTCTCTGGCAAATAGCATTTTAGTTAGTAGAGTATTGGCACACGTTCTTCGAGGTGGTTGAAGCAGGAGCCCTAAATCGACCATATAATTCCTAGCAAACATATCAGTAAGACTGACAGTCGATTGTTATTTTGATATTGCAATTACACATATTATACAAAGGAGTATTATATGCCACGTATTTCGTTTGGTACAAACTCGGAACAACATCCGGCTCGAAGGACCATCGTACGTGAGTTGTAGTTTAGGACCCGTGTAGGTGCGATCGTACTAGCAAAATTAACAAAATACGGGCCGTTACATGTTTTTTCACCGGTATATGTTACTGTTTAAAACGTGCTAACTTTTGCCTGCGACTTCAAAAGGCCTGTGATTTACGCGGTAAAAAGTGTTCTGTACTATTTGTCTTCCATTAGAACTCCGTCGACTATCTCCATACCAAATTTCATATTCATCGGTTTTAACGGTTTAAGCTAAAAAGGTAGACTGTATTATCTAACTGAAAAGTAACATAATATGGAACAAATAGCCTCACCAGTGCCTGCACCACTTCAGTAGGCGCCCGCCACCTGCGCCCAGTGCTCTCACTAGACTCTCCTGTGTCGGGGAACTTTCTCACTCGAGGTTGGACGTGCACCCTATCCCAATAAGTGGGGTTTATTTTGTACGGATATTCTGCTTGCATTGTTACTACTCCGGTCCACAGTAGTGAAATGTCAACTGTTAGAACTAATCAAGTTCGGATGCTACAAAATTGATTTTCAATTGTTACTTTGCCATCGTGAATTTCTAGCGCTGGGAACTTGAGAGGTCACAATAGTACGAAAAGTACTTTTAACCTACTCGTATGTCTTCGTTGTTTGATCAGTGTTTTTTCTTTGTTTGTATCCTAGCATTCGTTTGTTCCTTTTAAATTTGTTTTGTTTCGATTTAAAATGCCTTTTCGGTTGTCATAGAAACCGACTTATGGCAGCTTGTTTACACGCTTGTGCCTAAGCATTTTATCTTAAAGTCGGCGTCAATAGAATTTTCTAACTATGTAAACAAACCGCCATGCAGGGTTTTTCTTTATTTTTAGTATTATTCTTATTTTTTCGTTTTGTTATTTTAATATTATGTTCCTTTGTTATTTTAACTTTATTAATATTCTGTATTTGACGATCATTAAATAAATCCATAATGAAAGACAGTTTCAATATGGCGGTACGTTTACATAGTTAGCAAATTCTATTGTTGGCCACTTTAGGTGTAACTGTTCGTTATTTAAAATCGTTGAATATTTACATTTTCAACGGATGCCAATAGAGTTGTTATCCAATTGTGAGATATTCTAGAACCAAGTATTATTTTTTATTAACTATAGATCGCTAAAATGTGTGGACCTTTATTGGATATCGATTATTTATAAGTGCAAACGGACCACTAACCAAAACTTTTTAAATTTTATATTTTATACATAGGTCAGACCTAACATAATCAGATAATAAAACAAAAGGAATAAGTTTGGTAAAAATTCGTTTATTCTCCACAAGTGACTGAAATTGTTATCAAAACACAATATACGTGTTATTACGACTAACGTTAAAATACAAGACTGCAATAAATACAAAATGTACGTGTGAACACCGTCACATACCCAGAATCGCCACAAATAATCAAACGATGGTATCTACTGGGCTAACTATATTGTCTGTGGTGTTAAGGCAAAGTTAGCTCATCTGAATACACTTTATTCATTCTCCGAAGAAATACAGCGACTTGTTACAGACTTGTTCAAGTGTTGTTACACACGCTGATTTTGTCCACAGACTTGCAAAACTGCGTTAAACACATTTTCCTTAAGATTAAGTATAAATAAATTATATTACGAAACGCCTCTACGAATATACAAAATCAATACAAATCCTTACGTTACTAATACGAATTACATCACAGTTCATAAACAAGTTAGTATTAAAGAGTTAAACATACTTCAAAAGTAAAATTTGGAACTAGAAAATTTAGTGAAATAAATTTTTAAACTCAAATAACAATTTGGTAAGAATAATAGCGTACTCAAGTTTACTTAAAATTTAGGAACAAATACCTATGTTCTCTTATATATAGAAAAGTTCATTTGAATAAATAAAAAGAAGACAATATAAAGTAAATAAAACTTATTGGTGAAAGATTTCTCTACATGGTACAACATGCATCATAAAAAAATCGAATCAAACCACACATACAAATTTACAAAATTTGTTTTTTCGACTACTCGAATTTTGTTCAGTCGCTTTATTATAGGTATGTATGTATAAAACATCACTTATGTTATAAGATTGGGTAAAAAAGCTACATTATTAGGTAGTACGGCTATGATTGAGTAGCATTTAAAAAATACTGTCTAAAGAAATGTACTTATGCATATAAGATAGCATCAATGTTCATTCTAGCCAGCTGGGTAATATCGTTAGAAAATATCACTTCATCGTTAAGAGGTTATAAATATAGATTATTTGTTATTAATGAGTATCTTGTAAACACGACATACTTATTGGTACTGAGAGTAAATTTCGGGGTACTATTTCACGTAACTATTGCACACATTAGTCCACAAGATCCTTGATTAAGAGATTATTTTGTCTATGCTCAGTGTTTTATCCAGAGTACTCTGGGTTAAAACCACTAGCTCTTGTCAAATCCAACCAGTTCTCCACTGCGAAACTTACCAAGCCGGGTTTAGACTTTCAACATAGACCTTGCGTCGTTTCTGCAAATCAAAACCGCGCTTTAGACGCGAGTGGGTTTCAGAAAGAGATGGTGTGATGGCTTAGTGCCCAAAACTCGCGCACCAATTCTCCGATTTGACGCTGACCGATACGGTGTATGCGATACGCGGACGAGTAGACGCGCCCTATTTGTATGGGTACGGCTGGAGGCTCGTGTGGTGAATGGCGTACTTAAGGGTAGGAGAGCAATGCCTGCTGCGGCCACGCGATCTTGGCGTCTATCCTCTTGTACGCCAGGATGAAGTTTTGTCCGTTCTTCTCGGCCATCACTTCTTGGGGACAATCGTTCTCGTTCAGCATCGTTTCTGTAAACAAAAACATTTCGTATCTCAGTTCTAAATATTAAGGGTCGCTTGTTGTAATCATAAGTTATTGCTAACCGCTAAAATCTGATGGCACGGGAGTAAGGACTGTTGGGATTCATTTATGGACACACTAATAGTAAAAGTGGATGTAACAAGTTACGATGTCATTTAAGCCAAATGGTGACGCCACGCTTGGTCCCCGCAGGGTGCTGTGTGATCGCAACCATAACTAAACCACTACAATCTCTGTAAGTACTATCGACCACACCTAACTCACCAGCCGTGCACTTTATGTTCATTGTAATAAGGTTCCATATAAATACAGTATGGTCAGTTAATTGTGTTGGCGTTTGTATGTGGTGTTGTGTTACTGGTGGTCGAAGCTCCCGTGGATGCGATATGTTGAGAATGTGGAAGAGCGCGTAGTCCTGCGGGTTGGTGATGGCGGCGGCGTGCGCGAGCGCGCGGCACAGGTCGCGCGCGCGCGCGCCGGGCCGGCACGGCAGCGCCACGCGCCGGATGGAGCCGCGGCACTCGTCCGGCAGCGCCACGCGCACCACGCAGCAGCCGCCCGAGCTGCTGTCCACGGAGCCGCGCCGCCACTGTGCAAGCTACTCACCCTGCTCATCGTGCAGCGCGAAGAGCGCGTAGTCCTGCGGGTTGGTGATGGCGGCGGCGTGCGCGAGCGCGCGGCACAGGTCGCGCGCGCGCGCGCCGGGCCGGCACGGCAGCGCCACGCGCCGGATGGAGCCGCGGCACTCGTCCGGCAGCGCCACGCGCACCACGCAGCAGCCGCCCGAGCTGCTGTCCACGGAGCCGCGCCGCCACTGTGCAAGCTACTCACCCTGCTCATCGTGCAGCGCGAAGAGCGCGTAGTCCTGCGGGTTGGTGATGGCGGCGGCGTGCGCGAGCGCGCGGCACAGGTCGCGCGCGCGCGCGCCGGGCCGGCACGGCAGCGCCACGCGCCGGATGGAGCCGCGGCACTCGTCCGGCAGCGCCACGCGCACCACGCAGCAGCCGCCCGAGCTGCTGTCCACGGAGCCGCGCCGCCACTGTGCAAGCTACTCACCCTGCTCATCGTGCAGCGCGAAGAGCGCGTAGTCCTGCGGGTTGGTGATGGCGGCGGCGTGCGCGAGCGCGCGGCACAGGTCGCGCGCGCGCGCGCCGGGCCGGCACGGCAGCGCCACGCGCCGGATGGAGCCGCGGCACTCGTCCGGCAGCGCCACGCGCACCACGCAGCAGCCGCCCGAGCTGCTGTCCACGGAGCCGCGCCGCCACTGTGCAAGCTACTCACCCTGCTCATCGTGCAGCGCGAAGAGCGCGTAGTCCTGCGGGTTGGTGATGGCGGCGGCGTGCGCGAGCGCGCGGCACAGGTCGCGCGCGCGCGCGCCGGGCCGGCACGGCAGCGCCACGCGCCGGATGGAGCCGCGGCACTCGTCCGGCAGCGCCACGCGCACCACGCAGCAGCCGCCCGAGCTGCTGTCCACGGAGCCGCGCCGCCACTGTGCAAGCTACTCACCCTGCTCATCGTGCAGCGCGAAGAGCGCGTAGTCCTGCGGGTTGGTGATGGCGGCGGAGTGCGCGAGCGCGCGGCACAGGTCGCGCGCGCGCGCGCCGGGCCGGCACGGCAGCGCCACGCGCCGGATGGAGCCGCGGCACTCGTCCGGCAGCGCCACGCGCACCACGCAGCAGCCGCCCGAGCTGCTGTCCACGGAGCCGCGCCGCCACTGTGCAAGCTACTCACCCTGCTCATCGTGCAGCGCGAAGAGCGCGTAGTCCTGCGGGTTGGTGATGGCGGCGGCGTGCGCGAGCGCGCGGCACAGGTCGCGCGCGCGCGCGCCGGGCCGGCACGGCAGCGCCACGCGCCGGATGGAGCCGCGGCACTCGTCCGGCAGCGCCACGCGCACCACGCAGCAGCCGCCCGAGCTGCTGTCCACGGAGCCGCGCCGCCACTGTGCAAGCTACTCACCCTGCTCATCGTGCAGCGCGAAGAGCGCGTAGTCCTGCGGGTTGGTGATGGCGGCGGCGTGCGCGAGCGCGCGGCACAGGTCGCGCGAGCGCGCGGCACAGGTCGCGCGCGCGCGCGCCGGGCCGGCACGGCAGCGCCACGCGCCGGATGGAGCCGCGGCACTCGTCCGGCAGCGCCACGCGCACCACGCAGCAGCCGCCCGAGCTGCTGTCCACGGAGCCGCGCCGCCACTGTGCAAGCTACTCACCCTGCTCATCGTGCAGCGCGAAGAGCGCGTAGTCCTGCGGGTTGGTGATGGCGGCGGCGTGCGCGAGCGCGCGGCACAGGTCGCGCGCGCGCGCGCCGGGCCGGCACGGCAGCGCCACGCGCCGGATGGAGCCGCGGCACTCGTCCGGCAGCGCCACGCGCACCACGCAGCAGCCGCCCGAGCTGCTGTCCACGGAGCCGCGCCGCCACTGTGCAAGCTACTCACCCTGCTCATCGTGCAGCGCGAAGAGCGCGTAGTCCTGCGGGTTGGTGATGGCGGCGGCGTGCGCGAGCGCGCGGCACAGGTCGCGCGCGCGCGCGCCGGGCCGGCACGGCAGCGCCACGCGCCGGATGGAGCCGCGGCACTCGTCCGGCAGCGCCACGCGCACCACGCAGCAGCCGCCCGAGCTGCTGTCCACGGAGCCGCGCCGCCACTGTGCAAGCTACTCACCCTGCTCATCGTGCAGCGCGAAGAGCGCGTAGTCCTGCGGGTTGGTGATGGCGGCGGCGTGCGCGAGCGCGCGGCACAGGTCGCGCGCGCGCGCGCCGGGCCGGCACGGCAGCGCCACGCGCCGGATGGAGCCGCGGCACTCGTCCGGCAGCGCCACGCGCACCACGCAGCAGCCGCCCGAGCTGCTGTCCACGGAGCCGCGCCGCCACTGTGCAAGCTACTCACCCTGCTCATCGTGCAGCGCGAAGAGCGCGTAGTCCTGCGGGTTGGTGATGGCGGCGGCGTGCGCGAGCGCGCGGCACAGGTCGCGCGCGCGCGCGCCGGGCCGGCACGGCAGCGCCACGCGCCGGATGGAGCCGCGGCACTCGTCCGGCAGCGCCACGCGCACCACGCAGCAGCCGCCCGAGCTGCTGTCCACGGAGCCGCGCCGCCACTGTGCAAGCTACTCACCCTGCTCATCGTGCAGCGCGAAGAGCGCGTAGTCCTGCGGGTTGGTGATGGCGGCGGCGTGCGCGAGCGCGCGGCACAGGTCGCGCGCGCGCGCGCCGGGCCGGCACGGCAGCGCCACGCGCCGGATGGAGCCGCGGCACTCGTCCGGCAGCGCCACGCGCACCACGCAGCAGCCGCCCGAGCTGCTGTCCACGGAGCCGCGCCGCCACTGTGCAAGCTACTCACCCTGCTCATCGTGCAGCGCGAAGAGCGCGTAGTCCTGCGGGTTGGTGATGGCGGCGGCGTGCGCGAGCGCGCGGCACAGGTCGCGCGCGCGCGCGCCGGGCCGGCACGGCAGCGCCACGCGCCGGATGGAGCCGCGGCACTCGTCCGGCAGCGCCACGCGCACCACGCAGCAGCCGCCCGAGCTGCTGTCCACGGAGCCGCGCCGCCACTGTGCAAGCTACTCACCCTGCTCATCGTGCAGCGCGAAGAGCGCGTAGTCCTGCGGGTTGGTGATGGCGGCGGCGTGCGCGAGCGCGCGGCACAGGTCGCGCGCGCGCGCGCCGGGCCGGCACGGCAGCGCCACGCGCCGGATGGAGCCGCGGCACTCGTCCGGCAGCGCCACGCGCACCACGCAGCAGCCGCCCGAGCTGCTGTCCACGGAGCCGCGCCGCCACTGTGCAAGCTACTCACCCTGCTCATCGTGCAGCGCGAAGAGCGCGTAGTCCTGCGGGTTGGTGATGGCGGCGGCGTGCGCGAGCGCGCGGCACAGGTCGCGCGCGCGCGCGCCGGGCCGGCACGGCAGCGCCACGCGCCGGATGGAGCCGCGGCACTCGTCCGGCAGCGCCACGCGCACCACGCAGCAGCCGCCCGAGCTGCTGTCCACGGAGCCGCGCCGCCACTGTGCAAGCTACTCACCCTGCTCATCGTGCAGCGCGAAGAGCGCGTAGTCCTGCGGGTTGGTGATGGCGGCGGCGTGCGCGAGCGCGCGGCACAGGTCGCGCGCGCGCGCGCCGGGCCGGCACGGCAGCGCCACGCGCCGGATGGAGCCGCGGCACTCGTCCGGCAGCGCCACGCGCACCACGCAGCAGCCGCCCGAGCTGCTGTCCACGGAGCCGCGCCGCCACTGTGCAAGCTACTCACCCTGCTCATCGTGCAGCGCGAAGAGCGCGTAGTCCTGCGGGTTGGTGATGGCGGCGGCGTGCGCGAGCGCGCGGCACAGGTCGCGCGAGCGCGCGGCACAGGTCGCGCGCGCGCGCGCCGGGCCGGCACGGCAGCGCCACGCGCCGGATGGAGCCGCGGCACTCGTCCGGCAGCGCCACGCGCACCACGCAGCAGCCGCCCGAGCTGCTGTCCACGGAGCCGCGCCGCCACTGTGCAAGCTACTCACCCTGCTCATCGTGCAGCGCGAAGAGCGCGTAGTCCTGCGGGTTGGTGATGGCGGCGGCGTGCGCGAGCGCGCGGCACAGGTCGCGCGCGCGCGCGCCGGGCCGGCACGGCAGCGCCACGCGCCGGATGGAGCCGCGGCACTCGTCCGGCAGCGCCACGCGCACCACGCAGCAGCCGCCCGAGCTGCTGTCCACGGAGCCGCGCCGCCACTGTGCAAGCTACTCACCCTGCTCATCGTGCAGCGCGAAGAGCGCGTAGTCCTGCGGGTTGGTGATGGCGGCGGCGTGCGCGAGCGCGCGGCACAGGTCGCGCGCGCGCGCGCCGGGCCGGCACGGCAGCGCCACGCGCCGGATGGAGCCGCGGCACTCGTCCGGCAGCGCCACGCGCACCACGCAGCAGCCGCCCGAGCTGCTGTCCACGGAGCCGCGCCGCCACTGTGCAAGCTACTCACCCTGCTCATCGTGCAGCGCGAAGAGCGCGTAGTCCTGCGGGTTGGTGATGGCGGCGGCGTGCGCGAGCGCGCGGCACAGGTCGCGCGCGCGCGCGCCGGGCCGGCACGGCAGCGCCACGCGCCGGATGGAGCCGCGGCACTCGTCCGGCAGCGCCACGCGCACCACGCAGCAGCCGCCCGAGCTGCTGTCCACGGAGCCGCGCCGCCACTGTGCAAGCTACTCACCCTGCTCATCGTGCAGCGCGAAGAGCGCGTAGTCCTGCGGGTTGGTGATGGCGGCGGCGTGCGCGAGCGCGCGGCACAGGTCGCGCGCGCGCGCGCCGGGCCGGCACGGCAGCGCCACGCGCCGGATGGAGCCGCGGCACTCGTCCGGCAGCGCCACGCGCACCACGCAGCAGCCGCCCGAGCTGCTGTCCACGGAGCCGCGCCGCCACTGTGCAAGCTACTCACCCTGCTCATCGTGCAGCGCGAAGAGCGCGTAGTCCTGCGGGTTGGTGATGGCGGCGGCGTGCGCGAGCGCGCGGCACAGGTCGCGCGCGCGCGCGCCAGGCCGGCACGGCAGCGCCACGCGCCGGATGGAGCCGCGGCACTCGTCCGGCAGCGCCACGCGCACCACGCAGCAGCCGCCCGAGCTGCTGTCCACGGAGCCGCGCCGCCACTGTGCAAGCTACTCACCCTGCTCATCGTGCAGCGCGAAGAGCGCGTAGTCCTGCGGGTTGGTGATGGCGGCGGCGTGCGCGAGCGCGCGGCACAGGTCGCGCGCGCGCGCGCCGGGCCGGCACGGCAGCGCCACGCGCCGGATGGAGCCGCGGCACTCGTCCGGCAGCGCCACGCGCACCACGCAGCAGCCGCCCGAGCTGCTGTCCACGGAGCCGCGCCGCCACTGTGCAAGCTACTCACCCTGCTCATCGTGCAGCGCGAAGAGCGCGTAGTCCTGCGGGTTGGTGATGGCGGCGGCGTGCGCGAGCGCGCGGCACAGGTCGCGCGCGCGCGCGCCGGGCCGGCACGGCAGCGCCACGCGCCGGATGGAGCCGCGGCACTCGTCCGGCAGCGCCACGCGCACCACGCAGCAGCCGCCCGAGCTGCTGTCCACGGAGCCGCGCCGCCACTGTGCAAGCTACTCACCCTGCTCATCGTGCAGCGCGAAGAGCGCGTAGTCCTGCGGGTTGGTGATGGCGGCGGCGTGCGCGAGCGCGCGGCACAGGTCGCGCGCGCGCGCGCCGGGCCGGCACGGCAGCGCCACGCGCCGGATGGAGCCGCGGCACTCGTCCGGCAGCGCCACGCGCACCACGCAGCAGCCGCCCGAGCTGCTGTCCACGGAGCCGCGCCGCCACTGTGCAAGCTACTCACCCTGCTCATCGTGCAGCGCGAAGAGCGCGTAGTCCTGCGGGTTGGTGATGGCGGCGGCGTGCGCGAGCGCGCGGCACAGGTCGCGCGCGCGCGCGCCGGGCCGGCACGGCAGCGCCACGCGCCGGATGGAGCCGCGGCACTCGTCCGGCAGCGCCACGCGCACCACGCAGCAGCCGCCCGAGCTGCTGTCCACGGAGCCGCGCCGCCACTGTGCAAGCTACTCACCCTGCTCATCGTGCAGCGCGAAGAGCGCGTAGTCCTGCGGGTTGGTGATGGCGGCGGCGTGCGCGAGCGCGCGGCACAGGTCGCGCGCGCGCGCGCCGGGCCGGCACGGCAGCGCCACGCGCCGGATGGAGCCGCGGCACTCGTCCGGCAGCGCCACGCGCACCACGCAGCAGCCGCCCGAGCTGCTGTCCACGGAGCCGCGCCGCCACTGGAAACGATACTTCGATCAGTGCATACTCGGAAATACACCTCAGACCGGAAAGCGGCGTGGAAATGCCTATGCTGCAGAAAAGATGCCGCACCTACTGATTCAAAAGTATCGTCAGCAAGCTCCAAGCAGGCTGACTTTGACTCTATTATGAGTGAGGTGAAAGAAATGAAACGACAGCTTGCGTGTCTTCCAACCTTAGTGCAGGACGTTAAAACAATTAAAACAGAACTCGCCGAGGTGAAAGACTCGTGTGAATTCAACAGCGGCAAGCTTGACGAGTGCGCATCCCGCCTGCAACAGGTGGAGATCAAGCTTGACGAGTGCGCATCCCGCCTGCAACAGGTGGAGATCAAGCTTGACGAGTGCGCATCCCGCCTGCAACAGGTGGAGATCAAGCTTGACGAGTGCGCATCCCGCCTGCAACAGGTGGAGATCAAGCTTGACGAGTGCGCATCCCGCCTGCAACAGGTGGAGATCAAGCTCCCTGAACTAGAATCGATGAACAACACACTTAATGACAAAATCAACGCAATGGGTCTACAGTTATCCCATTTGAAGAATGAACTCATCAGTCGGGACCAGTGGCTTCGCCTGAATAATGTTGAAATAAAAGGTGTTCCATTGAAGAAAAATGAGAATCTCTTCACCATTATGGATAGCTTGTGCGAAGTAGTTGGGTATCCGGTACACAGAACTAGCATTAACTACATATCAAGAATCCCTGTACACAATTCAAAGGAAAAATCCATAATTGTCAGCTTCGCTAATCGATATATAAAGGAAGATTTCATTGCCTCAGCTCGAGTGAAAAAGTCAATTTTGGCCGACGAAATTGGGTTTAATGATAATCACCAAAAGATCTACGTAAATGATCATCTAACGCCTGAATATAAGCAATTACTGACAAAAACTAAAACAGCTTTAAAAGCTAAGGGCTATATGTACGTGTGGGTGAAGTTCGCTAAGATCCACGTGCGCAAAGACGATAACTCAAGGATTTATGTTATTAACAGTGAAAATGATTTAAACAAATTACTCTAATCTGTTTTATATATTTCTTAGTTTGCTCATGTCTAACACACATATTATTATTGTTCTCGATCTTTGCGTTTAACAGTTTGAGTACCTTTGATCGGCCCGGACCGGTCTGTGCTTATTGTTACCGGGGGCAGCGGCTTATCTTTGATTGCATTCCCGCTGCACAGTCTATGGTATGCTCATTCAAATATATTTATCTCTGTCTTACGCACTGTTTTCGTGACACGTCTAATTGCTCGGTCTATCGCACTTACAGGAAACTCATGTCTCATTTTACAGCTCTTAACGTCATTATAATATACTACATTCTTCATAGCGGATTATGTGTTCTGCCTACTTATTATATTTATACTCCAACACTATTTTGCACTCCTAATAAATAATGGCTACAAATATTAGGACAAACGGGTGCAACTATCCTACCATTTACTATCAAAATGTAAGGGGACTCCGTTCTAAAACTTTAACTTTCTACCGTAAATTGAACTGTGCTTCTTATGATATTATTTTTTTGACGGAGACGTGGTTGCTGGACGGAATTTTGAATTCGGAACTGTTTGATGATCGATATGTCGTGTGGAGGCGAGATCGCGATCCTGTTTTAACGGGTCAAAGCCGCGGCGGAGGTGTCATAATTGCCACTCGAAGGGAGTTGACCGTCGTTCCGCAACCTACCTACCAGTCATCGGCTGAGGATCTCTGGGTCACTTTATCTTTAAAAGGATGTCATAATACACCCATTAGGTTACATATGTGCGTTCTTTATCTATGCAAACAAAATAATGGTTTTTCTTATTCACAGCAATTGTCAAATTTTTTAGATAGTCTCAGTGAAGTAATATTGTTAGGTGGTGCAGATAAATACTTAATAATTGGAGATTTCAACATGAGCAATATTATGTGGACACCCCTAAACTCAGTAATGTCCCCGTCTAATTATATAAGTAATGATGAGTGTACTTTCATAGATGAGTTAAACACTTGTAACTTGAGCCAATTTAACGGTATCTTAAATCAATATGGAAAATTGCTGGATCTCGTGTTATCAAATGATTCAGTTGACGTAAGCGAATGTACGGACCCCTTAGTGCCGATTGATCCGTATCATAAGGCCCTTTTAGTCACGATTAGGTTTGTTGTAATTAGTCCTTTAAAGCCAGCACCTTCTATTAAGTATTTTTATAACAAAGGTGATTATGATTCTATTAATAACGAATTGGCTCAGGTCAATTGGAGGGAGGAATTTTCTCGACGTTCTTTGGATGACTCAATTGACTATTTATATTCTACCTTTGTTAGACTCAGAACCAAATATATTCCAAGTAAAAATATTCATACCGACTCATTTCCTAAATGGTACTCCGCCTCTCTAAAAAAAGCTATTAGGGAGAAGTTTAAATATTTAAAAAAAAACCGAATATATGGTAATAAATCCGATTTAATTTCATTTAATGTGCAGCGAGACAGAGTTAAGAAACTCGAACAGGAGTGTTTTGCTACATATGTTCGCCGCATCGAGGATAACATTTCCAAAGACCCAAAGCAATTTTGGTCTTATATTAAGTCGCGTTCTAGCTCACATGGCGTACCAAGCAGCCTTAAATATGGTGACCGACTAGTCAACACTGCAGCGGACATATGTGAGGCTTTTTCAGCCTATTTCCATTCCACATTCTCGGCACCAAGTACTATGCAAAATGCACCTATCGATGCGGCGGGTGGTCGTAGCCCCATCGCCCATTTATCTAATATTGAGGTAAACCCTGAACTACTTACCAAGCTCTTATTACAACTTGATCCATCAAAATCAGCTGGACCAGACAATGTACCTGCCCTGTTCCTGATAAATTGCACGAAATCCATCGTAGAACCTATAGTCTTATTATTTAACCGCTCCTTTGCAGAATGTACAGTTCCTTCGATATGGAAATCAGCTTTTATTACTCCTGTACATAAAAAAGGTTCAAAAACGGAAGTTACTAATTATAGGCCAATTTCTAAACTATGTATACTCTCAAAATTACTGGAAAAGTTAGTGTACATTCAGGTTAATGAGGCTCTTAAAAACTATTTTAGCCCTAATCAGCATGGTTTCCTTCAACATAGATCGACTATATCTAATTTGAGTCTTCTCAATGATTATGTCTCATTCGAGATGTCGCGCGGTAGTCAGCTAGACGTTATTTATACTGACTACAGCAAGGCATTCGATAGAATTGACCACGATTTGCTAATCTCAAAATTACATAAAATGGGCATCAGCGGTGACTTATTGCGATGGTTCTCTTCATATATTGCAAATAGATCTCAAGCTGTTGTCATTAATAATTACATTTCTAGTTGGGTAACCGTCCCCAGTGGTGTCCCTCAAGGATCGTTGCTCGGCCCTTTACTTTTTAATATTTATGTCAATGATATTAGTGACTGTTTCATCCATACCAACCTACTATGTTTCGCAGATGACATGAAGATTTTTGCCAAAGTAAAAACCGTGCAAGATTCTATCCTAATCCAGGATGACCTCATGCGTCTCGATAGGTATTGTTATTCTAATAAGCTAGAGCTCAATCCATCCAAAAGCTTCACCGTAACCTTTTCGAGGCAACGTTGTCCAGTTCAAACCTCTTACAAACTCAGAGATCAGAAACTATCAAAAGTACCAGTTATGAAGAACCTCGGCGTGCTACATGACTCTAAGCTTCTATTCGATGAACATATTAATAATGTTGTGTCTAGTGCTACCAAAGCATTAGGTTTCATCATGCGTAATTCTTTGTATTTTACCCAAGCTAAAACTATGAAAGTACTTTTTTGTGCTTATGTTAGAAGTAAACTTGAGTACGCATCGCAAATTTGGAATCCGCAGTATCAGACATATATTGACAGAATTGAGCGTGTCCAAAAAAAGTTTGTTAAATACCTTTGCTTCAAACTGAAAACTCCGTACAAATCATCTGAATACGACCATATCTGTAAAAAACATCACCTTCTTCCGCTTTCCACGCGTCGGGACTTAGCAGATATTACTTTTATTTTAAACATTATAAATGGTAATGTAGACTCTTCTGATTTATTGGCCAAGCTTTCATTCAATGTTCCGTCTAGAACCAAAAGACACTATCCGCCTCTCTCTATTCCCTTTGCCCCATGTAAGTATAGGCAGAACAGTTTTCTAATCCGTGGCTGTAAAATAATTAATGAGTTGACAAAAGACATTGATATTGACATATTCAACAGTAATATTCCTGCTGTGAGGCGTAAATTGACGAGGAGTTATTTTGAATGAGCGTAGCTTTAAGCTTTTAGTTAATTATACTGTGTCCCTACCCTTGTGTTGTTGGTATATAGAGTTAAGTGTAATCATAACATAACTCTCCACATTTTGTAACCCCTAGTTAGGAAATCCCACAAATGCAGTATAACGATAGTGATCTCACAAATGTTTACCTACTTCGATGCTATCGGCGGGAACCTGTAATTGGCTTTTTGTGTTTTATCTACATAATCATTGTGTTTCTGTAGCTGTTGGTTCTCCAAATGTAAATAAATAAATAAATAAATACTCTATTATAATATAGGGTGTATCAGAAATGGGAAGTGAACTAGCAGGGGTATATTCGGAAGCGTATTGCGATTCATAATATGGCCAACACACCCCATTAGCCACTATTGAACAATTGCTCATAAGTAGCACGTGTGTAACAACATTGCTAGTAATGACCATGCTTATTTACAGCATGTTCAAAAATCAACTGCAGACCAAGCTAATTTTGAGCAAGCTTATAAGCATGCTTTTTTTTTGAGCACGTCTGTCCGTAGCTTAACAGTTATTAACTGACAATACCAACAAAGAACAGAGTTAGATACCGGTATCAAAGCGCCTATCTGTTCACAGATCAAACTATTTTGCAAATTAAGCAACGTTGCGTGAGCCTTATTTACAACGCAGTTCGTATAGTCTAGAAAATACGCTAAGTCGTTGATTAGGGCACCTTGCAAATGTTGTCTGGCAATTTCGGGCTTTAGATAATACAGTTAAACTGCCCAAGGTGAAGTTTCCCTTCTTGGTAGAAGACAGATACCTAGTAACTCGCGCTAAAGCGGCACCACTGTAACTTCAGATATACGAAAGGTCTCCTTCAATATCCCTAAAATCTCGTTTATGTACTGATTTCTTGTCAATACGGGTGTAGACTCGAAATTATTAAGTACTCCAAAAGAAAGAAAGCAAAAAATATGCCTAGTGACGAAAATCCCATTCTGATATCTCAAAGAATTACGAAGCTACAACCGTTTTAATATTGCTTGGTAGAAAAAGAAAACGCAAACAGTGTGCGACGTCACAATATGCGAGGCTGTCGCAGAGCAAGCCGCGCGCGCGGCAGGCCGCTTCGACGGCGGCGCCGAAGCCGCCGAACACGATGGGGCACGGCACGTTGCCGTCTTCTAGTGACGTCACTAGCTGCGAACGGCAGAAGTTGCGTTTTGCGAAAAAAGGACATCAGCATACCCCTTCTTAAGACTTTGGACACTATAACTTCGTGACTATTTAATCTCTTGCGTTGATTTTTTTCTCCATTTAGCTACATTATTACACCTTTTTCGAGAAAATATGACATTATTAATTATTTTATTTAGTGTCGACACCCCTATTAACTTACAGGAGTAGCGCTGTCCGGGCCAGGTTCCGGCGCCAATCTCTTCAGCACCGCTACAGCAGAGAACAGCGCAGTGAGGTAATATCCGCCTTCTCCCGCCAGCAACGCCGCCGGCAGCAGACCAGCCATCAGTTCCGCCTCCAGTTCCGCACAGACGAGACGACACCGGGCCACCGTCCACGCCAACACTGGGAGAAGATCGTCGGCTCCCAGCGCGCGCTCACCCCGAATCTGCAGAACCAGACAAATTATCAGTTAGGTATGTTTCTTTCAGCTAGCAATCGCAAAATGGCTTCAAATCTTATTTTTTAAGCTTTAGAACGTGGTTAATGTTGCTACAAACTACGCTTTAGTTTTGCTTCTCCAAATGCATTAAGCAGTTTCAAGCTGCAGGGATGTTGAGGTCATGCGATGCGTATGTCTATTTCACGTTAGCATTGAAGAGATTAAGATTTAATAGTTACTGGAGAAATTGTTTACATTCCATGTTCGAAAAAATTAAGATCAGCTCTTGAAGGGCATAGATTTGAAGGTGTTATCGTCACTATGAGAAGTTACTAGGATGTCTCGTTGAAGCAATTTACAAGTAACCCTAACTCACCCGTATCCCATAGGGGTGCAACAGAGCCTTAGCGCCGGTCAGTCGCCCGGGCGCGGTTGCCGACCACGGTTGACTTTTCAGCTAGTTAAATATACCACAAGTTAATCACGGAAAAGACGCCTGTACCTAGTGTAAGACATCAGTTCAGTCATAACTTGCTAACTCCTCAACTTGATTTGGTAACTGATCATCCATGAGGAATCCAATTCGCTTTCTTTTATTGTAGACAAGAAATAGAAAAGGTATTAATTTTAGATTCCAGGGAGAATGTAAAGGGAATAAAGTCCATTTATGCATTAATGCTTACCGAATTAAACATGACTGATATGGCAGCAAGAAGGTTTTCGAGTTTGTCCAGCGGAGAGTCTGCCTCTTGCATCTTGAGGAAGTGTTTCGATATCACTGCCAAGACTGCTGAAGACGGGACTTTCGTAGATTCCTGAAAAACAGATTTTGATGAGCTATAGTGAGGCAATACCTGTTCGTCCTGCCTGTGGTCCAGGGACCGGAAAACCCTTTCATTTGATTAAGCCTTTCGATAGGGTAACCCTATAAAATGATAACCCAAACGATATGGTTTCCCTATCAATGTGTTAGCCTATCGTTATGGATACCGTTTTGAACAGGGTAACCGTTTCCAAAGTGGTTACCAAGTCGAATAGGGTGAATATTTACCGGTTATATTTACGTAAGTAATTATAGGGCATTTCGTGATGATTCGTTTGCGTGTGAATTACCTAATCTAAGATGTAAGAATAAGCTTTATATGAAGCGTGCAGAGATTAAAATTGCCTGATTGTTTTCTAAAAACCCTCGATAGGGTAACCTTATCATAGGGTTTTAATGTTGGTAAGCGCTTACCTGAATTAACTCTATCAATTTGGTTACACTATCGTTTCGGTAAGTCGATCGATATGCTTACCGAATTGATAGGGTTTAGAAAAAAAATTCTATCAAATACCCGATCCAAAACCCTTTAATGGTAACCGGTTCCGGTCCCTGCTGTGGTCACATAGCGGCGCTCATTTGAGAAAGGGGTAGGAGCGGGATTAAGAAACATTTCGAAGCAATAATTTATGATTAAATACCATCAAGCAGCATCACCAGCAGCCATGGTAAGCTCACAAGGTAGCCACGGATGCTGTTGAGCACGTGCTTGTGAGCTTATCATGACTAGCTGCAGCGATGGCCCTGTTGACGGGAAAATGGAAAAGCTAAAAATTGGCTACGTCCATCAATTGGAAAAGTGTAAGTTTGCCAGTGTCGGTTATTTTTTCAATTAATGGCAATTTTAAGGTTATAATTTTGGAATGTATATACGGCGTCAAGTATATATAGGTCCTGTATCATTGGGGTCTCATTAGACATCGAGAAACAACAGCGGTGTTACCTTGACTCTCAGCTGCAGCGATGTAGCGTGCAGAAGCCTCCACCCAGATCAGTGCTTTATTATTTGTTAGAACCATCTATTGACTGCTCAGCGAGACCCAAGGAACGTTCGACACAGCCAGACGAAGAACGTGCGACTCGTGAGTATAGTAACCGAGCATCAGCGGCGCAGCGTGTGTAGCACCCTGAACAGCGTGCGACGCGGCCACATGATGGGAGTCACACCGTGTGGTCGGTCTGTAAGACCGTGCGAGTAGCGAGTGCAGTACCTTGACGCCCAGCTGCAGCGGCGTGGCGTGCTGCGCGCGCTCGACGGCGGCGTGCAGGCGGCGCACGTCGCGCGCGTGCCACGCCGCCAGCAGCGCGTACAGGCGCGCGCGCAGCGGCCGCACCACCAGCCGGTGCATCACACCTTCCAAGATTGCATCCAGATTCAGGAATTCCGTTGATTTTAACTGTAATATTCAAGATTACATTTCATTTAGTGAGGAAAATTGCAGTCATCATCATCAACTACATATTATTCTACTACACGTCATAGTTTACCTTTAGCCTCTCTTTTTCAACTTCTTTCTCAAATTCCCGTTCACCGTGCTTCACGAGGTAGTTCTTCATTCCTGACATGAATTGCCTCATGTTGCGCATCATCACCTACAAATAAGAAATAGGAATTATGTATATTAGTTGATATTTAAATATAATTTAGGTACATCAGTTCACTTCGCAGGCGGTCTATCCACGCTGCGCCTTCTTGTACGTTGCCCGCCGAACCTTTCCGCCCCAACGGTTTCAGAATGGAGAAACCTTAACATTCTTAAGAATAAGGGCAAGTTTTCCCTTTTAGCATTGTTGTTACCTGCGGACAAGTGTCCTTAGAGTCGAGCGTGCACGCGATGAAGTTGTCGACGTTCTGCGCGAAGGTGGTGCTCTTGTCCTGCGCGAGATGCAGCGCGTATGCGCGCAGCGCCGCGCCTGCGCCCCGCATCGAGCGCCCGCCGCGCAGTGCGCGCACGCGGCCCGCAGCTATCAACAACATAATAGTACATTACGTAACTAGGGCGGTGAATTCGTGAATGCCCCAGATCGCAGGTGTTTGTGGCCCGAACCGAAGGTGAGGGCCATTAATATGCGCTCTGGGGCTTTACGAATTACTGCCCGTGTTGAGTACAAAATTTTACGTCTTCACCTGGCCACAATGCGAGTTTTCCCGTACGCGCAGCGTGCAGTAAAACTCCCATTATGGCCAGTTGTGACGTAAACATTATTATACATATTAGGTATTAGTTTTCAAAGGACAGTTCGCATCTTTATCGTATTACATCATAAGGAAAGGCTAAACTTGACCCCCTATACTATATTTAAAATTACTACGCGACCTCCCCGGGGGTCAAAACCCATAGGTTGTAAAACTTAAAAATATTTTTTCTCAAACATGCAATGAAATATTGACGTTGTGTTCCTCCTACTGGGCTTCGAAGTGTCACGTTTCGGGCGCAGCAAGACGAGAGAACCGTAATCGCATTTCATACAAAATTGGCGGCCTAGGCCTGCAAGATGGCCTTTTTTAATTTCCATTCCACAATTTGTGGCACAGGATCACGATCAGCCATGATAATTAAACTTTGATTTCTCGGAGTTTTATTTATTTATTTCATTGCATGTTTGAGAAATACATACCTCGGCGTGAAAAGGGGTTGCCAGCCTCATAACTATCCGAACTCGGTACGCTCGGCCATCTATATGTACTCGGCTGGCAACCCCTTCCCGGCCTCAGTAGTAATGTACAATAAATCCTGATTTAGTAAGAGTACAAGTGTAGTTACCTCTGCTTATCTAGTGTAAGTGTCTCGTCGTAGTGTGTGTAAAGAACCCTTAGATTTTTCTTCACATCAGTTATAGTTTTAGCGGTACAAAATTATTGAAAACAGGATACAGAATTACTGTTGTAAGTAAAGTTTAGAGTTAGATCATAGAGAACGGATATTTTTTGTACAAAGGCATCAGCGCGTATGGCTATCAAGGATTTGTAGAGTAATTAGTGACGATTTTGGTATCGTGATAAGATAAAGTACACTTGTGACAACAATCTATAGCTTTAATAAATACTCGAACAAACAACACGTGGACAATTAAACCATAAATATCAACAGCCGGGGCTGCATTCAAACAAAACAAGTCTAATTTCGCGAATTAATATCCAATGGCCCCTAGAGGGGTAGAGGGCGTCCACAGTGACTCTGTATCGGTGACTCTAATTTGATTATAGCGGCTCTAGACCAAGCATAGGAATATGCATTCTGCTGTAAAGTTTTGTGAGTACATGAATTCGTCCTGGGGGAAAGTCTTGATGCACTGACCGCCCGGTTGGAGGGGGAGCGGAAGATTGCGGGACACCAGGCCAGGAGGCCCAGACTACCCACTAAACCCCCAACGATTGTCCGCCATTTCGCTTACAAGGACGGCCAAAGGTTCGCTTACGCATGCTACTTGGACCCTCGCGACTAGCCTGCTTGACAGGCCTGGCCAACGAGAGCTCCCCGGGACAATTTTGAGGCGTTTCAATCCTGTGGACTCATTGGGTAACTGGGGTCCCCTAACCCTGCAACCCGGTCCACTACGGCGGGGGAACATATACCCTAGCGCATGTGAGCACGAGCAACCAATTCCTTTCCCAGCTAATGAGTTGTCGTGAATAAACCTCCCTACATTTGATTGGAGCAAACATTGATATTGTTGATTTGATACAGTAGTGACGGATTGGAAGCTTAGAACACAATGGATTATTTATTTCCCTATCAGGAATAAGTGATTATTCATTAAAATATCAATACCTACATGAAAGTTTGTCTATAAGTACGCATTTAACACCATTAAAGTGTTAAAAGGCCAATTGAATAGATACTACTCCGAGAGTAATTCCAGTTATCTTTCTGGGCTAGACCCCACCAGTCTCGCAATTTCCTTAATGTCTATTTTAAATTCATGTCATCCATTTAATGTGGAGAGGAGTGACTAATGAATCCTGATACCAGCCATTTCAATACAATAATAGTCTAATTATGATACGCTACAAAATTATTAAACAATTTGAACCTATCTGGTGTGGAAATGAATAATGCTTTTGTATAACACGTCGACGTTAAAATTGCGCGGAGTCCATGATGTGTTGTAGAACATTTTATGTACCTATTCGTAAACTTGGCTTCTACCGGTACCGATAGTGGTTCATAAAAGTGTTTATAGTCAATTGCGTGATATTTGAACATAGATAATATGAGTTTAATTACGTTTACTCTAGATAAAAATTTCACGTGAAGAAGTACGTTAACCTTGAACTAACTTAAATATTTGTGTATGGTCTAGTCTAGTAGTAGCCCAAGCACTTTATTTTCATTAGTATGGAAAAAATTGAATATATTTCATAACAGCAGCATTTTTGTGTGTAACTGATATATTATCATTTTAGTAATTACGTAGACTCAAAATCCACCAAAATATTAGTCATCAAAAAATCGATATTTAACCAATTCCTGAAAAAAGAGGAAAAATATTAATAGATATTTTAATTTTTGTTTTGGTTAATTTACAGGAGCTCTTCAAGAATAATAAATAAATCACACAAAAAACATAATGGATGTGTCATTTATTTTTATATATTTACTTCCCGATGGAACATTTGGTGGATTCTTGGATAAGGCATCTTAGAATAACATTTGAAAATTAAACAAACAAAAAAAAAACGCTGTTATAAATTAATGTTTGAAAAAAACGTAATTTTCCTGGGGTATAGGTAATGTTAAAGGTTGTGTGTACAAATGTGTGATAAAATTGTTACTAAGAGTTCTCGCAGGGTACCATAAATTCGGCCTTAAAAGCCTAGGCCTAATGACTTTCATGCGATTATACGAAATAAAATTTCATCCCTGATGGCTCGAGTGAGAAAAAGTACTAACAGCATCCTGAAAATGTTTGCTGGTAGGTTTGACGGTCCAATACTGGAATATTGGATTGGGCAGGTCAAATCTAATTTATTATATATTAAATAAGTGTTTGTCAGTCTCTGTTGTGTGTCAAATTGTTGTTGTGTAACCTAACCTAATAATTAAGTTGTAATTGTAACTAACACCTTTTACTTATATGGGTCGGTGAAGACCCGAAATAAAATATTTCATTCATTCATTCAAAAGCCCACGCCAAAACCAAACACCAACACGAGTGGAGGATGGAGGCGGGCTTAAGGCACTCTAAGCTCTTCATAGAAGGAGTGGACTCGGGCTGGACTAACAAACTCTGGAAATCCAGTAGAAAGCAGGTCAGAATCATATCTGGGGTGTTCACAGGTCACTTCGGGGTCAAGGATATCTTGGCCAAGATGGGACTATCGGACAGTTAAGACTGTAGAATGTGTGGCGAGGAGGATGAGACTATGGAACACTTACTGTGTGACTGTCATGCCCTTGGCAGACGAAACGAATAGGTATCCGCAACCAAAGGAATTCAATGTACTTCCGCTGAGCTGCATCATCCACTATGTGGAAATGATGGAGCGAGGTTGGGAGTAGACATAAGGAGAGGGCAAATGCACAAAGTCGAAGTGCATCCGAAAGGGCCCTCATCTAGACAAGATAAGATACTAAAAGTTCTAAAAACCAAATATAATGCAACCGAAGGCTTGACCTTTATATCAAAGGGGTTTTCATAACGGTGGGCGTTTTAAAAAAAACTTTTTAGTTTTCTCTCTTACATACAGAGTGCCGTAATAAAAATGGGATGGGGATAAAGACCATGTTCGGTAGCTTAGGTACCTATTGCGATTCCAAAAATGATTTTTTTTGGCAACTTTCGACTAAAGAAAAAAAAGTAATGTAACAAAAACAGAAACTTCAATGTAAACAAAAACACTAAAATAATGCATTTGTGGAATTGCAATGCGCTACCGAATTTGGCCTTGATCGGTTTACGTCCCATTGTTGGTACAACCTGTATGCAATGTGTGTGATGCAAATGTCCCAAGCGCATAATCGAAATCTCAATTTTCAAAAGAAAAAAAATGTTAAATTTTCAAATACAAAGTAAATGTCTCTTCCTTTTAAACTCCCGAGTTTTCATAAATTATAGTTACCTACACAAGTAATCTTTAGTGCATTGTGACGTCATCAGTTCTTGATTTTCCGTTACATTCTTTTTGGACTTTTTACTAGCACAAAACTTGCATTTGAACCTCCTACACACTCCACAAAAAAATCTCATCACCGCTCGAAAGAACCGGCGTATCGGATTCACTTGTTTAATCTTCGTTTTTTGTTCCATCGCAGTCAGATCCTTGCAATGGCACTCGGGTGGTGTAGCTACGACTACCGCTTTTCGCTTATTATTATTATTTTCAGCTAAAGATTTACAGAGCTGCGTCAGAGTGTTGGACTTTGCCAAGCGTTGCTGGAACTTTGGCTCATGTAACTGCTCTTGAGTGGCGAACACCCAATCACTCTCCATAGCAAAGTCCAAAGCATCGGTGCGAAAATTTCTGATGGTTGTCAGCGCGACCACCCCTTCATGCATTGGCACTGAAGTTTCAAGAGCTTCGGAAGAAGCTCCCAAGCTTTTTTCCGGCATAAACTGACTTAGAGAATCATGCTTCTGTTTGCCGACGTTCGAATTGTCCGTTGGTTTTGAGGATTTTTTACGGAACAACTTTTTTAGCCACTTCATTGTGCTCGCGTTTTCACGTGCTAATGGATACGATATAATCACGCACGAGCGTCGTATTGCAGCGCACGAGGAGGACTGAGTGGATGTATCTGGTTGTAAGTAACCACGGCACGCGTAGACCTTTACCCTTTATCCGTAATTATTGTATTTACACTGCAAATGTGTAGTAAGTTAAGCTTCCCGGCGCATTTTGTTATCAGCCCGTAATGACAGCTGCTCCACCATTGTTGTAATTGATTTTAATTTATTTATCGTTCAAAGTTTATCGGCGCTAGTCACACCCGTAGTAAGTGACACTCATGAGTACGTACGTCATAGCACGACCTAACAATGAAGTGACGTTGATTTGTAGGTTTGATTTGCCTGACTTTGAAATTAGCCCTTATCCATAAGCGGAAAGCAGAATTTGAGCCATAACTTCTTAAATGATGCGATTGCGACCTTATTTCATCAAATATTGCGGATACGTATACTTAGTGTTAATGTTAAACTCATGACATGGAGTTTTTTTTCATTAGATCCGATTTCCGCTTTCCTTCTGTGTATGAGAGGAAACTGGTGCTCGCAGTGGTGGAAATACTTAAATCATGATGACTAGGTATAGCTACCAATTTTTTATACTTCAAATACTATTTAATGCATTTTACATGAGAATCTAATACCTAAACAAATGCAATGATGTTTTATCGGAAATGTAAATAACTGTGTTAATGCTAATGTTAAATTATCTTTAATTGTACTTAATAATAATAATAAAGATGCACTTTCGTGATTTAACAATGTGTTGTCACAGGACAGGCTTAGCCTAGTGTGAGCCACTGCTTTTTGTATGGGCATAATATGTGAATGTATCTACTCTGAAATAAATAATAAATAAATATTAGGGGACAATCTTACACAAATCGACCTAGTCCCAAACTAAGCAAAGCTTGTACTATGGGTACTAGACGACGATAAACATACTTACATAGATAAATAAATACTTAAATACATAGAAAACATCCATGAATCAGGAACAAATATTCGTGCTCATCACACAAGTAAATGCCCTTACCGGGATTCGAACCCAGGACCTCTTGCTTCGTAGGCAGGGCTTCGCACTACCAACTAGGCTAAAGCGGTCGTCGAAGAAATTTTTACTTTACTTTACTTTTTACAATATTTGCACCATTATTTGAATGAAAATCAAACAAAGTAATTCTCAGTGCATTCTGTGTAGTATTGTATTCTATGTAGGTACCTACTATTTAATTAGTGTTAGTGTGTTCCTTGACACATTTAACTACATCGACAATAATGTTTAAAGAAATGGCTAATCTTCGTGTACCTTTATTATCTCAGTGTACATGAAGTCTGAAGATAACTGGAACAAGTTTATTTCGAAATATCTACCTACCTATTAACAGATTTGTTTATTTATTTATTCGTTAAGCATATTACGCAGAAACTTACATAAAAAGATACAAACAAATTTAGATCACATTATTACTTGAATCTCACTGAGAACATAAAATACCGGCGCAGTAGTTATAACCAAAGGACAATTATTATTGTGCATATTGTACTATTCAAAGTACCTACATGTGTAAATATGGAATATTACCCAATGGTTCTTCTACAGTAATGAAATATTGAAATTCAAATTGCCGGATGACATTCTGGACATTTAATTTGACCAAACTGAAATAAGATAATCAAATCCGTATGAAATAATCGACAATCTTTAAGTACTTACATTACGGGCAATACAAGCAACGGCAAGAAGGGACACAACGTCTTTCATGGCAGGTGTAATTTGCTATTGGTAGCAGAACCATAAGAACTAGTCGTACCTAATAAGGGGTCCAATCGATCCCTGAAACTCTTTGCTCGCGTCGCCTCCAGATGCGCTCGTCTCGGAATTGGAGAATCCCACTCGCAGGGCTCTTCCTGTAAGTAAATTACATATTTATAGATATGTATTTTCAACACATTTGCTCGATAGTTGGCTCTTATCACGGCGCTTTTAGGCTTATAAAATGATGCAATGGTATTGCACTGATAAGAGCTCGGCTCTTACATTTATGAAGTTGATGAAACTGAACTTACTATTTCAAGGGATAGAGGCCCGTTGCCAGGCAACAGACCGTCCCATTGGGCGCTATCCCATGGTTCCGAAAACACCGTACCGTCATCGCTTGCCTGGAAGTGAAATAGATGTTAATGCTTCTGTTCAAGGGCGGATTTAGGGGGGGGGGGGCACAGGGGCACGTCCACCCCCCAGGCGGTTGTGGAGTTTCCATCACACTACAAGTTTATTTTTAACGGTTCTTGATTATTTCTGCCCGCCTGCCCCTTGTGCCCCCCCCCCCCCCCCCCCCCCCCCAGAAAAATATCCTGGATCCGCCCTTGCTTCTGTTGTTTGGATAATTTCGGGACAGCTCTTTTAGACAAAACAAAATGTGTCCTTAAAAAGGATCTTCGATGTTTTTTTACATTTTTTGAAGCAATGCTGCCTAAACAACCTGCACTTAACGAAAAACATCCCGGGGGGTTAGACAAAATGACAGCAAATAAGGTAATGAGACATTGTCTCTCATGCATGACTAATGATTGTTTGGCAAGTCAGCAGCTTTTTACTTTTACGGAACTTAATCGTGAAGATTAATGTTGTGTATCTTCTCGCAACCAGGGATGTTCTCACACCTTCCAAACGTCGAGGAATAAAATGTAATGCGATTAATTTCCGTTTACTAGAAATATATTAAAATCGTAAAACTTTAAATCAGCATTGTTTGTCTCTTAATCTTAAATGTTTCTATCAAATGCAACGTCAAAATCACCCTGTTTATGTACTTCGTTCAACACTAGGACAATACCTGTTCAGATAATGGTCTGAGATCATGTACATTGTCATAGCACGAGGCGCGCGGCGGCGACCGCTCCTCGGGCAGGGCAACCGGATCCGAGTTTAAGTGCAGCTCCGGGAAACTGAACAAAACGATTAAAATTACTCGGAAAACATCACTGTGTCCTATTTAGCCTGTCCCAAACTGACGCTGCCTGCGATGCATAGTATTCAACTGGCCGCCAGTTTGTGTGTGTGACTCCACTTGATCACAGAAAAACGTGACAGTATCCCTACCGCTTCGTTCAAATTCCATTATATATTTTTTCTTGTGTGCGGTCTCAGGGTGCAATATTTGTAATAGATCTACGCAAGGACTGTGCCTACATATTGGCTAAGCCGTTCATGACACTAATGATTCACGACTGTACCTTTGAGCAACGACCTGATGCACAGTCAAATGCTGCGCCGCATCGTCCACTCCACTTAGCCTCGTCTCTTGTTCCGCCAGCGACGGAAAGGTTCCGCTTTCGCTATTAGAACCTTCGTCGTTCTTATCTGGAAATGCAAAAACAGAGATGAAAACCTTAATTAAACTATTTATTTCCTGATTTTTATTTAGACACATTTATGAGGTGCATGGATTGTTAAAGGGACCGGATAATGTGAATCTCATTATTGATTGATTAGAGGTTGGTTGATGACAGGTGATTACAGGAAGACGAATGATGTTGTAATGTTGTATAGAAAGGGTGGTGACTGTGATTGAAAGAAAATTATGTCTCTCACATAAGACATACTACTAACAAAAATCCTTTCTTAAGCCTGCATCACACTGACGCGGCTTGGAAGAAGCGGACAATAGTAAACTTGTCATTAGCTGTCCGTCACCGCAGGCCGCGCCAGTGTGTTGCAGCCCTTATGCAGACAGACTCACAAATCCCACGGCTATCATGCGACGGCGCGCGAGCTCTCTCGATTTTTCTCGCACTATACGTTTCTTTCTTATTAGAACACTTAGAACAAGAGATATAGTGCGATAAAAATCGAGTGTGTCGCGGCCGTCGCATGATAGACGTGCAGAAAATGTGGTTTGAAAAGATTGTAGGTCGTAACTAATTAAAATTATTAATAGTCATAATTTCTAGTGATAAGAAACAAGGTAGGTATGCACTGACGGACATAAGTGTACAGTCAGCATCAAAAGCAACTGGGCAAACGAAGACGTCAAAAGTCTTTATTACAAGGGAATAAGAGAAAAATAATTTATTGAATCAGGCGTTACTTTGCGGAAGTCCATGATATATTAGGAGAACAATATTTCTTTTTGCTATTCCGCTAAAAAACGTGCTGGTCTATTAGTGAAGATAAGATGCAACTATTTGCGTAAAAACATGCAAAAAATTACAGCAAACCACCACCAATAATGACAAAAACCTCGACACGTGTTTCGCCTCTCTACGAGGCATCATCAGGAGATGCTGGCAGGAGATGTTGCTTGCGCCACGTCCACTGAGCAAATGACCCGCCCGGAGCCATCCGCCATATTTATATTCTGTCCCCCCATACTACCGTTCATGCGTGAAAGAGATGGAAGAACACGTAACAACGGTGATGACGCAACATTCAATTGTTCGTTGATAATAACGCCTCTATTGCTGTACCTAATTATTTCTAATTGTTCTAGAACACTTAGACGCAATCCTTTTTCGCAAACATGCAAGATGTTGAAAGAATGATTGTCAGATAACGCATGGTTATTCTCCAATAAATGTTTTGCGAAATTAGACTTGTCCGGGTGATTATGCCGATACGACGCAACATGTTCCTTATAACTTGTGCTAAAACTACGGCCTGTTTGTCCCACATAAACTTTATTGCAATTATCACAGGCAAGTTTGTAGACTCCCGACTTTTTGGCACTTTCCACTTTCTCCTTGCCATTGCACAGTCTAAAGCGCAAGGTGTTATTCGTTTTGAAAGCCACGTTTATGTCGTTAGACTTTAAAATATTGTAGATCTTATCAGACAACTTGCCAACATAAGTTATGCTTGCTTTGTACTTTTTAGGTGGGTCCGAAGATCGTGCAGCGTACAGAAGATAGTTTGTCATTCTAGCCCGTTTTTTCCTAATAATACCATCCACATGAGACTTGCTGTAACCGTTTGAAATTGCTAAATGGTATATATTATTTAATTCCATTTTATAATGAATATCAGAAAGAGGCACTGTCAATAACCTATGTGCATAACAATGAAAAGCAGCTAACTTATGTTGCCATGGATGAGCGGAAGAAGCCGGGATAACAGTATCTGTATGCGTAGGCTTACGGTAAATTTGGAATTGATGTTTGTTATCCACCTTAGTAAACTGTACAAACATACAAAGCAAGCATAACTTATGTTGCCAAGTTGTCTGATAAGATCTACAATATTTTAAAGTCTAACGACATAAACGTGGCTTTCAAAACGAATAACACCTTGCGCTTTAGACTGTGCAATGGCAAGGAGAAAGTGGAAAGTGCCAAAAAGTCGGGAGTCTACAAACTTGCCTGTGATAATTGCAATAAAGTTTATGTGGGACAAACAGGCCGTAGTTTTAGCACAAGGTATAAGGAACATGTTGCGTCGTATCGGCATAATCACCCGGACAAGTCTAATTTCGCAAAACATTTATTGGAGAATAACCATGCGTTATCTGACAATCATTCTTTCAACATCTTGCATGTTTGCGAAAAGGATTGCGTCTAAGTGTTCTAGAACAATTAGAAATAATTAGGTACGGCAATAGAGGCGTTATTATCAACGAACAATTGAATGTTGCGTCATCACCGTTGTTACGTGTTCTTCCATCTCTTTCACGCATGAACGGTAGTATGGGGGGACAGAATATAAATATGGCGGATGGCTCCGGGCGGGCCATTTGCTCAGTGGACGTGGCGCAAGCAACATCTCCTGCCAGCATCTCCTGATGATGCCTCGTAGAGAGGCGAAACACGTGTCGAGGTTTTTGTCATTATTGGTGGTGGTTTGCTGTAATTTTTTGCATGTTTTTACGCAAATAGTTGCATCTTATCTTCACTAATAGACCAGCACGTTTTTTAGCGGAATAGCAAAGAAATATTGTTCTCCTTATATAAGGGAATAAGAGCTTTTGAAGACGTCAATTGCGCAACTGCTTTTGATGCTGACTGTAACGGTATACCTATATGGGAAATAAATTTAATTTAATTGAATCTGTTCGATAAGGCATTAAACCTGTGACAGAACAGGAGCGAATAGTCAAAAAGCTAATCTATTAATATTGCAAACAAAAAAATTGTTCATAATATTTAAAAAAAACTCACTTATAAATTCCCAGCTAGCGTCGACTGTCCATGTGTCAGTCTTGCCAGAGGGCGGTTTGTTTGCTACACGTGGCGGCTGCACCGGCTTCATCTTCGGCTTACTTCGAAGGGAAACCAGATTGTCTACCGACGTTGACGTGTTGGGAGACGAGGCTGTAACAGCAATAGGATTTGTTGGCATCAATTTGAAGTCTTTACTGACTTAGGAAAGCGTCTGACTGATCCAAGACATATGAAAGACAATGAAAGACAAAACATGGAAAATATCTGGTAAATGGTAAGGGTCATACAGCGACTTAGGTTCATTCAAGGTAATATTTGATTGAACCATGTTGAACTGTGAATCCGCATAAAGGGCGTCCTCTCTTCTATATACTTACCTACGCGTAAAACATTTTATACAGGGTGAATCCTAAGTCGTCAACAGAAATATGTGTTTCTTACTGTTTAATTTTAGTTTATACATGTTGACTTGACAACAGGCAAAAATATGTAAACCTTGTTAAAATGTTTTAAAGTCTTTTGAGTTTCATGGGCACCCTAATTGCTACGTCAAACTGTCACTTTAAGCTACAGAGCAAGTCTTGTCGAATAGGGTGACCATAAGGTTGGTGTTTTTGCTACTTAAAATTATTATCAATAAAGTTTAATTGTTTGCTTCTAGAGTTGATGCCTTAAATTTGCCTTAAACTACTGCGATAGAAACAAAAAAAACGGAGTACGACTTATGTTTCATTCTGTATAAGCACGTAAGCTGTTAACTATTGATCACAGGAAAAAAGACTTGATTTTTAGATTCTGTATGAGCCAAAATATAGGAAAAATTCGCAAAAGGTAATATTAGTAAGTAAAGTAGCAGGCTATTGCAGTTACTCACGTGATAATTCTTCTATGCTATGCATATCGCGAAGAGGATAGTATGGATGGTTGTGAGGCGGTTCCGAGTATCTTTGTGATAGACTCACTCCTACTCGAAGGAGTTTACGACGCTGCACTTGTGGTAACGCTGCCTACAAAATGAAAAATACGCACTTTGGGTAATTTAAATAGGTTTAAATAAATACATATTAGGAAACAATCGAACGAAACGAATTGTTACCAAAGCAAGCTAAAAAAGCTTATGAGTAATATATCACGATATAGATATAATATACTTAAATGCATAGACAACTTCCAAGACTGGCGCAATTTTATACTTGGCCTTGCCAGTATAATAACCTATGACCGCCTAAACAGTCGCAAGAATTTAGTTTAATTATTAGATTGTACAGCACAATATGTGTACTAGATTGTACATACTTCTTTAAGAGTGTCCACAGGATCCGCGTAGAATGGACTCCCTGCATTGTCTTTATCAGACTCCTCACCATTCATGTGTTTGACACAATCATCTTCTAATTTCACCGTTTCCATGCTTTCAGTGTTATGATTCCCCGAATTTTTAAATGTGGCTTCGATTTCTTCAGTCAATTTCTTGTTCATGTTCATAGAAATGCTAAGTTTATCGGGCCTCTTTGGTATTATATCTCCTTTACTGTTAGTAGTCGCAATGAGCTCGCTGGATCCATTGAAGCTAGTTTTAAGTGATGTTTCAGATAATTTTCGTTTCTCACTTAAATTTTCGCTTGAATTGAGTATGTGTATGTTCTCTTTTTCGAGAATAGATTGTGTACTTTTTGCTGCGATCAGTTTCGCTGAAATAACGAAAAGTTTTGTTAGAGAATTGCGTTCTGACAACAACTATGTTAGAATATTATTCAATTACTTACGCAATGTATCCGGTAAGAGATCAGGTCTCTTGCTCTTCATTAGCCCGTTGTGTACATTATTGTCGCTCTCAGATTTCAAAGGTTTGAATGAGGAACAGTTATTGTTTTCAGGTCCCCAGATGTCTTCATAATCAGAAACTTTGTCCATCAATGAACTTCGATAATACACGCCTGGTGATTCCAAGATATCTGACTCCTAAACGAAAATATGAATTATTAGTATATTTGTCTACTTAGAAAAAATCATGTCTAAATTCAGAGAACTAAGCTTCGTTTTGAATGAAGTCGTGCGGTTAGTTATGGCCATTCAAAGTAATTGATATCCCATACACACATAATTACATATCGGTTTGCCGTCCTACCTGATAATGTTTGGATTCCTTTCGCAGGGAGTGCTTACTCCTCCTGGATCGACCAGAGGGTGTACTTGACGTCGTATTAGAGTTTGGGGACATAACTTTATCTCTTTCCTTCCCGTTCACAGGCGACACCATAGATTGATTTGAAGTTGGGGAAAACACATGCTTATGGATAATAGGAGAGCTTCTCGAAACAGGTGAAAACATCTCACTTTTATTAGTTTGACTTAAGGGAGAAAACACACCGCTTTTAGAAGAAATTGTATCGTTGGATACAGGGGAATTTATCTGGCTAGTCGGAGAGAAAATACCACTAGTGACAGAACTGGTACCATTAGGTGAAACCAATTGATTAGGTGAAAAACTGTTGTTAGATTTAGTCAAACTATTGCCTAGCGGAACGGCGGAATCGGAAGAGTTCGTATGAGATTGGTGTTCTAAGGGCGATCCAGGTTCAGTGTGTTGCTCAATCATTTGTCGTTTTAAACTGCCGTGCAAATTAGCTGCCATGGTATCGATGCACTCTCCCTCTGGTGACATGCGATGCATCATGTTCTATACGGGACAAATATAGGATTCCTTTTAGTAACTAAATTTTAACACCATATATATATTGTACAACTAAAAGTATGGATGAGGTTAGAAACGGTTGTTATTTTCAAGCAAGGTAACATGAAAGCATGCTCTTCGAAAACGTACACATAATAATCACGCCGAGCTACAGTTTAGAAGGCTCACCTGTTCGTTGCATTCGTCATAGGCTTTGGCATCGTCCATAATCGTGAATACATCCGTCGTTCTGTTATTGTTGATAGCGTTAGACGCAAGCGTTAGTTGTAGCCGGTCACTACGAATGCTCTCATTTATTTGGTGGTTGTGGATCTGAGTGTTATTGACGCTAAACGTGACTGTTGTCGTGACTGTTATGTTTCCGTTTGTTGCTTTGTTAATAGGGTTGAAAGCTGACACCTCATTCTTGGGTGACAGGGATGCCTTGGGGAAGGGAGGTTTCGCCCATCGGGGAGGCGGCGGGGGAGGAGTGGTTTTAGCACTGCCCAACTGGGTGGGCGAATGTTGCGTGTTGGTAGTAGGAAACGTATGTGGCTGTGTTATATGAGCCTGAAAAACAGGTAACGCATTAATAATCTAAACAAATACAAGCTGCTGTTAATTCTAGACAAAACTTTACTCACGGTACTAGACATAAGGCTTAAAGTATTTGGTGGGGTCGGTCTGGGAGCGCGGATGAATGCTCCGTTGGGTTTCGCTGGCGGCGACGGTGCTTGTCTGCCTTTGAAAGTGCTGAGGTTCTGGTTTTGACTCGGCGGGGAACCTGACGCATCCATCGATGACATCTTAAGCACGACATTTTGGTCTTTATCTGGACTGAGTATGTGTTCTCTTGAGTTTGTTCCTATGCCTGGAAAAAATGTTTTGTTTTGCACTTTGTAAATTGTATTCACCTGTATGAGATTTTCGTTCTGGATAAAATGTCGTAACAGTTCTGGCAAGAGTCCGAGAGTGACACATGTTTAATCCAATAAGTGAATCCAAACAATAAGTGACACACGCAACCGTCACGGGGCTTCTCATTTGTGATCAAGGCTATTAATAAATAAGTTTCTGTTAAGAAATTCATTTTTGATACAAGCTTTCATCGCCGACTGTACTTTTCTGTATACCTTCATCAACTAATCATTGAGACGATGGTAACGGGCCCAAAACTCAACGGGGTTAGGTCGGTTAAGTAATGAATTCCAATGGCTACCTACTGTCTCCATCATCAGATCAGGTCGATGCTACCATAAGTATTATACCAAACTATACCTTCACCCACAATTTCAGCTCAATCGGTTGAAGATATCTGCTTCAAAATTCAGTTGCAAGATTCCACCCGGACAAACATACCTATATACATTACTACCTATAATACCTGTTAAAATTACAGCAGTCATAATAATGTCAGTACTTCCTTTGTGGGTATTTGGTGTTCGGTTCCTGGTTGTGGGTAAGGTCGCCAGAGCGCCCAAGGATGCATTTGTCTCTAGCTATCAACCAAACATATCCTCAACTTAATAAAGGGTCGGCAGCGCCCTTGTGATTCTTCTGGAGTCACAAACGCGTCCATAGGCGAAGGTGTCTGCTTACCGTATGCTTGTTAGCCACCGTCATAGTATAGAAAAGGTACTTATATATTTCGTAGTTCATTACTCACTTGCATTGAAACTGCTTAGACTAGATCCAGTGTCAGAAGGCGTCACAGCCATGGGCACGACGCCATTTACATTCTGACTTGGAGAGAGCAGATTCTGAGGGTTGTTCTTCGGGTTAGCCATGGGATAGCCCCAGAACTCTTGGCCAAGTAAAGCGAGGGAGCTGAGTTGGTGTCGGCTCTTCGCTTCGCGGAGGGGACGTGGTAATTGGAGCTGGACTGGTAATTCATCACTGAAAATAAAAATAAACTTGTTGAATATTGGTGTCAGCGCAAAGCTCTATCTAAGATATGTTCCATAAATTCATCGTAAAGGTGGCATCGTGACAATTAGTTACGGTCTGGTCAGAACGTTCCGTTGCGTGTACTATAATTGTACGCCTTTCAGGTAAGTTTACTCCGTAAATAATAAAAATAAATGAATAATGAGGTGCAGTAATTAATGTACCATTTCTACTTGTATATACCTACGTAAATAATACACGGATCTGATTTAATAACAATTTTTCACCCGTATAATACGTATTTACAATGAATCTTCTTCAGGATGGACATAGCATAGGATATATTTATTCCAGCGGTTTCGCTTGCGGTCTTTGTAATAAGTGGGCGGCAAGTTTTATTAATAATAAAAACTTACCAGCACTGCGAGTAATGCGCGATTAACTCCGGTATGTTGTCAAAGCGGTTGTGCGACGTCTCAAGCCCTATGCGACCTCCAGACGCCTGTATCAGGTAATGCTCGATATACGGGCCCTTGTCGGCCGGCAGACGGACGCTGATCGCCATCGTGTCGGGCTGACTCGACTGCCGTACAACGAAGTTCTGGAACATTCCAAATGCAATTATAAGTAGGTGTTCAGCGACGAGGGAGTGCGAAGTCATTTGTTTTTTCTCGGATAAAGCAGCGTGAGACTCTTTGCACGTGTTGCGAATGCTTTAGTCAAAAGACGAGTTTTATTTTTTAGCATTCGAAATATAAATTATGGGGAACAAATCTTTTGGAGTTAAGTATTACCATTTACTGTGTATTTGAAAAATATTGCACTCGCCTTTAACCTAAATATCTTGGGTCAGTACCTACCTACATTGTGTTTACTAAGTATCATTTTTTAATTTGTTTAAAAGTTTGATAGTTCGATTATTTAGATTCAGAATGCAAAGAAAACACTATTTAGAAGGTCTATGTAGCTCTGAATCGAGTTCGGTATTTGGTTGGGAATCTAATTATGATTAATTAATTATTTTCCGCGCACGTTCTGACATCTCTCTGTTACTGCCTTCCTCTAAACTTAATGTCCAACAAGATGAACATCACACACACCTCCTTGCCCTGCAGCAGATGGAACGCGCCGGCCCTCTGCATGCCGGCATCCGGACAAGAACAACACAGGGTGCGTCCGTATGAGCCGCTCAGTATTAACCGAAATTGCGCAACACGTAGCAGTAATTGTAGTTATTATTAAGGTTATATATTGATATGTATGTTAGTCTTCAAGGTATTTGTAATATGAGCCTTGTTGCCTGATTTGGTATGTATGGTCTCCTGGTATGTCGACAGTTTTGACGTAGCCCCGTTCTGCCGGGCTCCTACTTCAAATCTATTTGCCCTTCGGGCATCTGAGGTTACCTTCCTAACGAACCTAAACCTACCTAGTGTTGGAAGAAGAAGCCAAATATAGCTAGTGGGGCTTCTTGTCCTCTATTGAGATTACCTACCTATGCAAGGCAATGGTACTAACGAACGTTTGTTTTGCTGTATTTGGTAGGTAGTTCCATTAATGGTACCATGGAACATAAAAAACACCATCTTAGCACCATCAAAGGTACTATTCGATGGTACCACGGTCAATAACCATACCACCACCATGTCGTACCATGTCGTCAGTGCGTGTAAAAAGGCGTTCAAAATTCTGGGCTTTGTACTCCGCCGAGCATTAAGCTTCTCAGACATGAAAGCCGTCTCGGCGCTTTACAATAATGCTCTGGTAAGAAGCCAATTAGAATGTAACGCGGCAATATGGGCTCCGCATGAGGCCAAATACAGCATCATGATAGAAAGGATACAAAATAAATTTACAAGATACTTATACTGGAAACGGTATGGAGTGGATCCTTTCTATCCGCTGATGTATCCCACACTTTTTGTGATTGGCATGGTCGGTTACGACAAATTAGAAACTCGCAGGAATCTGGCGCTGGCGTGCTACTTGCTTCGGGTTCTCCGCGGGAGTATTTGCAACCCGGACATTTTACAATTGTTCAAGCTGTGCGTGCCTGACAGGTACACCGAGCGGCGGCGGCAACCGCAGCTGCCGCTAGAGCCAACCGGCAGGACGAATCTGCTCCGTAAGGCACCTCTCAGCCGAACTATACACGTTCTGAATCTCGTTGCCGACAAGACAGGTCTTTTTTATTGCCCTATGAGGGAATTGTCAAAAACGTGTTTATACGTATTATGTTATGTAATGGACTCAATTTGAATTATTGTGTGATGACATTTTTTAATCTAGACTGAGGATTATGTATAAATTGATTGATTGTAATTAATTGAATTTTAAATTTTAATTATTTAGTTATGTATATTAATAAGAATATTTTTTTATTTAAGGTTATAGCACTATTGTAATAGAAAGAAAGAAAGAAAGAAAGAAAACATTTATTCGTGGACAAAACAATGGGTATAAAAAACAAAACACAGTAACTTAAAAGTAGCAGGGTCCACGAAAAGGCCCCGACTCAGCATGGTGCTAACCTAGAAGGCCAGCGCTCGTCTTCCGTCGGAACCTTTACATGAGTTACCTCCTGGAAGGCAACACAAAACAAATACCTACGCTAAACATATTTTAAACGGAATATATTCGTGGTTATAGCTGAGAGTGGCACGGCAGATTGCAGCGTGTGAACGCGTCGCAAACTGTATGTCAGTGTCACTGTCACTGTCAACTTGACAGACCGAACGCAACTTTTGTTTCGGATAGTGAATATATATACGTAAATACAGAAACAGAAAACAAGTTAAAAATACATTTGTGGTACAGGAAGAAAACTAAAAACGAATACAGTATGGTGCAATATTAAATATTGAACGTCACAAGCTCAACTAGTAATAGCTAGCTAGCTAATAGGGTTACCTGTAAGGATAGTTGCTGTATTTAATAAAAATAAATAAAGTCTAAGAACTACAGACTAGTAGACTCCTACTGAGAAATTAAATACCCCTCCCTCCTTCCCCTGCAACAGACGGAAAGCGCCGCCCCTCTGGATTGCGGTTAGGAATCACACGGGTTGAGTCCTGATGAGTCGCTCCAGTAGCCCTATGTCACATGGGCTGCTCGTCTAGAACTACAGACTACTAGACTCCTACTGAGACATTAAATACCCCTCCCTCCTTCCCCTGCAACAGACGGAAAGCGCCGCCCCTCTGGATTGCGGTTAGGAATCACACGGGTTGAGTCCTGATGAGTCGCTCCAGTAGCCCTATGTCACATGGGCTGCTCGTCTAGAACTACAGACTACTAGACTCCTACTGAGACATTAAATACCCCTCCCTCCTTCCCCTGCAACAGACGGAAAGCGCCGCCCCTCTGGATTGCGGTTAGGAATCACACGGGTTGAGTCCTGATGAGTCGCTCCAGTAGCCCTATGTCACATGGGCTGCTCGTCTAGAACTACAGACTACTAGACTCCTACTGAGACATTAAATACCCCTCCCTCCTTCCCCTGCAACAGACGGAAAGCGCCGCCCCTCTGGATTGCGGTTAGGAATCACACGGGTTGAGTCCTGATGAGTCGCTCCAGTAGCCCTTTGTCACATGGGCTGCTCGTCTAGAACTACAGACTGGTAGTCTCCTACTGAGAAATTACATACCCCTTCCTCCTTCCCCTGCAACAGATGGAAAGCGCCAGCCCTCTGGATTCCGGGCAGGAACCACACGGGGTGAGTCCGGATGAGCCGCTCCAGCAGCCCTATGTCGCAAGGGGGCTGCTCCTCGGAGGACGAGGAGACCGATGAGCAGTCCCCCCGGACGCCCTCGCCGTCCGATGAGAGGCTCTCTCGACTCTGGAATTAAATATTACTTGGTTATGTACAGTTTATTGTACACGACATCAAAATGTGCATAATGTTACTACACTTTTTACATCGCCTCGATGACAAATACGTTACCGATATTGCAAGGAGATTTTTTTAGGTCGTTAAAAGCATATAGGTAACCAAATGAATACATTGTAGAGTCATGTGTACCTACTCGTACACAAATGTTGTTACTCAATCATGCAAATACCATTACACAAATCTTGTGTATTACGAATTTGACCAAGAAAGTTAAAAACACGCTGCCATTCATTGTTATCCTTCTTAATTTACATTTCGCCTTTATAATTTAATATAAATGTTCTACAAAGAAGTTAATAACCTAATATTCTTTAAGCTTAAAACGGATTCCTAATTAGAACAGCCCCTTGTTTTGTTTACGAAATATCATACAAATAGTCCCTCAGTAATCTTTATACGGGGGCAATAAGCCCAGTAAACCGGGCTCAACTCTCATTGAGGGACCCGCGTGTGTGCACAGCTTAAAATAAAGTGAATTTTATGAGGACCTATTGCGGTAAGTAAATTATATTGCTGGTTGTTTGTCTTGTTCGCGTAAACGATGCTGTTAAGATAATGTGTCACAAAATTATGCAGTAAATGTGTGAATTTATATGGTACGATATTTTTACTTCGGGAATTATTGTAGCGGTCGGTACCAAGCCTATTTTTTCCAACCTTCGTAACAACTCATGTGTAAACCATAACTAGCATTTCGTCCAAGAGTCTGACTGGGTTGAATAAAATCATAAGGAATCGAGTATAAGCCAAGTCCCTCCCATGTCCCTCCAGCAAGATACTATGTACCTACCTACTTGTTACTTTTCGTCCCTGTTGGTTGCCGCCTTCGTTTTGAACTTCTACTTACTCCACTGAACATGCTTTTATTAAACAAACAGAGGAATAAACGCGTAGATGCCCAAATACTTAGACAATTTCCAAAACGCCCCTTCAAACAGAAAGACGGCTTTGTTCACGGACTTGGAAATGTTATTACTCCATTCCCTCCCAAAAGGTTCGCGGTACAAAAGCAGAAGGCACCCAATTTCATATGTGTCCCGCACATATATTCTCTATTTTAGTTGCATATTTTGCGTTAAAGTCGTCTACCCTTTTCTGCCGGTCATTGCCCCCAGATAAGCCTGTAGTAATATGACCAGAAATCATGATAGTGGTTCGAGATAAAATATAAAGAATATTCGCTGTAACCGGCCTGCATTTTCTGCTGTTATTTTTTATGAAATTCAAGATTGCAGATCCAGAGAGATCCTGTAGAGTTTTGTTGAATGTATTTACAAAAGATATTGCGTTTCATGTACCTATATAAAGTATTGGGTCCGGGATCTGTAGAAATCGCAAGCCCGTTTAAAAAAAAAACGAAAAATTGACTTGACGAACATTTTCACAAAATCTCACGAGAATCTGTCGAGAAATTATGCGATCTGTAGAAGTGATCAGCCGGGCAGCGGTACAAACCATTATCGGCCCAAGCTGAAGCATAGAATTTCGTTCGCTTCGCTCGTTCGTTTAATTAAGTGGGATGACATAGGCTCTCGCCAGTTTGCTCAGAGCCAGCAGGATTTTTTTAGGCCACTCTACATGTTCTCTATATGTCTGCGTCTGTCGTCCGACGTTGTACCTACTTGTATTAGTATTTACTCAAATGAGTATCTAATGAAATAACGTCTACTTAAGTTACTCCCTTCTAACGTTTAAACGAGTCAAAGCTGCCTAACCATAGAATTGTTTACACCCATTTATGTATAACTTTCTGCTGTATTTCTGTGTCTGCTTTGAGGAGAGATTGCCTCCAAATTAGTGCTATAGATACGACAGGTAACTGTACTATGATAATTGTTGATATAAATGAATTACAAAACGGAACATGGAATACGATATCCTAGCTTCAGTCTATGAATTAATATTTAGCCGCATGCAGACTGCAGCCGACCGATGCTATTGTACCAATAATTAATATTTCAAACTGCGCTGAGTAAACCAGCTCTCCCGAACACTTTGTAAGCCGATTAAGTCAGCAGTCTGCCTCGGACAAGCCTCTTAGGAACTCCAATTTGGTACGTAAATCATTGGTCGTTCATGAAAATATCTTTGACTAACTTTTGCGACTTAAAAATAAATGGGATATTCAATTTATTGTATTAAATTAATTTGCTGTAATATTCCCGGTTGTTGCGTGTAATTGATAAAGAAAAGAATACCTATTTTGACAAGTATTGCTCGTGAATCTGTCCGCGAAGCTGATGGTGCTGGCTTAAAATCCCGTTCAGGGTTAATAATTCGTTTCCGAGTCATGGATGTATTCTATGTATTTTTCATGCCACTGCTCGGAAATGTGGCAAAAGATGGTCAGAATTCAGGCTTCAAAGATGGGGTTAGTTGGACATCGCACGAACAGGCCAACTATTAGTTCAAACTGTCCAACAATGTTTTTGTAGTCCAACTGGGTCTTTTTTCGTACCCCGTTTAAAATAAGGTTCTTTTTAGTTCCACCTCTTTAAAAATAAATTCAAAGATATTGAAACTACAAACGATTATAGGTGTTTTTAAGCGCTTCGGTGCGCTTTGCTTGATAACATAAAAACGCCGCTGAATGACTGGCCACTTGAAAACGCTCCAGTTGAAATAAAATGAAAAAGTATAAAAGGCGGGAGTGTGAAAATTTATGAAGTAAAGTTGTACTAGCGACGATCTCTTAATAACAAAACGAAACGAAAATTGTATCTAAAATGGATTCTTCAAATAGTGAGAGTGATTCTATGGACGTGCTTACGCCTACCGACTTAAAAGAAGCTGCAAAGTCGGTTGTAAACAATTTGTTGCCAGAATAATCCCGGGCAAAATACATAAAAGCGTATGAGAATTTTATCTCGTGGAGATATGATAAGAAGACGAAATCTTTTTCGGAAACTGTTTTGCTGGCATACTTCGATGAACTTTCGAAAACCCTAAAACCCTCCACGTTATGGGGTATTTATTCCATGCTTAAAGCTTCAATAAGTACTGAGGACAATGTAAACATTAAAACCTACACAAAACTAACAACTTTTTTGAAATGACTTTCAAGCCGATTCAAAGCAAAAAAATCGAAAGTATTATCCGCTGAAAACGTAGAAGCATTCCTTAGAGAGGCCCCAGTTGAGCATCACTTAGCGAAAAGGTGAGTTAAAAATAATATTAGTTACCTAGTATATACGTCATAAAATCGTATGCTTTAATAGTTATCCGTATATTCGCAAAATTACACGTCTTTGTTACAGGTCGTATTGATATTTGGAGTGAATGGTGCATGCAGGACAGCTGAACTTATAAATATTCAGACCAAAGACATCTAAAACTATAAAGACATGATCCTTATAAATTTAAAAAACACCAAGACAAAAATAGATCGGACATTTATAATCCGGGACGAATTTCTTGACATAGTAAAGAAGTATCAAAACCTGCGACCGGAGAATGTTGAAAATGACAGATTCTTTTTGAACTATATAAATGGTAAACGCACCAGACAACCAATAGGACGGCATAAACTTGCCGCCTTACCAAGAACGATCGCTACTTATTTGAAGCTACCAAATGCTGAATCCTACACCAGTCACTGTTTCCGCAGGACTTCAGCAACTCTTCTGGCAGATTCCGGTGCTAACTTAACGACCTTAAAACGACATGGAGGCTGGACCTCGGATAAGGTAGCCGAAGGTAATATAGAAGATTCGGTGGAAAACAAAGTCAAAGTAAATCATAAGTTGAATGAATCAATAAATTTGCGTCAATCCACTTCAACTGAGGCAACAACATCGCGTGAAGCTGTAACACCACCACCACTGAGTCCCTGCCTTGGAGATCGTCCAATGACAGAAGAGAACTTCCAACAACCTGCCGAAATGACACAAAATACAAGTATTAATGGTCCCGGCAAGAATATTTCGCTTTCGTTTAATAATTGCCCCAACGCTAATATTAATATAACAATTAATTAAAAAAGACGATAATGAGATATGATTTTTATTTCCTCTCAGTAGCCGTGAAAAGCACTATGTAATGTCTCGGCTAAAAGTGCAATAGATGGGCTCGTCTTTTCGAGCGACTCGAACTCACTCTTCCATCTATTGCTCACTTTCCAGCCTCTACAACAATGTACTATGTCTACATAGCACAAAGCCGCTTGGGAATGTACTTTTAAGAATTGATGTTTTTCATATAATTGCTTGCATCATAATATTAACAAAGCAACTTGTTTTCTTAACGATTTAATTTTATCTATGAACATTATAACAACAAACGATACGATTTAATAATGTATCAATTATTTAATTATCAGGCTAGCTTTACATTACATTCGTGCAGACAATGCTCCCTTAATTCATTTAACCGCTAACTGCGCTCTGCGTTCAATCGAAACAAATGACATGATCATAATTAATCCGAAGCAATTTGGGGCTTTTAACACGACAATAATTCTGCGAAAACGCGACAATCTACACGGTGAAATTAATTTAACAATCGGTTACAATAACAAACGTGGTGATGGCGCCATGAATCATACGGCACAATGGCCCCGGCGGCAGCCAAGGTGTTAAATTTAAAGGCACAATAGTCCGGAATCGCGTCCGGGAGTGTAGCGACACCTCAAATATGTGCCTCGAGATTTATGTGCCAAGTTAGATTGCAATTAGTTTTCTTCGGCGAGAGCGGTCGTTAAGGGAATGTACTGACATGTGTATACGTTGGATTTACCGTAGTTTGGGGAACCGAAATTGTTATGAAAGTATGTCAAATGTACGCAGATAGGTTACTTCAATCGACGACAAAACACCAAGGCAGAGGAAACTGATATAATTTAAACTTCCACCTAGGCATGAGAACTTTTGAAATCTCACAATTTTTTATCAACGAGGTGAGTATTCTCAAATCCCCCTTTGCAATCTCTTAAGAGACATCTGCGTCTTGGACGAGACTCATAAAAGTATACAGCAGTTGACGTTTAGTGTCGCCCAGTTCCCGTTTACGCGAGTTGGCAACTAAGTGCCAAGTAGTCGCACGTGCTCTCGAGTCCGGAATGGGTGAGACGTTTTAGGCGCTAGCTGGGCCACCTGTGCCGCTTCGAGAATAGGGAACTTATTGGGTTATATCGTCGGACTAGGAGACTGCGATGAGGAAGTATGTCTCCGGAAATTTGCGGAAGACGCTTGCATGGTAGTATCATACGATTGAATGACTGGTTCGAATACCAAAAATTCAATGGTATGATTTAAACTATTGTGAGTCATATTTTGCGCATGAAGCCGTCCTTACCAACTGCAGAGCGATGTGACGGGACGATGTAGAATTTAAAGACGAACTCCTGATGGGTACGAGACGTAACAGAATTGGTATTTGGGTATTTCTCATTATACATTTTCACATTACTTTTGAAAATAAAGTTCAATGGAAGTAAATTTTAAATTTACAAAACGAATCGCAAACAAATTTCCAAACTTTCCAAACCGCGTTCAAAACTGCAAGTTCAAAAACCTTATTCAATATTCCTCAGGAACTTTCCTCAACTTGGAACTTTTAACGAGCGTCCGAGCAACAGTGAAAAAACTTAACTCAAAATATACAGCGAGTTGAAACGGGCACCGAATAAAACCGTTATTACTTGGCAAACAAACTTACTCGGCGACCCTTTAGTTTTCCTCAAGTTCAATCAAAGAGAGCAAACAGTGTTTGTGGTCCTAGGATGCGAATTCGAGATGCGAGGGGGTGCACAGATGACTCACGCAGGGTTAAAAATCAATAAGTCGACTGGCTTATCAGGGCTGCGAATTATCCAATTGACACTTGGCTTTTTATGGTGGATATAGTTGTTAATGTTGTTTTGTAGTAGACGACTCTGATTTGGAACTTTACTATATACAGTTGTAGTAAAAAATGCGTAAGTTATACCTCATTCTACATAACATTATTAGATTTTTACGGATAAATTCGCCTACGTTTTTCGTTAATCTAGAATATCAAAGGGAATATTATTGTACTTTTTGCTTATTTCGATTATTAAGTGTTTCTCAAACATAACCTTAATCTGCGTAAAAAAGTGGTTTTACAAAAATCGCCTGACGATCACGCACGATTATTATAATAATTAGGTACCTATGTATATTATGGAATGGATGATAATGAAGCTTAAGAGGCCGCAGTAAGCTCGGCCGAATTTCACCTTCCCATACAAACGTAGTTACGCCCTCATTTTAAAACTACGTGTTGGATTGTGACGAAACTTTGCATATACAATGACATGAGGTATATCTATGTTTGTAATTAGTTTATATGGTTCCAATTTATAAAACAAAGTAAATACAGCAAAAACTAGTTTTGTATGAAAAACTTAAATTCGCTGTATCTTTTTTATTATGGTATCTGAAGCTACGTAAACTAATTTCAGACATAGATATACCTAATTTCATTGAACATGCAAAGTTTCGTTACAATCCAAAACGTAGTTTTAAAATGAGAGCGTAACTACGTTTGTATGGAGAATCGAGCTTACTGCGGACTCTTAACCTATTCCAAGCTTTTTTATTGGAAATGTAGGTGCTACAAATGTCATCTTCGATTAATAAGTGTATTTTATATTTGACGACTGCAGTGTTGTACAAAAATATACCAGCGCAACTTCTTTAAAAAGTAGGTAGGTATATTTCCAAAAAATGGCCCTGTCATGATATCTAATAGACTCAATTTACTATCAACATATGTAGTAAATTAGTCGACAGTACAAGTGAAAACTATCTTAGTTCATAGTTTCACGATTCCTTTATTAGATAACATAGGATATAATTTACTAGCCTGGTTAATAAACGCTGGGAAAAACGCTTTCTTATTCGCCTGACACCATATAATGATCGTCATGTGACTTATTTATGGACCGGATCTCTCTTTCCTTCTATAATAAAATCTATGGTTAACTTAATAGCTTTGAAAGGTACTATTGCTAAGATAAAAACGATATTTGCTGCATAACCAAGTTACCTTGAAGTAGATAGGTATACGAGTATGTATATTTAGGTACTTGTCATCTCAAGTCATCTGCCATTGGGGGAATTTATAGTTTTTTGGTTTATTAATTGCATTTATTTATTTATAAGTACTTATGGACCTTATAGTGTACCAACAGCTGTAAAAATATGCTATAAGCCTTACAGTATAATAATAAAATGCCAATAAAAAGAAATCAAAGATAGAACTGAACAGCAAAAAGTATGCTGCATACGCGTTTAATGTTAGCAGTTTTTTTCTATCGAATGTCCTCTATCCGATTTTCATAAAGACAAATAAGACGCGTTGCGAAAAACATAATATGAACATATTCCCCCGTATTTATTCGTTTTGGAATTGGTGAGGCACCCGTCCCGGTGCATGCTTCGCGGTGCATTATAATAATGAGTGCCGGAAACCAGGCAGGGGCGAGTGCGGCTGGATCCGTGGGGTTCCGACTTAGCCTTCTGCGTTATGACGTCTCTGCAATGTTGCGTGCATATGTATCGCTTATAGAAACATCGTGTTTTGTTTTATTATCTAACTGGTTTGTGTGTATTGACTGCTGATTTATGTTATGATACCCAGTTATATTTTAACGCTTTCTTTCAACGCCGCAAGGTGGGATTTTTGGGCAGTCATTATTACCTACTACCATAAAATGAACTAAATCACATTATTCCTACAAAATCTTCCATTTTTAAACTTTTACGTACACAGGTCAGAGGGGTGATCGCGTAACTATTCGAACGTACGTTAGGTCAACTTAACTGTAAATTTCTCCCCTAGGCATCTACACTTATATATATACTAGATAGTTTAATAGATGTGTGGAAAGCGCCAACGGTACAAACATTCTACTGGCACTACTGACAGACGAAAAGACGCAAACGAGAAGTTTTTCATGTTGGATTCATAAGGCACACCTAATCGAACAACTTTTAATCCAAATCCCTATAAACGTTAATTTATCAGGCAGTCCCCAGCACTTATCCTCCCTACACGCCCAACGGGAGACATAATCGCTTCCGATTAAAAAAGGACACCGGACCCGGTTTAATTTGCACCCAACTATAGTGAAAGGCAATCGATTATGAGACAATAGATGCACCCACTCTGCAGTCATTTCAGATTTCACGTTGCGAGCATTGAATTGTGCGTCAAATTTATGCGATCGAAATGTCACCCTTTGTGAAATTTCATCGATGCGTGAAATGCAGACCAGGAGCTGTGGGTGCTACAACATGGTACCGACACTACCGACTGCCAAAAACACATTTCATGCAAGCATATTTGATTGATAGGACAAAATAGAATGGTTATTAATGACACTGTCTGATACGAGCTTTTTGGCGTAACAGGTACTTAATGGTTTTAGTATTGTATTCCAACCACAATCGGACTCAAGGAAAATAGAAAGAAACGATTCTCATTTATGCAACATAAAATATACAATGTATTATTGTTATTAGACAAATTAAAAAGCTAAACAGCCGAGCATGTGATGAGCATACAATACATGCTCGTAGGTTTTTAATTTCGTCGAATGTCATGAAAGTAGGTAAATTGAAGCAAGATAGGTTTGTCAAGATCGTAGCAAGTGGAAATCCCCCTGCCTACCCCTTCGGAAAATAGGCGTGATTATAGATATGTATGTATGTATGCTGTAAATAGCTTTAAATAAATACGTTTAGCATATAAATATCAACACAAAAAAATCTCAACATTATTCAATGCTTTTTCAACTTAAACATACTTACCTAATTAAAAATAATAATTAAGAATTGACGATCTCACCCCTACTCACCGATACTCATTTGTAAATAATTAAATCACCAAAACACCCCGATTTTCATTGTCAATTGAAAATTAGTTCGTAAATGGGAAATGGTTTTCCTAGGCTCTATTGTACCCTACTAATTATTATTGAAATTGCCAATTTCGTTTGTGAAAATAATGAATAATGAAGCTCGTGGAATATTCATTTCAGCTTTTGGTAATGAAAACATAAAACATGTAGCCTCTCGTCACGAAAGTAGGAATGGTATACCAAGGTACGAGTTCGAAAATATGGGCATGGACAAAAGTGATCAAAATAGTACTTTACTAATTACCGCCCGTGGTGAGTATAAAATTTTACGACTTCACCTGGCCACAATGCGAATTTTCCCGTACGCGCACCGTGCAGCAGTAATTCGGTAATTCGTAAAGCCCCAGAGCGCATATTAATAGCCCTCACCTTCGGTTCGGGCCACAAACACCTGCGGTCTGGGGCATTCACGAATTCACCGCCCTAGTTACGTAAAGTACTATCACATCACATCATCAGCCTATATACGTCCCACTGCTGGGCACAGGCCTCCTCTCATGTATGAGAGGGAAGGGGCAGTAGTCCCCACGCTGGCCCAGTGCGGATTGGGGACTTCACATACACCTTTGAATTTCTTCGCAGATGTATGCAGGTTTCCTCACGATGTTTTTCCTTCACCGAAAAGCTAACGGTAAATATGAAATCATATTCCGTACATAAGTTCCGAAAAACTCATTGGTACGAGCCGGGATTCGAACCCACGACCGCCGTTTGACAGCCGCATGCCTGAACCACTGGGCTACCGTAGCTTACTTGTACTTTACTGTAAAGTACTATAACACAACTTTATTGTTAAGGACATGAGGTTGCTCAAATATTTTTGAAACTTGTGGAACATAAATATATTTATGAACTCGTCTCTGCCGTAGAATGGGATGACAGTGCTCTAACAGTTACCAAATTAAAGTTATTTTTTTTCAATATATTTGATACATTTCTTTTTACCTAAATGGATCAAGTCAACTAAAAATAACGCTGTTATAAAATAATAATCGTGGTTGCCCTAAAGTCGCAGTCGACTTTCTCTAAAGTTTTATCTTATTTATAAACCAAGAATAAAATACTTTAGACTAGTTGAAAAACTAAATTTTAATGTTCTGATCCATTTTCTAATCAACCGGGTTCATTTGATTTGTTTACTTATTCGTTGACTTCGTTTTTAGGGTTCCGTACCCAAACGGTAAAACGGGATCCTATTACTAAGCCTTCGCTGTCTGTCCGTCCGTCTGTCTGTCACCAGGCTGTATCTCAAAGACCCTCGATGGGCAGACAGTAGACATTTTCACAAATTATGTATTTCTTTGACGACCGCTTTAGCCTAGTTGGTAGTGACCCTGCCTACGAAGCAAGAGGTCCCGGGTTCGAATCCCGGTAAGGGCATTTGTTTGTGTGATGAGCACAAATATTCGTTCCTGAGTCATGGATGTTTTCTATGTATTTAAGTATTTATTTATCTATATAAGTATGTTTATCGTCGTCTAGTACACATAGTATAAGCTTTGCTTAGTTTGGGTCTAGGTTGATTTGTGTAAGATTGACCCTTAATATTTATTTATTTTAAAATTTATTTCTGTTGCCGCTATATCAACAAATACTATGAATATTTAAGGGGACTCCAATTCAACAAACGTGTTTTTTGCCGTTTTTATACCAATTGGTACGGAACCCTTCGTGCGCGAGTCCGATTCGCACTTGGCCGTGGTATCGTCCAGTGTGAATTTGAAAATGACTTGTGAAGCTTTAAAGTTGGCATTTTAGATTTCAGCTACATTTAATTATGCTGTTTCTGAGTGGGCACGCATATACCGAAAGCTCAAATGCAAAACCCGCCAACAGAATTGTACAAATGCGTTCGTAATTCATGACAATTCGAATAACTTTAAAATGTTTCTATCTGTATACAAAAAGAGGTAATTTATGATAACAATAAAAAGGGAGGCAGGCTTTTATCATCATCACAAAATGTAAGAATGAACTCTTTGGTGAAGTAATCACCAGTTACCTACTTATTATTTATTCAGTTCAGTGTCTACGAAAACCGGCTATTATAATTTTGAACCGTTGAAATTACGGTCTCCATACGAGTGTCCATAAAGATGCGAAATGCATGTTTAGCATACAATATGGTGACCTTGTACTCTTACAAAACACATAACAACCCCATTATTGCCACTAAAGGGCGTTGGTAAAAACCCAAGTCGTTCGCACATGTCATTACGGTCAGCAGGCAGTTAACTCGGACCCAAGCATCCTAATTTGAGGGTTAATTGTCAGCCCCACGGGCTGCTAAGTGTAGTGTAATGAATATTATGCTTTAGAAGCACCCCTTCACTTTTCGGGACCGCAACGGCCAAAATGGCTGCGAATTTAGTAATCAATAATGGCGAAACCTGAGCGTAGGCGTTGCGGCCGAGCCTAATTTATGTACGGATAATGAAGTTTTTGTCGACATCAGTTTGGAACATTTAATTACAGTGCTTTGGTAAAACCACAATTATTATAATGAATACCCGTTGGATTATGTACACAACATCATTCATCGTGTAACGCTGTGCGCTGGAAGATTAAGTGTCTTGATCTAGGAATCCATCAAATTGTTAATTACTGAAAGTGATGCCGGAGAGTTAATTTACTACATCAGGTAACTCTAAACGGCGAATTCGTGATGAGAGATTAGCATCTACGGAACTTACTAGTGATGTTAGAAAAGCAATACATTGTGCATTTAAAAATATATTCTACGCTCATAGATGCAAAATGATTTTAATCAGTGGGAATAAAAATATTTAGTTGAGTACGATAAATATTTCGTAACTATACAGCTTGAACTTTACGAGTGAACCATTTCAAAATAAGTTTATTTTAACTAATGGTACGTTTTCACCACTGTCCAACCGATAAATTAACGCAACAACTAAAATCTTCCAGCATATCCAAAATATTCCACCGGTATCGTAAACAATTGTCTGCGCACACTCCATTTACTGTTTCCAAGTTTCACTCGAAAGCGTGAAGAGTTCGGAAGGGTTTCAAGTATGCACAAAGCAACACCCGCAATTGACTGAGAAGTGTTGCAGCTCAAGGATTCTCCTGTCACAGTCTGAACAGAGTGCAACCGTGTTTTTACGCAAATATTGCAGCAAAACAATGCAATTTTAAAAGCAAAGAACACGTGGATACTGCACTTTATGCGACGCTGAAGCACTTCGCCACTGTTTATATTGCTGTGATAGGTGAGTTATTCCATTTGGCGTGCCCAGTTGTTTAAAAACTTTTATAGCATAAAATATACACTCCTCGTCCCTAGAACGCAGATTTAACTTTTTAAATTGCCTCCGGCGCGTTGTTATGTTATGGCACGTAAACAAGAATGTAACTTTTGCAGATTTCAATAACATAAAGAGATAAAGATGACTCGACAAATAAAAGCATTTCCTAGCTTTCAGCGCGGAAAGCACCCGTTGATTGTACCGCAAATGTGATTTCATGAGACGAGTTGGAGGATATAACGCTTATATAACATTACTTTCATCCTATTCAACGTAATGGAAGCAAAATAGAAGGAGCGCTTCTATCTTGCTTGTATTTGAAATACACCCTTTTCAATGCTCTACAAATAAACGGCCAAATCTAATTTTGGCTCCATACAATATTTCTTCGCGGATCCTGTATTCCGCTTCGGTAATGCAATCCGGCATGCAAATAGCGAAACGGCACAAGGAACAAGAACTCTCAGAAAAAGTAGCGAAACTAAAAACTGAAGAACGATGCGGTTCATTAGTTAGTTAGATCAAAGAATAAAGTTTCTAGTACGTGATTTCCGACTTTTAAACTATTTAAAAGGGAATTTTATTCTTTTAACTAGACACTGATATAAAATGTAGAAAAGGAATAAGTAAGTAGTTATGTAAATTAAAATGTTCGTTTGCGAGCGTACTCTTATAATCATGCGCAGAAAGCTAAGCATTAATGCCAGTCATATTTTATATTTCGCTTTTATGTAGTTTTGATTTTTGCTCTAATCAATTATTTGCTTTCTTTCTTTCTATATATACATTTCGTACGATATTCATTCACGAAATTACGCCTCCCCCATTCATTGTTTAGTGCAAACTGCACTAATCTAAGTCGTTGTTTTGCGAATAAACATATTAATTACTGACCTGACTGAGGCTATCTCCAAGACTGTCTTCCGCATCCACCGGCCGAAACACCTGACTATCTTTCAGCGGTAGATTTCTCCTATGTTTCCGCTCCTGCGCCTCCCGCATCGCTTGGCTCTGGAGTCTCTCGAAGAATTCCCTCGGCTTCACCGAGGGAGGGTCGTCGTCGGGTGGTGGTGGCGGGGGCGGGGGGAGCCTGGTGCGGGGGGAGGTCCTGATGAGGGAGCGCTCGTCGTCTTCTGTGGAGCGCTCATCGTGCTCGGAGTCTGAGCTTCGGCTGTCCCGCCGCCTCACGCCTTGAAGGTGAGGCTCCAGGAACGTTGCGTTTCTGGAACAATAAAATCATTATTAATAGAAGACTATAAACGAGTCACTATATTAGGCGAGCGATAAGGCACGCGACTTCTTCTGCGAAGGTCAGATGGCAATGGCAGCAGCGAACGTTTCGTTCGCTGAATGGCAGTCGCTTTTAAAAATAGGTGTCAACTCGGACCAGGTGCCTTTAAGGTACAACCGGGAAAACGCTAGGAGGATCATGTCTCAATATTGACCCCTTAAGTATTAGGAGAAAATCAGTTTTGCTCAGTGTCCAAATTGCAAAATTGTGACCAACCAAACCATATTTTAATTAAATGCAAACTACACACGTTTCTAATAACGGGAAACGGCAAAGTTCGCAACCTGCCGCTGTGACAGTGAGGGTAACTTGAAGTACTTCGCCTCATTTTAACTGCGGTCAGACACACTCACAGAGTTGTCTGCTCAAGCTTCCCAGGTTATGTCGAATTGCTAATTAAAGACATTTTATATTGTAAATAAGATATATAGAAGATAAATAGAAGATTTTATGTGGACATAATCGCGTTTTGTTCGTTAAGGCAATTTTACAAATAATAATTAACCTTACTACTAAGTATGAAGAATAAAGTATTATATTATATATAAATATTTTGTATAGGTACAATCCGGCACTGTGAAAAATAAATCGGACCACAACTAGAGAGAAGTTTTGTGTCGACACATGGGGCGCTGACCAGACCAAAGGGACATTAACTAAGATTTATTCCCGGGCCACAGCCGACGCCGTATTAATTAAAAACCTCTGCACGGCTGATGGCAACACCCGAGTGCGTTTACTCGGTGAAAAATCACTTTCACAATCTCCTACTTTCCACAATTAAACACAAACAAATTAAACCGTACTCCACGATACTAAGGCTTGGATTTGTACAAACGGTAAATACTAATAGTAGCCTGCGGTCGGTGCGTCTGGTTATGGCGGTAATTTGCGGAATGTTGCCAGTTCACTGAGTTATTTTTTGCAGGTGTATTTGAGCCCTTCTCTATCAGATACCTTTTGTGTTCGAAAATTGAAATGGAAACAGATTTTCTGCATAAATAAACGTTTCGGTCTCGTTAGTAAATAAAAACTGTGGGCTGTTTGAACGTTCTGGCAGTAGATTTACGGTCGCTTGACGGATTTCGTTTGCAAATTCGAGCTCATGTATAGTGACCACAAGCAGCTTTGCCCTTTGTCACGGATGTGTGTCGTTTGAATATGAACCTTTTAAGAGACGCTTAGGGCTCTTTTTGCAGGGTATTGATTGGCAAAGTTTGATTTTAGATTGGTGCGGGGAATAACGGTTTCCGATGAAAAATGGCTGTAATAACGTTGTCGCAGTGACGCGGAGTTGACACTCAATTTGTCAGCGACGCCGCGCCGGGCACCGCCGCGCAATAACGACTACACTAACGTTATGACGACGACGGATTGGCTTCATGTTAAATATACTGTTCGATTACAGGTGCAATGTAATACCATTTCTTTATAGTACACCTCTCTCAAAGATATATAGGAACACACAGAGGTCAAAACAAAACAACCGGTCTAATTATCTAAATGCAGTGTAGAAGCAATCTAATTGAATACAATCTCAAGTGTCTAGTTGTAATCTGGTAAGTTACTATCAGGAACCACGGTACTGGAAAGAAATGTATTTTCAAAAGCCGTAGTGTGCATAACCAAAACACAGGTTTACCTAAGCAAAGTCCTAATTGTACAGTCACTCGTCTACTTCATGTCTATGAAGAGATTTCCGCAGAGGCGGTGGAATAAAACGCTGATCGCTAAGTCGTGCTATATATAGTTTTTTCTACTCCTGTACTTTTATCTGTCATTTACATAGTCCCGAACACTAATATAAAGACATACAAAATAAGTCTGCAGAAAAGTCTATACTCTATTCCCCATAACAGTACGGCACAACCGTGCTGTTTTGTCGCCAAAACGATACGCTTAGCAGCCATACGCTTCTAAACCTGGGTAGTGTGACATTGTGCCACGGCCTACTAGACACGATCGAGTAGGCCGCGACGCGACTAATCTAGAGGGCCATGCCGAAACATAAAATACATTAGGTACTACCAACTTAACAAACCACTGAATGTATTTACTTCAAATAAATTATTGTACTAACGGCATTGCTGCCAACTTAAGAAAAACCTTGGTCTTAATATGACAGTACTGGCAAGTTGAATTAAGAACAAAACAGACCATAAACAAGAGGTGTCAATGTGTCATGTTTCCAATTTCCCACCAAAGTTCCAGTTCAAAATTAAAAGACGAAATATGTCAAATATGATAACTATTCGTTATTAATAACTTCTTAAGATTTGATTCGTGTTTGTGAAGTGAAGAAAAATGTGGACGTTCCTTTTAAAATGGACGAAGAAGAAAATAACTGCACCGCTGATGAAATTGCGTGAGTAGTAATAGAACTAACGGAAAACTTACTGCCTGAAAAGTCAAATTATGCTATTTATTTAAAATAGTCGTAGAAAAAATATTGTATGCAACGGTGTATAACTTGGTCTTAAAACGCTCGTGGCGACTTTAATTGCGATGCTCGCCAAGGCTCGCATCGCAACTCACGATACTCGCGTTTTAAGACCCTACTTATACAACAGTTGCATAAAATACTATTATAGTCGCCTCGTTAATCATGTAAACACAGAATTTGATGCCGTCCAGCCTGCGGATCCTATAAATCTAAACGTATCATATTACCAAAGAACGGTGACAAATCATCGCGTCACATTCGGTCACGTGACGCCGCGGTCATTATCATTACGCGCCGACGGGTCGGCAGCCTACGCAATTAATTAAAACATCATATTCGAAGCCAACTTTGTAACAGGTGTAGCTTTAATTAATAATTTGGTATCGGGTTGGCTGAATTTTTTTATATGCATAAATATCGAGCGCTTCGAAATTAATGGGAAAAATGGTGTTGCTTGTGTAAAATGTGATGGTAGATGAAAATGTCGCAATCACGCTAGTGTACATAGTACACTAATCAGCCACAACTAACAAGTATAGTGCATAGTGGTACAAAATTTTTGAAAACGCTTTAATGGTTATTTAGTGTGAATCTATTCTATTATATCAAGTCAGTTCGTTCTTGACCATCATATTTGACATATTTTACGGTATAATATTATTGCCCGCACAACTTGTTAAGATAATACATTAGTCCTCCCTCATCGATTTCGTTAACGGCAACCTTTACAATCATGAATTAGCCCTGTTATCAGCTCTAATACGGCTGACTAGGCCAAACTTGCTCTTAAATACTCTATTGCATGGGTGACAGTAGCGTTGGCCAGTCGTGTTATACGTATGCACGTAGGAGGGTATTAATAATATAATAACTCCTCCCAAGACACAAGATGGTAAGATTGATAAGTCAACTCCTGGTCTTAGTCTGTGGTCTTCAATTTAATGGTCGCATCGCCGCAATAAAACTGCCCCCAGCACCACATCACTACACTAAAGCAACAGATTATTTACACACTAGGCCCGGAATCAGGAGATTAATTGCAAATTCCGAGCCCCGTACAGGAAAAAAGGTATTTCCTTGACTTCAGATAGGGTTATCATGTCGTTTAAAATAAAAAGTACTTTTCTTGAATGAGATCGGTTTGCTTAGAACTAAGATTGATATAAGTAGTAGTAATTTTTACTCCTAAACGGTTTAATTTTTTAGATTTAACTTAGTTTCAATGTAAATTATCATCTTGTATACAAGTACCCACTTTAGAAAATAAATGATCAATAAAACAAAACAAAATGTGGATGCAGGTAATAAACAAATAACAATAGAATTTCAAAATCACACTATCTTATCTAAATTATTTGGACACCAAAACAATACCCATTTCTCAGGCTTATTCTATCAAGACAATCCTAACATCTAATTTACGGGCATGATGAATTATATTTGTTTAGCAAAAGCATCGCTGCCAAGTAGCTTTCAAAATAAACTTCGTTTCCGTCCCTATTAATTGCTTGTTATTTCTCCGAGTCACTTAATTAGGATTACACTTTCGTTGACAACCCTATACCGCCATGTTTGTGTGGCATTGTTTGTCATAGGCCGGCACCAGCCCTAATGGTCGGCTTTTGTTTTTCTTCATTTAGTCACAGCCGCGAGGGCTTCGCTGTTATTTTGCCACACAAAAGAATCCTCGGTACGCCATAAAAGGGATTTAGGTTAATTTAATATATTGTAAAAGAAACTTTTCTTTCGACAGTGAAAATGTATCATGCTACAGTTTATTCATCCTTACATATCATATCACGTACACAAACTTCTCGAAGACATTATCACACTTTTCTCTAGGATTACACAATAGTCATCACTTAAAATCTTATTGTATACTTAAAGAAACTCACAAAGTATTGAAATCAACCAAGTAAACACTGAAATAGTTATTTACGATACAAGTGCCGAAAATAGGAAATTCGCAACGAGTGGTGATAAATTAAAACACGACCGAAGGGAGTGTTTTAAATCGACACGAGATGCGAATAACCTATTCGCACGTGTATCGTACAACGTTTTACTGTACATATGGGTCTTTAAAGTTTCGTCATATGCACGAAAAGTGCTCTTTTCCGCACTAGTGCGGGAAAGTTGCACCTAATGTACTGTAAAATATAATTTACAATAAGATTTTCTTCAATAATCGAAGTAATGAACGAATGACCTCAAAAATATCTGTCATAACGTTGTCTAGATTGTCTTTATGAATCACACTCACAATCACTAGTTACGTATGATAATTTTTGATCTCATGTTTGTTTACATGATAGGACACGTAAAAATGAATAGACTTTAAGTGCAATACAATTCTGAAGACCCTCATCCATCTATACTCGTATACTTTTTTAAACCAAATACGTCTAACGTTTACGTCATTGTACACACATCACACTTAAGTTCGGATATTCCAAATCGAATCGGTCTGGAAATTGTCACAACTGTAACTTTATACTGACACAATATATTTCCAAGGATATTTTATCGTTACGAGATGATAAAAATCCAAACGAATGCTACAAAGAGCGTATTTTCAGAACGTATGAGCAAGAATCGATTCGTATTTTATTCATCTGATATTTTATCGTAGCATTCTCGAAGGTTGAATAAAAATGTCGTGTGGCACAGCATCGAAATCCAATTCTAAAAGGACTGGAATATTCTGGAAATTGTCATGTCAACAAGCTGTTTGAATTTCAAGAGCAGAATGGTTTGCAATGCGACTGTCAAAGCAACACTCAAAGAGACGAATGCAATGGAATGGTGAATGGCAAACCTGACAATCTATGTTACGCGTCTCTTCTCGTAATCTTCGCGTTCTCATAAGTATGTTATTTACATTATTTCAATTGTATAGGGGCTATTGTATAGCGAAAAGTACCTAGAAAGTATTAGTGCGGAAACTACTGTTACTAACTTTTCCCATGTCATATGCTGGCTACGAAAAGTATAGGAGAGACACATGACTCGAACAAAAATTAGTGGTTAGAGCTCCCGTTGCACGAAACCCTACCTCACAAGGTGGCAGATCAGAAATGCAATATAGTGATAGATACTACTTAGGAACACTGGATTTTAGTTGGTTGCCATACCATATCCTGGTACTTAGATTTTTTTTTTCGTTTCTACTATAAAAAAAAATAAAAAAAATTACAGCCCCGCAACCCCATTTGTTGGGGCTCATAAAACATGGCTGATCTTGAAACCTGCCAGCGTTTGGGCAGGCAACCCATGCGGGTTGTTATCTACAAATGTGTCCCTTTCGATGAGTAAACGTTTCGATCTGCCACCGAATGCTGTAATAGTAGAAACGAAAAAAAAAATTCTAAGTACCAGGATATGGTATGGCAACCAACTAAAATCCAGTGTTCCTAAGTAGTATCTATCACTATATTGCATTTCTGATCTGCCACCTTGTGAGGTAGGGTTTCGTGCAACGGGAGCTCTAACCATAGGGCTTATATCTCGCAAACGAATCACTGAGTTGAAAAATGGTTTTAAAAATATAATATTTATAGGTTTATCGAGAAAAAAGTTTACATAAGTACCCACTTTAGGTCGTTACGCACCTTATTAAAATCTAAATAAAAGTCTAAGTATATGACTTTTAATACAGTGTCTAATGAAAGTTTTATTTTAGACATATTGAATTAAGGAATTAAAAAAGGTGGCACATGTTAAAATGTAATGACATATACTCCCCTTTGCCCATCGGTCCGTTCAAACGTTTTTCACGTCACTAAACCCATTTCCATGACATTTTTCAACTCTCTCCCTTCAGAATAAAGTCGATAAATGCCTGACAAAACTCAGAAGTTAAAGTTACTCTCAAGTGCCATTCAAAGCCACTTGTGCCATGGAGCGATAACGGGCGGTACTCCTGATCACTTTGCACTGCATTGGACGATACACAGATCTTGACTGCATTACAGTGAAATTTAGACCTTGCTGGCAGCGCGATAGAATATAATTTACAGGAATCGGATAATCTGCTTCCGATGGGGGTGTGCGATTGATAGTTTCTAATCACGATTTCTGTTCGTCAGTTGCTGATGTTAATGAAAGCAGTAATTAACGAAGGGTTGCGCAATTCTATCCCCAAAGATCGTCTAATTGCGTCTGAAATAGACAATTAGGGATGAGATTTTCCTTATCTTTCAAGGAAATAATAAATTGAAGGCTAAGGATTTTGTAATCTGTAGATATGTATATCGTTTTAGTAAAAAAAAAACCATTATTATAACTCGTAACTAAGTAATTTTAAGAACAGAAAAAAACCAAGTAGGTAAACGTCACTAATTTCATCATTTGTCTAGTATTTTGGTCAGATAACACTGTACGCCTCGCCAAGCATTATTATGTCAGGAAATATTAAAACACGGCGTAATATTTAAAAAACAATAGGTTGCACGGTAGATTGCACGGAAAGCTTTGTTTACGACTTTATAAGCCTGTAGCAGCCGACGCCTCGGTAAGCCGATTATACGTGAACCTAGGTCTTCAAACTCGGCTTGCAGCTTTCCAGTCATCGTTTTAAGTAGATTTACTCTATGAAAAACTTCAGGTTGTATTTCATCAAGTCAGTTAATTTGTTACTTCAGTTTCTACACATATAACTAATTTTCTATGAATTGCTTTCACACTCTATTGATTTTGGAACATGTTAGATACTCGTCTGAAAATACCGGTTTTTAATCTCCAATTTAGTCACTGTATGATTCAAGGTGGAGTGTATATTTCATTGGAGTGCGGTGTTTATTAAAAGTAAAATAAACCCACAAATGCCAAAAGGGTTTGAGGAGAACAAAGCGTCAGCTATTTCGTGTGTTATGAACATGTAATTTTGCAGTGTTCGTATCTTCCAAGACATGTCATTACTCCTGGTTTTATTAACTAATACAATACAATATAAAGGTATGAACAATTGGTACCTTATTGGCTTTAGTGTCCTCAATCACAGGTCACCACGCAACTGTAATGTAACCGCGGGCGGGAATCCCGACTTTGCTCCTTCAAAGTCGTAAAACAAGCGGTTTATCATCCTTCGAGAGTTGTACAAGATCCGATAGCCTGTTCTTACGTGTGGGCTTCAACTTAAGTGAATTGAACACAAATAATGTTTTTAGTGCGAGAATATCGTCAAGCGCACATAAAACACGCAATAACGTTAACAATAATAACAATGCTATATCGCAGGATGCTATCGCATCGCCCACATCGCCTTGCAGACTCCCTCAGTTGAACTCACAGCACCCACGGGATTATGTTATTTCGAAACTTCAAGCGCTTCAATTTATAGCCTGCAGTTGCTATTGCAGTAAGAGTGGCTTTAGGCCAATAATTTCTGCAGGCTCCGGTTGGAATGGAGCTAATTATGGCATTTATTTCAGTGTCTTTAAATTCCTAGGACCATTCATTCCAGTATTGCATTAACTACAACTTTTTCAAATCTTTAGCAAATACACATACTCACGCCTGATCCCATTGGGGTAGGCATAGAGCCAAGAACTGTCCAGACACACATATATGTAATAAAAAAAACATAAATCTTCAACATTGATAAAATAATTGCGTAGATATTCACCATAACCACTTTGTTTCAAATACTTGTCCTACGGATGCTAGAAAGCCAGCTGTGAGCAGTGATTTGAATATCTTTCACTTTCCCACCAAGTGCAATAACAATAATCGAATCCCTCAACAAGCGCACGTGGGCAGCAAGAGGCTAGTTTTCCACGCTAATGTGCACTTTCTAGATACGGGAAGTAAGTACGGGTTATGATTTCCATCGGTGCTGATTACACGGTTAATATGTTGCAGTAAGCGAAAGTTGAATTTTATTGCGCCCGTATCAATTACTTTGCAAGAACTAACAGTAATTTTATCTTTTACATAGACGGATCCAAAGTACAATCCGTGAGCTCTTCGAAAAGTATTCGGATGAAATAGTTTCGCTAGGCATAATAATGTGTAGGAGCTTTAGAGTTTTAGACCCGTTTCCTATCCTACATGCTCATGTACTAAACGAATTAGGTCGAAATCTCAGGATTAACCTCCAATTAGTATAGACTAATCATGGAATAAACGCTATTCTTATTTGATCAAATTGACACTTTTACACATTAAAATTAAGATGTAACAAGGAAATATAAGAAAAGCAGGTTTCACAGAAAATTTAAAAGTTTGCTTTTATATAAAAGTTACGAATGACACTTAAGTTTATTCTTTTCCCTTTGAATTTGAAAGTAAAGAATAAATTGTCCGTCCATTATGCGGCATTAACATTACAAAGAGGCCGGAGAGGCTTCAGTCTGGGCTGAATCGTAAAGTGCTTAGGTCAGTAAGGAACTTACATACATTATCTGAAGTACGTTATCGGAGAAAAGTATTTTACCCAGGCAGGTAATAAAGTTATCTACACCAAAATGTTGTTACAAGCCGGCGATTAGTATCGGTGCGGTAAAATTTAACTTTCCGCCCCCAATTAACTCAGGCCCTCACCGTAATCCAAATAGCGCAGCACCGTGCGGCACTCACACTTAAATTGATTTTTTTCTCATCTGATAAAGCGAATAATTATGCAAAAGTGTGACGTCAACAGATAGTCTTAATCCGATGGATTAGGGGGGATCAAAGGGAAGCAAACGAGAACATCCCTTCCTTGGTTAATATATAATGAGAGCTTCCTTTTAAACCTCGTGTTTACATTAATTTACTGAATATAAATGTTTCTTGGAGATTCGTTTCATTATGTTTGTAGACGAAATTCCTTTTTCCTCATTGGTTTAAAGTTTAAACGAACCATTCCCTATTAAAGTAGGTGCTAGATGTTTCTTTGTAGTTAAATATTTACATAATATTCATAGTCAGGTAATCACATTTCATCCAGGTACTTACATCAATGTTTTGACCTACCGACTAACACTATTTGCTTTTATTACTTACATTTTTTGGTTTCTATTCCTTTGACATCGCAATTTTATTCTATAGTAAAATACATTGTAATGCTATAGTGTTTTCCGTTTATGTTAGGTATTAAAATGATCTCCCAAGTGTAACAATGTTAACAAAGGTCACCTCTAGGGGGTAAAGTTGCGGGGTTATAAATAAAAGATGAAATACCCTAACAATTATACTTTTAACATCACTTTGAAAACCATAAACATTCCATATCTCGATTGGCTGGCTCTCGTAGTTTTGGCACGCACCGCGCGTAGAGCCAGCCAAGAGTCGGGGATACAAACAGTTTAGCTAGTTCAAATTGCACATCAAACTCATCCAATTACAAGGACATTTACTGTTTGAACCATGTCACTACTTGGTTACATTATTACATAACAAACATAATACGCCTAAGCAATTTAACTATCAACATTTCAAGGATATCAAAGATGTATGTCAGTAAGACACTAAATACTTCGTTTTAATAAATTTACCGGAAAATCACATATCAAGCATTCTCCAATCCAAGATTCTTCGAGCTATGGAATTATTCCGGTAATATGATTCCTAAATATGATCTTTTATTATCTTTAATTTATTTCTGAATTATTATTGGATCAGATATATGCAATTATGAATTTACTGACCGGAATGCACCCATTTTAAATTGACTCCAAATTGCCCAATATATGAAACAAACTTTAACGAAATTATAATTCTTCTATATACCACAAACACAAATCACGTAACAGGATATGAAAACCCTTCAATATGTCCAGCCTAATAGCATCCATTTGAAGACATGGCAACATGAGACGTGTCATCAGTCAAGTCCACCTGAAATGACCCCGGCTTCAATCAGTCCTGCCCCGCTATTCTACTACTTGTTTTAAGCTCACCTCAACGCTCACCCACAAATATATCTTGACGCCGCGATTCGTAGCAACTAAGCGTAGGTAGAGGTCTAGTTCGTTAGGCGTGACGGGTGGAGTGAGGCACTATGAGCGCGTACATAATAACAGCCCTGTCAACTGTTAATAGCTCGTTGCAACCGCTAAGCTATCTTTTGTTTTTCCCCGCTATATAACAGAATCTGTGTACAAGGAGCGACGAGGGTTCGACAGATTGAGTAAAGACGGAAATGATCTTTGATTTTGGTAAAAGTAATACATTTTATTAAAATGAAAGATTGGGTTAGTTGGTACGACCTTACTGCGAAAGGAATGGCAGATATACGCGATGTGTGGCTATATAACCCAAGTTTACTTAACATGAAAATGAGTGCGGAGCTGCTGGCGGAAAGCTTAAGGCGCCATAGGTTCAGCGAAGTGAAAGCGAACAGAGTTTTTGAAACAATATAATGCGTACGTCTGTTCATAATAATATGATTTCAAAAAAATACGAATAATAATCTTGAGGCTTTTTTTAAAAACTAAGAATATTAAAATGGCTTCTAAAAATCGGCAATATAATGTTTGAGAGAAATCGGTGGTTACATTTTTATTTATTTAAACGGCCAAAAAATTAAAATTAAAAAACATGATATCCGCGCTTCCGAGCACTCACTTCCATCTCGCTCACGCTTATGCCCAGTGAGAGGGAGAGAAGACCATGAGCCTACGGCGCCTTAATAATATGTTCGTATAATTATATCATACCTTATAATTTTGAAATAAAGAAATAAAAATATTAGAACCCCATGACGCTCGATGTGGTAGGTACCTATGAAAATATGATAGTGATCATCATTATCAGCCTGTAATCGCCCACATGTAACATTGTTCATTTTGAAATAACTTATCGAGCCACAAATCATTTGTGCCAATATAAGGTGAGGTGATATAGAATTACCTAGTTATACCACTAGGTAGAGTACCTACATCCATACGAGTATTTCCAACTATTATCTGATTTTTTAAGACATCAATGTCATAAGCATCTTTATTTATAAACACATTTATATTTACTTTCGATTAATAAGACCTTACTTTAGTTCCCCTGGCTGTGTCGCCGAGTGTACGGCACGGGGGCTGATTGCAGTAATTTGTCTGCAGGCCGAGGCTGGCTAAGCTGCAGGAGCCGTGGTTTACTGTTGGGAATCATTTACCAGCGCTAACCATGTTTATCCTCCACTACAAATTGCTACTTTATAGAAAGTACGCGGTTTAGGCGAAATTCGTACGAAATACCAGCAATATAAGGGCAAAGTCCGCGTAGATTAGATGTCCTATGCCCATTCTCCTCCACCAGTATATGATCATCATTTTTGAAATCGTTTGCATACCTAGTTCCGGACTTTACCTCAATATACAAACTTACAACATATCATACGTTTTTGTAATATTCGTATATAAGTAAGGATTAGGCATTAATTAATTGTGCACCTACACTTAAAACTGATGAAATATTACGGTGAATTACCCTTGCCGTTTTCAACGAAACCGACAATTCAGTAAAATGAGCCTGCGTCACGTAACTCGAACTTTTCTTTATAATATCTATTACCTAAAACACGAGAGACCAATTTCAATTATCATCCACCACATGCAATCGAGAAATAGTATTACAGAACTTTATTAGGGAGCCCGTAATACACTTCCCAAAAACCGAGCCGCGAAAATATTTACGAAAGAACACAAAGAACAGTTATTATACGAGTAAATTGAAGTGTACGAGATATAATGACGATAATTGCGTTCCCCGCTCAATGTCTAATGGCCATGTTGGCTTCGTCATATTTACCTTGGCAACGGACGTTATACCGGATAAAAAAAGTGGAGAATCCGTTTGGAAACAGTTCAGAATGCAGACGAAAAGAGTATGTATAGAGTATTTAATAGGAGGTTAACAGAAAGGTTTTCTATCCTGGGCGTTGTAGGTTAGTTTGAATATAGGTTCAATGTAGAACTATAGGTTAGAACGCTGAAATAGTTGCATTATTATACGTGCACGCTAACGTTTGTCTATATACCCTGAGAATATATAAATATATACACATTAATTAAAACTCTATAATTTACCATAATTCGTAAAAAAGAGTGTAATCTCATCAAACTACAGAAATGTCACTAAATTCAATCAAAATCCGAGCCAATAACAATAGGACAATTCATTTCAAAAACCTAACCGACGTCACACGCAAGTTCACGAGAGTATTTGAAATAATAGCGAACGAAATGCGGGCCTGTCGAAGCGAGCACTCAAAGAGGTTCTGAGATGCATTAGGCGCTCAGCGACTCCGGGATTCAATGCTTTACCCTCCACTGCTTCTTAAATGGGAAATGTAGACGGTAAGGGCTAAAACTTCAGCTAGTTTTAAACGATTTGCTGCTTGGATTTTGAACGAAGAAGCAATAATTTTCCAATCGGCTCATCAACGACGGAGGTAACAAACATTGAAAATAACAATAATAATTTTAAAGAAATACAGCCGAATTGAGAACCTCCTCCGTTTTTTTGAAGTCGGTTAAAAAATGTAACGATGCAAGGTGCAATATGCGAACGAAATCGACTTATTGCAAATTACAGGGAAGTGAATAACAGAAAAGCAACGTCAAATACCCACACAAAATCTTTCTAATATTGGTGTAACCGGTTTTAAATAGGTATACCTGCTCATCATCCTCTTGGCGTTTACCCGGTAGAAGATACAACAACATTTATAATTATATTACCCTAGAATTAAATATATTCTACCGATACAATAATAAACATAAAATGTATAAAATACGAATACTAAATCTCGAAGCACTACTACTACAGGCCATATTAAAATCCTCCTCTTAAACCGAGGAGCACTCACTGCGCTGCACCCGTTTTGCATCTCACAATATGGCGCTTCCTCCATTATCCTTTATTAAAACCGGCAAGCTGATTTTTATTCTAAACCTTAGTAATGTACAAACTCATTAGAATTTGCGACGCATGCTGTGTTTTATTGTTTTACACGATTAGGTTTTACAAACAACCGAGCAGCCCTTACGGATTTCAAATCATAAATAAAAAGGGAAAGTTTAAAAATGCTCACTGGGCACCAAAACATACTGACTTGCACAACAAAACTTTGCAATCGCACAACAACACCGAATTTTGATAAACGATTAGTATTTTAGCTGTGCAAATCAGTATTTTTTGGTTGTTAGGTTTTTTTTGTAATGTGCATAAATACTAGCCTTATAAAATCAACAGGGAATATGAGTTCTACCAAATTGTATAACTGAATTGAACGGACAATTTAGTCTAAATTTGGAATTTAAATGTATGCCACACCCAGCGCGGCTAAAATTAAATTGCTAACTCCATTTGCGCGACATGTGGTAATACGGTTGCAACTATTTCCCATTTGATCGTTACTGTTATGACAGCTTGTCAGTCTGTATATTCTACAACAGATTTAAGTTGGCTTCCGTTTGCAAAATTGAGTTGTGTACTCTTGGTAGTGTTGGCTGCGGGCTCAAGGGTTATAAAAGCTAAAGTAACAGTACCTTTAACGCAGCTTATTCTCGACTGTAATTTAGTGATGGCATAAATCATGTCTAAGGACTAGGCACTAACGATTGCTTGGCTGGAGACAGGATATTGGCTAACAAATAAAGGAAGGGCCTCTTAGATTGCATAACATGTCATACAAATAGACTCCGGCAGCCATTGGAAACTCGCATGGAATCTAACTGACATTTGAGACAGTTAACTATCAAATCAAGATGGTCATAGAATCGATGTCAGTTCAGTTTACAATTCAGAGATCAAAGTTGCTTCCCGATTGTAAATCATCGTCTTAATTGCCGACATCAGAAGAGCAGTAAAATGCTTTCATAAATCAAAAATATCCGTGCACTACACATATTATATGATTTATCGTGTAATTATCAAGGTTGAGGTCGTTGAACTCTATAGTACGAGTAAATAGCGTAGTTTTACAACAGCAATGATTACACTAATTATATGAATTATACAAGAACGGCATTGATATAATACCTACAGCTGGCATTACGGCGAGCACCGCATTCGCTTCAGGCTCTTCCTTTGTAGCGTAGACAGTGACTTGTTTCGAGTTTGTTTGAGGCTTTCTACCACTGCGGATATTAAATCTTTTGTATGCTACAGTTTAATGAAAAAAACTCCTCTCCTTTAAAATACAATAGTTTTTTGAGAATATATTCTCAAAGTTTCTGAAAATGTTGGCTTAGTGTTCTTTTCTTCATAATAGGTTTCGAAGTATCACGTTTCGGGCGCGGTGAGACGGGAGATCCGTAATAGAACTTCATACAAAATTGGAGGCCTACAAAGCGACCTTCTTTTGTTTAAGTATATCAATTCGTAACCCAACATGCAACCATTTTTTTAAATATGTCATTGCATGTTTGAGAAAAGCACCATACTCACGTTACATAACATACCTCTGTGTGAAAAGGGATTGCCAGCCTCGTATCCCTCTATCCGGCCTCACTACGCTCGTCCGTCTATATTTACTGGGCCGGCAATCCCTACTTTCTCGGCCTCTGCTGTAATGTAATATTGATACCTACAACTTTACTTGTGGTTAATGTCTAATCTTGTGCAAAATTGTTAATATTTATTAATACGTGGAAAACCAACAGCGCAACATATTTATAAACATAATAGTAAAACCATATAGCTAATACCATTACCACCACCATTTATACCATTTATAACTGTCAATTACTGCCTCCGGCGGATGGATATCTTAATCTCTTCTCAATTTTAGTCTTACTCCTATAATCTCGGATAGCATTATGCCTGATGGTCGTTGATGTAACTAATATAGCCTGTCGAAGTGACAGACTACTTGCTATACCGGTATTTCAATACCAGTCGGTAGCTTACCCAATATACATTCATTGACGTTTCACTGGCTTAGGTTTTTAGTGTAGTTTGGTAGGTACTAAAACGGTAAAATTAGATGTAAATAGTAAAGTATGATATAATAATTGAATAATACAAAACGTGCAAAGCCTTCACCAATTATATTACCGGATGTAGCGCGCACAATTAAACAGTACAAATAGAATTATTTCACTATTCACTATCTTCGATTCATCTATATTGATTAATGCAATATGTACATTTACTGTGCAAGTGCATGCAGTAAGATAATGACTCAAAACTTGGATATTGTCAAACAATGCTGTAATCATTACGCAATCAAAGTTATTATTTCAGTCACTGCCATTGAAAGTAAAACAACTTACTATTTGCTAGTGACCTAAAATGCGTTTGTGTTATGATATATGTACGTAAAAGTAAACAGTGGATGAGACTAGCCTAACACAGGACTGTAGGAAAGTGGCAAAGAACAGATTTATAAACAACAGTGATTGGATACGGGCTGAAGAGACAGATAGATAGAAATATTAGCTGTCCTCGTGGTTCTACACGAATTAAGTAAAAATCTGGTGAGACCTTTTTTTGGCCATTCAGTTTTTAAATATGAAAAGTGCCCTTTGCACGCGAGTTCTACTAACTCTTTAACAAAGTCACAAACTCTCAAACTCTAAATTATTAGCATTGAAAGTAACTAGAAGTTAAACTTGTAGGTATAGAATCAGCGTCAACGCCCGAATATAATCTCGAGCAAATTGATTTGTCAAACGAACGTCCATTGTCATAACTAGGTCAGCGATAACAAGGATTAGTCCATTGATTATCGTCTCTCGTCACAAGTCTTGTGTCATGCTGGTTTAGTGGATTGAGTGCGTCGTCGCTTGAGCTTCGCGATTAGAAAAGTGCCGTTTCCGGGGATATTCCGGAAAGTACTCCGACTTTTATAGGAGTATCAAAAATGATCCTGACCCGAGAATATTCCCCATTCAAACAATGAATTTAGTCAAAAACCGTAGGAACATGGGTCATAAATCAATCACAGCCGAAACATTACCCGAATATTAACATGCGACTAAAAATACCTAACCACAATCGTAATACAGATATTAAATCTAATCTACGTAATGGGTGAGGACCAAATTCTCTTCTATTCTCGGAAAAAATTCCGTTGTGACACGAAAATTAGCCATACATTTTCTATGGTTAATTTTCGTGTCACAACGGAACTTTTAACTACTACCAATTAACGACGTTAACTACTGGCCAAGAATTTGGTCCTCACCCTAATCTTAATCTACGTCCGGAGCGCTACCTATATTATAATTTGATAATATACAACAAAGCAAAAAAAAATACCTGTAATAATTTAATGACACCCGTCATTAAATTAATGAGGGGAATTTATTGGCCCGTTGACGTTTATGGCCCACGTCCAATATACTCGTACAATACGACTCAACGGAGCTACAAATGTATACTGGTGTTGGCACAAATACGAGCACAGATCGTCTACGTAACTATTAGAATGAAGAAAGAGTGTGGGTTCATTCATTTATACACGCTATAATACTACAACACGATTACGAGTGAACGTTCACGCAAAATGTTTTTCTCATTCATAATCATTATGTACCTATGCAAGAGTATGCGCACACAAATTCGCCCGATCCGTATGATGTAGTAAAAAAGTTGAAAGAGGCATTATTTGATTGCATATTCCAACACAATTTGTGTTCATTAACCTCGTATGTCGAAATCTAAACGGACTTATTAAAATATAAGATTTAGAACTATAGGTTAAAATTAATATAGAAAAATATATAAGGATAGATTAAGATTCGATTTCATTACATCTGTTGGCCATACGTAATGTCAGATGAAATTATAGTAACTATATACTTTTGTTTTCCTTTCGGTCACAAAGTCTTATCTGACGACCTCGGGACGGGTCATTAATGTTGCGATGAAAAACGGGGACAAATCTGAACATTCAACTATTCTAAACTTTCATATAAAATCATAATCATGCATTGTCTAAGAATTGCCCTTCAATATAATAACACCCAGATGTCGGGAGGCAAAGATTGCAGCCCCATTGTTACAAAACGCGCCTTCACAGAACATAAACCGTCTTGCACCATTGCCCGCCCGAAATGTCTCTGAAGGAATGCTCCCTTTACTGGATACAACAGATTTTAATAGTTATGGATATCGTCATTTGTTTGCGCTGTTGATGGCAGGTGTAATGCTATTGCAGATACATTTTGGTGCCATAACGAGCATGGAAATGTTCTTCGTAACTCATTTTCTATTCTCGTTTGGTGACTATGATTTGGAATTCGTTAGGATATTTTTGAAAAGTTTTGGCAAGTGTTGACATCATATTAACTGGTTGACAATCCAGTAGATGCACACACGTAATAACAAGCTTATATCGGTGTGTGTGTGTTCTTAAAACTATTCCAAATCCTAGACTTGTACAATTTATAACCATCTTCTTTTTTAATTTTCTAACCCACTGGTATCTAGTAGATGTGACAGTGACATTGGCGTAACTATACCATACGGGGCCCGTGGCAAAATCATCGGATGGGGGCTATCCCTTATTCGATGTTTGCTAGGTGCCACATGTGGTCACAGCCTCTCTGGCCGCGAGGCTCCTCGACCCGGGGGCCTGACCGCTCGGCCACGACTTTGGTCTTAAGCGACCTGCGACCAGCGTTTTATCTGTTCATTGCGCGGTCGAGATGCGCAACGCACTGTGGTTAGTTCTGATCACGCGCAATGAACAGATAAAACGCTGGTCGCAGGTCGCTTAAGACCAAAGTGGTGGCCGAGCGGTGAGACATTTAAGGCCTGCACGCATCGAACGCGGGTCGTGCGCGGCGCGGGTCGGTTTCTCTCTCTACCAACGCAATATCACTCTCACACAGTGGGGCGGGCCTTCGCTACTGTGCGATAAAGACGCCGCGCTACTGTGAGAAAGAGATAGAGATACAGCCCGACCCGCGCAGCGCACGCACTGAGAAAAATGGATTAAAGACGACGTAATGAAATATTATGCAAACAGTAGAAAATACGCTGCTTGCCACTAATAAAACAGTGCGCAACACTTTAAATAGTGACACGAATCTAAATCTATTCTGCTGGATAATGAACTTATTGTGCAAGAACCTCATCAAAACATAAGGTTCAAATGCATTATCTTTTATCGTGCAAGTAGCTTACAATATTATGCACACAGCATCAAAAATATATAACGTCGAATAATATTCAGTGATCAATGCACGATAAATTAGTGACGTCACATATGCACCATAAAATATCGTTATTTGCGTAGAAAGTTATGGTTCAAAGAATTGCACTATGGTGTTTTGTGCAATGCATGTATATATTTCAGACTATGCAGCAAGTTTGAAAGTGCAAAGCCGTAATTAAATAGTGCGTATACACATGAAAGTTTCGCAAGCAGAGGCCTTGGAGGGTGGATTGGATGGACAGTGTGCAGTTCGAATCTTGACCTTGCGTGATGCGCGTGTTTATTCAGAGTCGAACTAAGGATTGAATGGGATGGGAGACCTCCTCAGAAAATGGGATTTGATGAAGAAGTCGTCGAACACTTTGCCAGTGAGTACCTAGTTATCTATTATTTAAAATGTTTAGTCGTAAAATGTAGATTGGAGAACCTAAGTTTATAATTGTGTAATTTACATAAATTTTATTTGGTATTTCAGGCGTGACCCAGCTATACCGATCTTTCGTCGCTATTGCGGTTTGCTCTAGGCAGGGAGGAGCAGGACTTCCTTGACTTAGATAATCAAGGAGTGACACCCGCTGACTGAGCCCCAGAGTCACAACTAACTACAAGTGCGGGACAGCCCGCTAGCTGCCGCTGCTGGAGGAATCGTTCAACACACCAGCCGATTGCAGCACTCCTAAACCCAAAAACGCCGGGAGAATCAGGTATGGTTTACTTCTCTGTCCTATAGAATGTGTGGTTTAATAGAAATTAATAAATTTAATATATTTCAGGTCGTAACACTCTGTAAGGCGACGCCTTAGGAGGGCTATACTAAAAGCCTGCCAGAGGGAAAGCCAGACCGGGCCTAACGCGCACGGCAAACGCAGACTGACAAATATGTTAAGCTGCCTGAAAACCATGATCTCCTGCAGATGAGCCAGGATATAGCGCAGCTAACTTGGCTGACCTGATGATGTACTTCGGGTTCGGAGACCATCGCACGGAACGTCAGCTGCACGTATGTGTTATCCTACTATTTGACGGAAATCGAAACGTTTCAAACGTATAACCCTCCTTAATTATGAGAATTTATTCAGAAAACTGAATTTTAAATAAATGTTTTTTTTTCAGATGATGACGATTCTAGATAGCAGGTGCGATAATATTGCTGAGTTGCATGTACAAGATTTTGCCGGCTGCAAGCAAGAAGGGGTTTCTGGAAGCCGACCCGAAGTGCTGTTTTTTTATTACCCTGTTATAGTGTCTGTTTTTAGTTATGTTTGTAGTTATGTTTACGAAAAATAAATGTTAGTATTATTAAAAAAAAATGTTTTTAATTAGAAATAGAAATGAGTAAAAGGATGATGCCAAGGTAGAAAAGCACTAAAACATTTAGTGCACTCGCATGTAAAAACATGGTTCTATCATGGGCAGGCACGAAATATTACGGGGCACGTCTTGATAGGCACCAATTAGTAAAATGCAAACGCACATAATAGCATAATACGGAACTATAAGTTATCGCAATGCATTATACTATAAAGTGCCTCCAACATAAGTATTTTAAGCAGTGCACTATAAGTTTTCTTGCTTAAGGCAATACCTTATGATTCCTTGAACGATTTTTTATAATGCGAGCTGCGAATGAGCTTGTGACGTCATTGAATTGATGACGTCACGGTGGAATCATATTTTTTTGTGCACAGCCGGCAGCGTAACTTTATGTGCGTGCACGATTGGTCAAAAATGTCTGCATTCACATAAGTTTATAGTGCCCCATTTTTCTCAGTGCGACCTGCGTTCGATGTTTCCTTTAAGTAGCCCGCTCTGCTACCCTGTAGTTACGGCACTGTGTGACAGCCACGCGGTGGCAAGATTATATCGCTTTTAAACCTCAAAAGATTCACAAACCCAAGACTTGTCACAAGTAGTGCAAGTCATACCTTATATAATTGGGGACGAGTTACGTAACTTACGTACGAGTAAGAAGTACACGTTGATCATATCTGTACGTAGTGTACGTTACTATCGAATCGGCTTGTTTGCGGAATCAAAATATCTTAATAACATTTCATAATGAAAGTAGATCTTTCAGTGTTGGTTTATCATATTAACCATTTGCTAGTTGTCAAATATTTGACGACAGTGCTAATAGAGATTGTCTGATCTGAATACAGGCTGAAACATAAGTCGTAAACAGATATTTGTTTCTATCGCAATATTTGAAGGCTAATAGAAATTAAACTTTATTGATAATAATTTTAAATAGCAAAAACACCAAGCTTATGGTCGCCATATTCGACAAGACTTGGTATGTAGCTTAAAGTGACAGTTTAACGTAGCAATTAAGGTGACCATGAGACTCAAAAGACTTTAAACAATGTTTTTAATTAACGGATCAACAAACAACGTTTACATATTTTTGCCTGTTGTCACGTCCACATGTTTAAACTAAAGTTACAGTAAGAAATACATATCTCTGTTCACGACTTGGGATTCACCCTGTGTATTTAAGCACACACAAAAATGTGATGTTATATTCAAGAGATACACTTGTATTGGAGGGGCGCCTACATTTAAATTAGGTAGCCGATTTCTACACTTAGCTTTGACACGTTTGACACTTTAGCTAAGGCCTGATTCTTACAAATGTTATTTTAAAACCTAAAGCAACCGTTGTGTCGTGAATCTTTACAAATAAGCCCCTATACCTAACATAAAGGCGGTTAACACAATGTTTTGGCTGCAACCCCTATTTTGCGGGAAAATAGAAAAACACTTTGCAGTCATTTCCTTTGGAGGATGTACTGCGGGGGATTCATTATCAACCCTCCAAACCGTCTTGAGGGTAGGTCGCATGTGCAGGAAGAAGACGTAACTAGTGTGAAATTGTGTGCAAATCACATTGCTATGTATAGCTCACAATGTCACATATGTACAAAACAGAAGCGAAATTCCATTTGTTGTAGAGGGAACACCTGACGACCATACATGCAAAAGTATGTACAAAACAGAAGCGAAATTCCATTTGTTGTAGAGGGAACACCTGACGACCATACATGCAAAAGTGAGTGTTTAGAAAGAGTTGGAGTTGGAGATAAGACAAATAGGTCACAACTGGTCACATCGTTTACGGTGTCATTCAATTTATTGAATGCAACACATCATGGTCACGAGTTGTCATAGAAACGGAATTTCAGCAATTCGATGAAATTAACCTATCAATTGATTATGATTCATATGATAATAATACTATACCACTTTTTATGCCACACATACGGTCTGCCTGGTGCGGTAAGCACATACCGTATAGCATATGTCCTCATCCGACACAAGAATAGTCACAAACGCAAATGATCTTTGACAGCCTAACATCATCTCATGCTATAATTCACGAACACCGACGCATGCAATCACATTAAAGTTATCCCGAAGGCCCGAAGACTTACGCGTTCCCAAAGCCTCTCCGGGTCAGTTGACTCAATGAAATTACTGCGTTTCTTGTTAGAACGAGAAGGAGATTCGAGGGCCCAATCCTAACCGCGATTGAACATTGTTCAACTTAGTGTCTCTTTCACATCGTAATCTAATCACATTTGAGTGCATTGCTCGCTCGTTCTGGCACTTTAGTTGGTCGTACGTGGAAGCAAGCGCGCGAATCGAATTGAAAGCGATTGATACCGAGAGTGAGGAATATAAACAGACACATATTAGGAAAGACGAGATGTTTGCTGTCTTACTAAGGTGGACTTAAATTTTGATGGGGTTATTTGATTGCATACTATTAACGTAGATAAGTCCAAACCCCGGATGACGGGAGCAAAAATGCGTTGACAGCTTTATAGTGCGAGGACACACATTTTATATCATTTAAATCGATGTCGGTAAAAAGCACGATGTACCTACTGGACTACCGCTATGATATGCAGAAGTATTAATTGTTGTTGAAATTAAAATTAAAACGAAATGTTTGTATTTTTTCAGTATTTTATATAGTTTTCGTAATATACAATTAACATTTTTTCTAAATTTTCTGATTTTGAACTCCTTTGCCTTGGCGATAAAATCCATTTCATCCAACTAAAGGACCGTTCTAAATCTACTGTAGTAATCGGAGCAAAATTAAATAATTCATAGTGGTTATAGATTTCTTCTGTACAACGTACTTCCACTTCTTTACCAGATATCAAATTATTTAAAATGTTTAAAGTTAAAAAGCCAACGTTTTTCTTCAACACATCCTGATACTTGTTGTGAATAACTTTACCTTGAGGATGTAACCGTAATCTTGACAAGTGCACTTTCAACTTGTGTACTATATTTAAACTGGCTTCCATGCTTAAATTTTGATTTTGTAATTGTTTTATTGTACTAGGTATTATTGTCAAATCACTGTTTATCCATTTTAGATCATTCAAAATATTTAAATCGTTCCCGTGAGTATGATATAATTATAGTACCAATGTAATTAGTTGACTGAAATGGTATCTATACTTATCTGATGTACCTAATATTGTGTAACAACCTGACATGTAAGACAATAAGTTTGATCTATAAATTTCTGATTCAATAATTTGTTCGTATGGATGTCGATAGAATAGTCGATATTTAACTAAGCACTAGTGACAAGTGCATTTTTGCTCCCGTCATCCGGGGTTTGTAGATAACTATTGGTTAATATCATACTTTAAGAGGAAATGCGGGCAGGCGTGCCCATACAAGAACTTGCATTTCGAGCCGCCATGCTCCCCTATTTTCAAGACCTATGTAAATACATTTTATAACATAGATGAACGAAGCAATTTACTACGATCCTATGATGCGTTTTTTAATAAAAAAATACTTTCGAAATCTGAAGGTGATCATAAAGTTACTGTATTTTTAGTGTTTTACAAGCGGCTCTAGTTCATGAACAAAATCAGTTATATAATAAAACGGTACACAGGAGCATAGTGAAACTCTCGGATAATACATAAGTATTATAATAGAATAGAATATAATAAATAATATGTAAGTAAAAATAATGCTTAGGTTTAGATTTGTGGGTGGAAATATGGTATAACGACGGGTCCAAATACTGTATTATGTATTTAATAGAGTGTACCCACTGCAGGAGAAAGTATCCTTGCTCTTTCTAAACACTTTTATGGCCATTAACGGCTGATAACAACTTAACCTCTTAACAACCATCTTGACCCTTATAGTCCATCCCTTCATAATAAGTTTCGATCATTATGAAGGACACGTTCTAATGGGGTATTTATCTTATGTTAACGTGTCAGACTGTGATAAATATTGTTTAGAAACTAAAGACAGGTATGTCTAAAATACTTGGTTAGAAGAGACCTAAAGATTTTAAGACCTTCAAATCTACTTTTCAAACCACATGCTCGACAATGCCGAATTATAGGTCATGTAAACCCTACCGAAAGCAAGACATTAAATCCCTTGGTATTAACCGGGTTATAATGTTGTACTGAATTTCATTATAACCCGCTGGTTAATAATATGATTTCACTTTTCATAATTCTTATTACTATTTGCATAAAGTTTAATTTTGCTAAACACAATTTGTCCTAGGCCATGGCCTACTTGATTTGACAAAATAAATGAAGATTGCCTCCGTGTGAACCCCGGTCCGGAGGAGCGCGGTGTTCGAAATTCGAATTTCGAATCTAGGACCACGGCTTGTGCTTTCGAATTTGGAACTTCGCGCGCCTTCATTTGTTCACGCGTGACGAACAAATCGAGTTCTTGTAGGTGCCTATAGAAGATTTAATTTCAAAAATAATATTGAAAATGTCGAGTGATGAAAGTGTTTTGACTCCTGAGTTTATCAAATTAGATGCCATAGGCATTGTCAACAATCTGCTGCCAGAGAAGTCAAAGGAAAAATACCTAAAAGCCTACAACGATTTTGACAAATGGAAAGCTGTAAAAGGCGTAAAGTCTGTGTCTGAATCAGTGCTTCTGGTCTATTTTGAATATTTATCTACTGAGCCTGTTTTTTTGTCTCGCATAAGGTGTGAAAAGTAGAGTATACACCTCGGGGATAAGACTGTTTTAGTCTTGGGCGGTTGAACCCCTCACTGCACTCAGGACTCAGTCTTAATTCCCTCGCTTCGCTCAGGAATTAACTTATAACTCCCTCGCTACGCTCAGGAGTTAAATTATGAGTCCTTCGTTACGTTCGGGATTCAATTCGCTCCCGTGACATAAAACAGTGCTTTATCCCCTTGGTGTATAATCTACTATTAAATATGTCCTACTAATTACGAAACAATAATATTGCATATACTTAACTATTGAGTTGATAATTAACTGCAAATGACAAGTTCTAAAGGCATCAAGTAAACCAACCATAATAATATCTGAATAAATTACGTTAATTCGTACTGCAATTTCATCGTCTAGTCGTATACAAAAAAATTGATTGCGTTACAAAACTTTCTTTCAATATGCAAAGAATTAGTAACAATTTGTTTTAAACTGCAGCAACCTCATCAGTAGCTGAGATATAAATTATACTAAATAATGCTTGGCATATGCATTCGACACTGAAATGCTAAATTAAATACGACATTTACAGAGGAGAACGACATCTCCCGCAATCTAGAACACGTACAAAACACTGCAAATTTAAAAAGTCACAACTTTAATTCAGGATTTGTATGAGAGTTGCCTTCTTAAATAGGAAACTGCAGCCAATGCTACCAACTTATTTATAACGGTAGTCAAAACTGCAACCATCGCTGTTTGCATAGTAACTTCGTTATAGCTGTTCGCCAGTGTCGCCGTTTTCGCTGGCAAGGATAAATTGGTGGTTCTATATAAACACTCTTCAAGAGTGCTTACAGTATTTTATGGTTATTTAAATACGGTCTTTAATCGAGTTACGTTAAGGTTGAATTTACAACTAGTCCTAATGTAGGTAGAAGTAAGGTCTTTTAACATGACTTCTTCATTCTGACATCTTACAAAGACGGTATTTGCTTCGACTACATAAAATGTTTACGAGTTACCTAAGTACTTTATTAAAGGAAATAAGCTATTATTTACAAAAAAGCACTTCATGTAGCTGTGCAGTAAACAAAAAGGAAACCTATGACATTTTATCTTGGAGACTTGGATTAGGGTGTTGTTCGGTCCAGCCGTGACTTTTTAAAGATGGCGCTAGCATAGGTCTTACCTGTCAAACGAGGCTGTCAAATACGTTTGCTTGCAATGTTTTTTTATGGAATATGTTGTTGGTGTTTTCAACTGAAAATTAGGAAAACATCATGTATTCTAATGACTCTATGTGTAATGACCACAAGAGTAACCAACGCGCCTTGTATTGTATTAATGTCGAAGTAGGTAACCGGCTTTTTATCTTTTAATAACTACCTACATATCCACTTACGAACAGTGAAAGTGAAACAAAAGCTTGTTAACACCAGTATCGAGAGAAAAACGTAAGCTCATGCTACATGTAAAGCAAAGAGTGTGTTTGTGTGCGCGCCGTGTGTCGGCACTCATTTAAAAGTTGTTCATACCTATCTGTGCCGGCGCCGTGAATAATGTACGTGCCGACAGCGGGTACACTCCGCGTGATGACACTTTGCGTATGCAACATGCAGACGAGTGTGTGGATTTACGAGAGAATAATATTTTTACGCAGCTGACGTCAAAGATATAGTATATACAACCATTTTAAGAATAAGAATAAAAATATTTAAAGTTATACAAGACTTTATTTTATGTAAGCACTTACATGGATACCCGGCAGACCACGAAGTATTTATTCCGAGTCTGTTTCTCAGAACCTAGTAACATGCATAAAAAGTAAAAAGAAAACAGTGTCCTGTAACGGAAATTTAGCTGAATAAATACCTAAATTAATTAACGAAATTATAAAAATAGGAAATATTTAAAAATTTAATGCTCCGAGCCGGATTTGAACCGGCGACCACAGGCATTATGGCCCGTCGCTTCAGTATCTCGAACGCTACGATGGAACACACGTAAATACAAGCATACTTAGATTACTTAAACTGCTTAAATAATGTCCCGTCTTTTCGGCTCTGCCGTAGTCGGGCACTAATAGTACGTTACGTAACTAGGGCAGGTGAATTCGTGAATGGCCCAGATCGCAGGTGTTTGTATCTGTCTATAAATATGATTGTGATCTTGGGCTTGGGACGTCAAAATATTTTAGCATCGTATCCTTTTGTAAGACCTCGTCTGTACTGACATAGATCATACACAACATATCAAATCAAAAAGGTTATTTTTTTAAAAGATACATTTGAGTATGACGGGGGTTGATGATGTTGACATTTCTTCGAGTTAAAATTGAATGAGATGCATATAGAGATATAACCCAGCGATTATCTCACAAAATTAAGTGAGATATATGTGCCGAAATAACCGCAAGTCCCAACAGCTCCCAAAAAAAACACTCAAGTCTCTCGAGTCGTGACATTCCATAATATTATTTCGAAAGAATCTTCGTAACGTGTGTTAATTTTGTCGTTCAAAAATAAAACAACTTGCCTTATAACACAACTGACGTCTGACCTGAATACAACGCGGATAAACGACGGAACCATAATGTTCACATTTTCCCATAAAACAGTAAAAAATCACGTAAAATGGTTACGATTATCGTAAAAAATGCGGGAGGTCGCTGCTGTACAAATTGTCCACTTCCGTGCCATTATTATCCATGTGTGCACAATTTGGTGGGGCAATAAAGTCAAATGTTTATATTTAGCTATTGTATAAATAGTGTAAGTAGTGGTGGGATTTATGCGCGCTCGCGGCCGCTGCGAACTGCCCCCCTATTCTGTAAATTGTTTTAAGCTCACCTCAACGCTCACCCACAAATATATCTTGACACCTCGATGCGTAGTAACTAAGTGTAGGTAGAGGTCTATATAGTTTCGTGACGGGTGACCGGCGGGGTGAGCCGCTTTAGCGCGTAGCAAATAACAACTCTGGGCTCAAATGTATTTAGCGCGTAGCAAATAACAACTCTGGGCTCAAATGTATTGCCCCCGGAATATTTCGTCTGTCGTGGTCCTGGCGGTACGCCAGTGGGATCACTTTCGCCAAACTAGATAAGATAAAATATAATGGCGTCTGACATCGAAAAGGTATGCCCTGACTCGACCGGGTTCATTTGAACGTAATAAATTGTGGCCCGCTCGTAATTTAGACAGATTATGCAATGTTTATCTTGGCACAGACACAGCTTGTGCAGACGATTTCCTGGTATACACTTCTTTATAAGCTTAGATTCGTAGTTGAACTTTTATTGCTATATTCAACTAAATAAAACCGCGTATGCACTTTAAATCATGAGACAGAGGTTTAAAATAAATATTTCTCAAGCGGCTTACAAAACAGCCTTTATCAACAGCCTTCAGGCGAGAGGCAGACTACTTACCGCGCTATATTTTCTAAAACTATTTGCAGTAATTCAGGGCAAACGCGTGCCGTACACTATGCCATACGTTGTTGTTATAGGATACTTTAATGTAAAGGAATAAGGACCGTTTTTGTACTTTAACGTCTACAATACCTATGTTACTGGTCGTACTAACTCTTTAGATCCCGGGATGCCCGATGCTCAACTTTTTCATTCAATACCTACTTATGCAGAAAGCTGATGGAGTAAATATTTGATAATGTTACAGAAGTATAAATGATTTTTAAAATATTGTTGACGAGTAATGTCCTGAATGAAACGCTCATATTAGTACCTACTTCCTTAATTCACGCAAGCAGAAAAACAATATATGTATTTACAAATACCATGATGTGTATTACACGTGATCAATCAAACCAACAAAAAAAACATACTGATTATACGTATCAATAAGCACAATTGCCGCAGCAATCGTCTCGTTGACCGCAGGTATACCTACTATCCACAACCTGGTACACTGGTTCTCAGGCGAGTAAGCAGTGCGATAACCACATGCGAACTAGTATCAGTCAGACCGCTGTAATTACAAATCTCTACTAGTATAGTGAGTGGTGAGGTGATGAAACGAGTTGTGAATAGCAACACTGGAGTCGGATCTCAAACAAACCGCGTTGCGACCTTGTGACACGATATATTCAGCATGTTGTGTAAACACAACTGTAAAGTTGGAAGCCTTCGACGTTTTATCAGCTCATGAACTAGTACAAATTCATGCATTGAATAAGAAATTATTTATTTAGCACACAAAATACGAAAAAAAGAAAATACAATCAAAAAGGTAACGTTATATACTGTGCTAAATGGGAGCCTCACACAGCATATTGTCACGGGGGCCGTGACGCTGGTTTTCAGTGAGAGCCCCAAAATAAATAAAACTAGAAATAAACTAAACAAACAAATTGAATACATAACAATTATTTCATAAATTGTGAAAAAGGTAGCTATTACATATAAGTACATTTGCTTGAGGCGGGACACATAAAGTGGGTGATAGGAGCCTTCGGAGAAGTTGGTCAACAAGATTAGGACACGGTGTCGTGATTCCCACTTAGTTGCTAGTCAACTGTCCTTCACCATTTGTCTCCGATACCGAGCACTAAAATCTCTCCTAGAAGATATTTAAATAAGTGTTTTTTGGAGCTTCTCTAATTTATTCAAACCTAGATAGATCTACTACAGATCCGACCTGATTGTAGTCTTAATACCTACAAATAAGTACAGCTTGCATTTTTCTATTCACATTTTTCACTCAACCTGAGCGTTTCCTTAATATTGCGTGTTGGATCTGAAGATATATCTCCTGGAATAATTGTATCAGGAGTCAAGTGGAACTTGGCACTGAAATTTGGACTGTGGATGCGGTTCAGATTGCTTACATTGAAGTTTGGGCTGGTGGAATCAATACGTACCTGGAATAAAATAAAATAAAATGTTATTTTTGTCGTGGAATAAATTAAAAATACATTTATACATTTGTCTAATTTATAGAAGGAGTGGGTACTACTTAGTAAGTATTAAAATCCCGATGATTCGTAAACACGAGGCTGAATTAGGAAGTTACATTAAACATTTAGCACGTAGAACCGATGGCCGTTGGGCGGAAAGGTTCTCGAGTGGCGACCACGTACCGGAAGGCGCAGCGTGGGTAGGCCCCCGACAAGGTGGACTGATGACCTGGTAAAGGTTGCGGGAGTCCGCTGGATGCGGGTGGCGCGGGATCGGTCACCTTGGCACTCTTTGGGGGAGGCCTATGTCCAGCAGTGGACGTCTTTCGGCTGATATGATGATGATGATGATGGTTAAACATTTGTTGTGATTTAATAAAAAAAACGGTGTTTATTTTATTAACTTCCGCGTAAGATAGCAGAAAAGGCAACATCACGCAAGCAACTGCGCTATGCCTATGAAATGACACTCTTCTAGTATGAGCGATTTTTCAAGTCAAAAAACGAAAAAAGACGCATATATATATGCACTTTTTTTTTAAGTTCCAATTAATTTGATTTTATCGCAGAGTTTCATGTTCTATGTGCTAAAGCCATTAATGGCTTATTTAAAGCTAGAGTTCGGACTAACTATTTGCTATGTAAGTACTTACATTACATTCACATTATATATTATATTTAACTAAACGAGGTTCAAGCATATGTATACAAATAAACTTTTTTATTTACCTCTCTGAGCTTTAGTAACAATCTAGTGTGTGAATCGTGTAAGTTTAAACCACTATACTTTCATTTAGTTTACTGTACCTAACGCTAATGAACAATAACAGATCTATGGCTAGGTTATTACAAGGCATAATCATAGTTGTTACTAGACATATAATACTTGTTTACATCTTTGGTTGATGTAGGGTTGGATAGGTATAAGTCTTGTATGTGTTTTGGGAGGTTATTTATTAATTTTGTAAGGATGTAATGATTAGTTCTCATGCCGTAAACGTTTTTAATTTTTGGTAATACAAATCTTTGTGTATTGGATAAACTTCGTTAGCCTAATGTTACGGTGGTATTCATTCAACTTGGTGATGTTTTTATATTCTTCCTTGAGTATGGAGAGTTTGACCACGTTTTGTACGGGAAGTACTTTGCAATATTGGAAAAGGTGAGAGTAGTCATTACTATAAGTTAAATTTATATTTTTCGGTATAGTATTTTTTAATATCGTTACTATATTGACATACTGATTAAAATAAATAAGTAATAATAAGTAGTGCTACGTAGATGAATATTCTTTGCGAGAACATGATAGGTACTCATCAACGGTCATCAATGGCGATCCATCTTGGAATGATGTACGTATGTATGAAACTTCCCAGACAACACCCTCAAGGATGTATTTTGTCCTAACCCCGGACAAGGTTATATATTTCTCTTTTGAATGCAACATGCTTTGTTTCAGGGTTTGTCGCATTGTGGGTATTTCATTCACTAGGATTCTTCTTTATTTATTTTCATTTTCTTTCTTAACTATTGTCTCCAGTATACATATTTATGACGTAGGTATTGTCGCTAACTATTAAAGCTACGGTAGCTACGGTAGCCTAGCGGTTCAGGCATACGGCTGTCAAGCGGCGGGGTCGTGGGTTCGAATCCCTGCTAGTACGAGTACCAATGAGTTTTTCGGAACTTACCTATATGTACGGAGTATTTACCGTTAGCTTTTCGGTGAAGGAAAACATCGTGAGGCGCGTCAAAGCGGACCCCGGGCTACTTTTGGGTACAACCGGGAATAAAGCTAGGATGATGATGTCGCTAACAATAAAAGAATACTCGTAGGATCGAAATACATAGTTGTCAATTCATATAAACTTTGAAGTACTTATACCTACAAGACAAAATTAGTGCTTCCAATCAATCCTATTCTAATATCGATTTGATTATATTATATGCAATTAGAAAAGTGTTGAATTCTTCTTCTTTCTCATTTTATCCTTTATATGAAACTTAATTCACGCAGAAGAAGTGATAACAGCAATAATTTGGGCTGAGCTAATTAAATTAAGAGAGACTGCTTGTTTTTGTACTTCTTAAATGTTACTTAAATACACCAAGCTGAATTTGCTAAACATAAGTTCGACATAAAACTGTACCAATATAGAAAATTCAAATATAACGTCCTCCTTGAGATTAATATAACACCCAGTTGCAGTTTTACCTTACGCTTTGTGAATTGCGCACGTCTGGTGACTTTGTTTTGTTTAATTATTTGGCAATGGCCAATCCTCTACTAGGCAGGTTGGATTTGGATGACCTTCTGGGCAACTTTAAACTGCGGGATCATTATCATGCGGTTACTATTACTATCCTGAGTTGGGTAGTTTTTGTTTCTTTCGCTGTTTTTGTTTAAAGTCGGATACAGGTACGTATTTTTGTTACTTTGTATTACGGATTAGTAACTTCACAAAGTTGCTTCGGGTAGCCCCATAGTTGCGCCTATTACGCCCGCAGTCATGACGCTCAGCTAAAGCCTTTCTAGCTATTGAAACAATCCCCACAATCCATTAACATTAACTTGAGCAGCAACCTACCGAGCTTATACTGATATCAGCATTTCTAAATGTCAAGAAAAGTGTAAAAGAGAATGCCCTTGATCATTTCTTTAATTCTGTTTAACGCGTTTTCAGATGTATGAAGTACAATTTAGATCCGATAGATATAAGTGACAGCGTTGATATTAATAAGACACAGGACACTACGATAGCGTGGTGCAAAAATCCTGCCTTATGCTCGGAGTGGGTCTACGACGAACCAGACAGTTTTGCAGCGGAGGTAATTCCACATTATTATGGAAATCGCATTTGTAAATTATCGTAATGGAGTCAGAAGAGCCAGAAATAATAAAAGCAACAACACATAATTTTATTAACTTAGTTTCAGTTGGCTTGTCAGGATTGGAAGAGAACATTAGTCGGGAGCGTACATATTTTTGGATATATGTTCGGAATTTTCACAGTTGGGTCACTGTCAGACAGGTATCAAAATTATAGTTATCTTCTTTTATAACGTCAACATTTGGGAATGCTGATTTATTGTTTCGCATCAGTATAAGCTAAAAAATCTTTAATCCCGATTAGTGAATTGACTCCGTATGCACTAATGTGCATATATTCGAATAGATACATGATCCTGACCTAATCATGACATTTCAAAGGTTCGGAAGAAAGACTTCAGCAATAAGAACAAGCGTAGCCGGAGGATTGTTGGGGTTCACGAAGAGTTTCGTGACCTCATACTGGCTTTACGTGGCACTCGAGTTCTTTGAAGCGGCCAATAGGTGACAGAAATGTTACCAAACATACATACTAGGTGAGACACCTTCACCATACTATAAGTAACTGTACTTATCAGGTTAAAATCCTGAATTATTAAAGCAGCGTCTTAAAGCTATTTACCTAACACATGATAATCCAACTTCTCAATAATCCTCTTGACAAATTAAAATTAAACATAGATTATTTTGGTTTGAACATGATTATAACAAAGGCAAGGTTGGATTACATTATGCTTGTTCAGGAAATTGTGAGAGGAGGAGCGACTGTTTCTATATAAGTTAGTTTTCAATGCATGCTATTTAGTTTTTTTTACAATGATGATGTTGTAAAGGATAGGATTTCTTGTAAAATGGTCAAAGGGCCCAGTTTTACAACCGTGAATACAGTGATTTTTAAATCAACTTCTTTATTGAAACGATTTTTCGTTTGTTCTATATGGTGGATAACATCAACTTTCATAAGTTTTGGACTACTTTCATATTTTTTTAATGCAACATCATTGGAAGGCAACAAGTACTTAAATTTTGGATTGTTGGCTACAATTAAATGCCTTGGTATTATTATATCAGCATTCCTTATAAATAAATTTAACAGACGAAATCTGATGCATGAAACAATATAACATTAAAATAGTTCTCGATACATTTTTGTACCGTGTACAAAATTTTACTATTAGATATCATGGTTATTAAGTCTGATATAAAATTATTGAACTACTATTAGTAAACACAGCTTCATTATAATTTATAGATGGTGTACGTACTAGCCGGGTCTACCGTATCTAGTGTTCGGAGCGGCATCTCTGACTGCGGGGCTCGTCACGCTACTCGTGCCAGACACGGCGGGCCGGAGTCTGCCCGACACAGTGTTCCAGGCGGAGGAAATAGACCAAGAAATAAAGCGTAACCTAGACATAATTCGATAACTCGTTGTTTTTATTATTTTATTGGATATTATTATTAAATACTAAATATAAATTAGATATATTATGTAAAAAATCCGCGGTCGTAACTGTATTAAAAAAAAACATGAATATCGTACACTTCCTAACTTTGTCCTAAAAGGAAATAGGTAACCAAATACCTTGTTAGTATAATTTTGTGGTGCATTCGAATGCGATAACTTAATAGCAAAATTAAACTGAAACAACATTTGCATCTACGTTATTTTTCATAGTTTTCATCTGACCTCAATATCTAGATAAGCCCAAATAATAACCATGATTTTTGTATCTGTTTAGGCTATATTGCGTCTTTTTAGATATTTAAGTCTAAAATTAAACATTTAAATTAACGGTTTCAATAATACTATATTTCTCAGTAGTTAAAAATCGTAACCGTGAAATTTTTGTTTAATGATAGCTTTTTGTGTACTATAATCATGTTTTCATCAAAATTAAACATGTTAATGGCACGCTTAACAAATTGAAAATACACGCTAATATAATCGCTCCAGAATTTAAAAAAAAATGTGTCCCCCCCCCCCCCCTCTAACTTTTGAACCATAAGTTTTAAAAATATGAAAAAAATCTCGAATGTAGAAATTTATAAAAACTTTCTAGGAAAATTATTTTGAAATTGATAGGTTGCCGAGATGAATAGGTACTAGAATCGCTCGCGAGCCACGACTCGCGACAGCACGGTCGGGAGTTGAGGCACAAAGAAATGACGACCTTATGGTGCAAGAAATAACGTTCATATTGAAACGTAAGTAAGAAAAAATATCAATTTGTGAGTTTAACGTGGTTTTTTTTGCTTAAGTTGTTTCTTATAGTATTAATAATATATTAATGGCATAAACTAAACACTTTTGAAGTAGTTATGTATTTTGGTTTTCCAAAAATGACCAATATTTGAGATTTTGCATATACGCAAAGAGAATCAGTTTAATTTTTGATAATTTATCAACATACATTATATTCTATTCAGAATAAGTTGTTGAATTACAGTTATCTATTATTTCTGGTAAGATTTGCCAGAAAATGTGTCACTTACTGAACCTTCTTTATTAATGATAGTCCCAATTGATGAATTAGTTTAATTTAGTGTTCTTTAACTGGAATGCAAGCGTCATATCATAATACAGGTATCTTTACAAAGTTATTTATTATGATGTACTTATAAAATCAAAATATGTTTAAAATCTAGTATTTCGTTTTTTTTATAATGACGCGCAGCCTTAAAATGTTTAATTCGTTTTATTTTAACTGTAACTAACCATACTTTATAACATAGAAAAAGAAAATTACAGTTATCGAATTATGTCCAGGTTATACGCTTTATTTCTTGGTCTAAAATGGAAATCAAAATGCTGAACAAACGCCACTCTGTAGTCTACCCGCATAAAAACGAATTTAACACGTTTTTAAGGGCGTTTTGTTATCTATAAATAATCTTTAATTTGGTCTAGTAAGAAGTGAGGCAAAACACCTAAGGCAGCGGGGGGCATACTCTTCGCTTTGGGTCCTGGCTGGTTCAACAGGTCTCAAATGTCACAATTGCTGTTTAGCGGAGCAATGCCGCGAGCATTTTGGGGACTTTTGGAGCGGCATTAAGTATACATATAAAGATAATATATCCCTTGGCCCCAGCCAATCTAATTGTAAAACACGGGCGGGGCCGTAGGGACAGATAGTATTCAATAAAAACTAGAGCGTAAAAGAGCCCAGGTAAAACAAAATTTACCTAACGTTAAGTTTGAATTGGAGAACTTTGAGAAACAATTCGCGGGAGTTCTCCCTATTACTTAGCCGATTAGAAGGTAAGGTTATGTACCCATTTACCCACAAAGCTGCTGTAATCACATGTAAACGCAGAATATCATGATAACTCTTTTTGTGGTATTCCTTATCTCTTATTTGAGTAAATAGGTATGCATTGCTATGGAAAAAAAATCCTTCATTAGTTACAAATTACTTGTGAGAATAGGACGCGTTTGTGACGATTTTAATGAATTCCCAATGTCGGACCCGCTCTTAGGCAAGGTAGATTTGGACGATGTTTTGTCTAAGTTCAAACTGCGCGATCGCTATCATGCGGTAGCTCTGGCTTTGATTTCTGTGGTATTCATGTTAGAATATGTATGGTTTAGTAATCACGTTATTGCAGTTGAAAAAGTGGTATACAGGTAAGGTTAATCAACTTTTACTCTTAACATTACATCATTTAATTTAGCGTCCCAATAAATATTTTAACGATACAAGGAGTAGACCTAGTTACCGACCAACATGGGTCATCGATAATCCTCTAACGTTAAAACGTTATATTGTACTTACACAGATTTATTTATTTATTGAAAACATGTAAACATGACATTACAGTACAACCAATGCGTCATGAAAACTAGACATAAAAAGACAAAAAGGAAAAACAAATAAGTATAATTACATTGGTACAGTTGATTGCCTGTCATCCATCTCCTCACAGAAGCTCAGACATTCACTGCACACATACATCCATCGCCACGCAAGTAAGTCACACTCCGGTGCTGATGCCAAGAGCGCATTGAGTTGTAAGAGAGCACGGATCAGCGGCGAGTTCCTGCGTGAAACAGTGCGCGCTGCCGGCACCGCCAGTAAATCGCGTCGTCGTGCCCTGAGAGTTATCCTAGGGATATCCGGAGTATACAGTCGCACGAGGCGACTCACTAGCTCCGGACAATCCAGATAACTCCTTTTAAATTTAGCTGACATCACAATGCTCTAATTTATACATAACTGCGACACAAAACACTTAGGGTCTCCCCACACCTAATCCCGTCGATAGACGTCGCTTCGCGTCGGCCAAGCCAATCGACGTCTTTTTCGCTCTTATTGCGTGGACATAAAGAGTTTTTTGGTCGGCTAACGCCGATTCCCCGTCGATAGGTGTGGGGAGACCCTTAAACAATCTTATCGCAGAACAAAACATAGTTACTTTCAAATTTTGGATGCGTTAAGTTCAGTTCGCAGTCTAATAATATAAGTGGAATCTTTAATATTAGTGAAGTACGGAATACAACAGTACAATGGTGTGAAAATCCTGACTTGTGTTTGGAGTGGGCGTACGATAATCCGAACAGTTTTGTGGCCGAGGTAACCAGTAATGACTAACTATAATTACCTACACTAAAAACATTTATCTTCCTAAAGGAGCCCGGAATCCGCTTTTGTACATAATCCCAAGATTTGGCGGAAAAACGTTTTACGAATGCGAATGCCATCTGACCTTCCAACCCAGAGGGAAAACTAGACCTTTTTGTTATCTTACGCTGTTTACACTAGATGTAAATGACTTAAGCGTTAGGTAAAGTAGAGCCAGCTAAGGAACCATGTTAGTTTGCAATTTGGGAATATACATTAACGTTATCATATGGACATTTTGGTATGCTTGATATTATTTACTGTGACCGACTTTTTATAAAACAGTCATAGGAATTCCATAACACTGACATAAATGTAAGACTTAAAGAATAGACTTTGATGAAATTCTTTTAACTCACATAATCTCAATGTTATTTATACCTTCCTAGTTTCAGCTGGCATGTCAAGATTGGAAGAGGACTTCAGTCGGAAGTATCCACAACTTCGGGTTCATGTTGGGTGTTCTCAGCGTTGGCCCGTTATCTGACAGGTATTAAGAAATGTAACAACGAACGGACGCTGGTCCTTTGGGATGATGTTAAGTTAAACCAAACTATACCAAGCGCAAGTTACCGCTGTCAAAGTTTCGCAGTGGGGGGTAGCACCAAACCGTCTTGACTCGTAAGCGGTATTCGTTAAAATCGGAATATAGTATGGAATGTTTGACAAGTTTCTATGGAATGACATCTACTGGCGCCATATTTAACTTTGATCGGTCTGTAATCGTAAGTTGGTGCAACCCGCCCTTAGTTTCTTAGACGAAAACATAGCTGTATTTATTTATAGGATTCTAATTATACTCTGAAATATTATCACAAACCCTACTATTGATGCCCTTATTCACAAACGTCCATCAAATCTATTTATGTTTAAATAATGTTATATTTGGTTTGTCCTTATCTGACACTACACTATATTTTACATTTACATCATGACCTTAACATTTGTGTTTTTATAAAAGGGAGTAAATTAATTTTAGTTATAGGTAGGTACCAGATTTATTTTAACTTCACAACTCTTTTTCTTTCATAACTTTTATGAATAATGGGATTATAATTAAAGAAATCTAAGGGCTCTCTACATGTCTGTTACAACGATCTGGTGAGAATAAGCGCCGCAAAACTCACCAGTGTTATCTCTTTTTTTTGTTTTTTAATTAGGCTCACAAAACAAGTTAAAGTCTATAGAATAATAGAAATTATGCAATATGTTCGGATCTGGACTATAACTCAAAATATGTGTGCACAGAAAGAGTAATTTAACATAAAATACATTTTTAGGCGGTTGGTGTCAAACTATTTAATCATCTAATATGAAGACTGTGAAACAATGGGATTGATATAATTTTTGGGTGAGATTATTGAGCGTCATAAAATATTTTACTAATACTGTTCTGAAATTTAGCCATGTTATCAATAAATATATCCAGAGAAGAATGCATCGCAACTGTGTCATTATATAATCGACACATTCTTGTTATGGGATTATAATAAGATGTATTATTTTTGTATACTTGCAATTGGAAAATGCTGCGCTATCTCTGTTCATACATATTTAATACATTTGCAATGCCATTGTTAAGTGACATGAAAATACATAGTATCATTGACGCAACAGACTATGTTATCTAGGCACACATTTGCCTAGAGATACGCTACTTAAGTTAACCCTTTATCTAACTTAGGGTGATTTATCGCCCATATAATCCGTATCGGTTGACATTTTTGAACTGTAGCCTGTTGTTAAGAGATCTTAGGTTAACCTGCAGTTTAGAGATGGTAAAGAGTTTTCCGCGAAAATTAACCTGATGTTTAAACACTTTTTTCAGGTTCGGAAGGAAGACTATGGCCATAATAACATGCGTAGCCGGAGGGACGCTAGGTTTTCTCAAGAGCTTCGCCACCTCGTACTGGTTTTACGTAACACTCGAATTTATGGCAGCGACAATGGGCGTTTCTGTTTCACCATCATTCACGTTAGGTGAGGAGATATCTATGTTAATAAATAAAAAAATATCGAACGTAACGTAGTAAATAAAACAGATGATCTTTCAAGAATATAAAAGCAAATTCTATAGCGAGACATGGAAATAAACCGGCGTAAACGTGGTTAGGTACTACATTTTAAAACAGTCAGGATTTTGTTACAGCGATAGAAATGGTGGCAACCGAGTCGCGGGTGACATATACAACAGCCTGCATGGCGGGCCTCGGGGTAGGAGGGATGCTATTCGCCCCGGTGGCCTGGCTCATCCCTTACTGGCGAACTATGCTGAGGGTCATGTACGCGCCCGGATTACTCGCCCTATCTTATATTTACCTTATAGACGAGAGCCCCAGATGGCTGCTAGCCAATGGAAAGAAGGACGAGGCAGTGAAGATACTCAGAAAAGCAGCCAGGCGAAATAAAATAGAACTAGATAAAAACCTAAACAACATTTCGTATGAAAACAATAAAGGGCCGAGTTTTGCCAACGTAATAAAAGACACGTTTAAATCGCCATTTCTCTTGAAACGATTCTTCGTTTGTTCTATATGGTGGATATCGGGAACTTTTGTAAATTTTGGATTGGTTGTCAATTCAGCGTCATTGGGAGGCGATAGATTTTTAAATTACGGAGTCGCTGGTGGAGTGAAAAGTCTGGGTATATTTTTTGCCGCGTACATCATTAATAAGTATAACAGAAAAGGTCCTTTGATGTTCTGCTATATGGCTTGCGCTGTGCTTTGTACTGGACAACCGTTTTTGCCGAAAGGTAAGTAAGCCTACTTATGCATATCTAAAAGTCCTTAACTTATTACAAGTCTTTTGGAAATCTATTAGTCTTAAACATATCAGTACAATGAAACAGGTCACTGACTTAATGCTCAACATGTTCGATTCGATTCGCGACTTTAATCATGAGAAAGAGAAAAGATTTTTTGACGTGTAGTAATTGTACTGACAACTGATATTGACATAATTTTGAACTTTTAATCAATCAACTAATGTTTTGTTTTGTCACTAACTTGTGCCCGCGACTCCGTCCGCGTAGAACTCGTTTATTTCGAATAAAAACTATCCTAGGTCCCCCGGGATTCAAATTATCTCCATACCGACAGGTTCGCCTAGTGGGTAGTGACGCTGCCTACGAAGCTGAAGGTCCTGGGTTCGAATCCCGGTAAGGACAAATATTTATGTGATGAGCATGAATATTTGTTTCTGTGTCATGGATGTTTTCTATGTATTTAAGTATTTATATCTATTATAATATTTCGTCGTCTAGTACCCATAACACAAGCCTAACTGAGCTTACTATGGGACTAGTTCGATTTGTGTAAGATTGTCCCCTTATATTTATTTAATTATTTACGTATATCAATTTTCATCTGTTCAACAGTTTTACTTTATTACCTTACAGACAGACAAACTTTCGGATTTATGATATTAGTGTGAATTACTTGTGTTTAATACTGCGGTTTCTGTGTGACTAATGAGTCACACAGAAACCGCAGTATTAAAGAATTACCTTTTCCAGATCTTCTATGGCTCCAGATATCCAACTACATGCTAGGCCTGTTGTTGTCATGTACGAGTTTCTGCATTATATATATATTCACATCGGAACTATTTCCTACAAAATCAAGAAACTCCTTACATGCCCTTTGTTCAGCCACGGGAAGAATTGGCTCTATAATGGCTCCTCAAACGCCTTTATTGGTAAGTCATTGAAATTTTCAATGATGATGAATCAAAGTTTTACGACCCTGAAAATTATCGCTTTATCACAGTTATTATATTGGATCGGCAATACGAAACATGGAGGCTTTTCTTCTCCTAAAATTGTACATACTAAAGTATTATAGACATCCATAAAGACGGGCCAAAAGATTTCCGGGAAATTATAGACCGATATCATTTCTCTGTGCTTTTTCAAAAATCCGCGCGACTTATTAAATACCTGGAGCATTTTGGTCTCATATTAAACAGACAATTCGGCTTTGGCAGAACCCATCAACAGAAGACGCCACGTCACTTTTAATTAACCTTGTTTAGTCTTATTTAGACAATAACTACAGGTGTATTCGATTGTAGTATTTTTAGATCTGGCAAAGGCCTTTGACACAGTGTCCAATACTACTGCAAAAATTGCACGATCTCTACATACGCGGCATCCCGTTGTCTTGGTTTAAAAGTTATCTCTCTGGAAGGAAGCGACTTGTTCATTTAAAAGTTCTAGGGAAGAAATTAAATTTGGCGTGCCGCAAGGTAGTATTAGCCCCACCTTCTTTATTATCTACATGAATTTTAAACTTCCAAATACAAAACGCCGAAATAATTTGTTATGCTGACGATACAGTGATACTTTTTAATCGAAATAACTGGGAGAGCACAGTCGGTGCAACAGAAAGAGTCATGAAAATAGCATCGTAGGGGCAGTGCGGCCAAGACTACTATGTTGGAAATCAAAAGAGCGCAACGGTCTGTGTTAAAAGTAATATTCAGTAAGGGTTCCCTTTCGATATCCAACAAAATCTCTCTATACTCAAGCAAAGGTCTTAACTGTGCGCCAAATGTTTTTATTTAGAATGTCTTTACTCACCCAAAATCCTCCAAATCCTCGGCTTACTATACCTACTTGACAAACGTGTATTCAACTTAACAGTTCCAAGAAAATTTTCTACCTTTGGAAAACGCTTCGGAGAATACATCAGGGTATCCTATCCACATAAAATGCAATTCTCAAACATGGTAATGTAAAGGATTGTACTATTAACTAAGCGAAAAAGCTGATCCTCAAATTTAATTGCTCCTCTCACGTAACTACACTGAGACAGAGGCTATCATAGATAAAATAACCGAAGTTTTATTGTGAAGTTTTTACGTTGTGCGAATGTTATTATTCAAGTTTTCACTTCTGCCGGCACTCCCGGAGTGCAACCCGGTCTTTTTTTAAAGTTTACTTCATACTTTGAATACTGTTTTATAAAGTAATTACCCTTAGTTTTATTATGAAGTAAATTTTTTGGAAAATTATTCTTTTAATTTTATTACATACTTACGTTGAGTACTGTTTCTGTACAACATTTAATTTAATGTGCAATAATCTTTTATTTTTATTTATTTCCTTTAGTTGACTGTACGTAAGTTTTAAAGATCTGTGATGTAATTTATACTGGCTCCCCGCGATACGGGCGAGGCCTAGTGCGGAGACTCCGGTCAAAATTCGTAGTAAAATGTGTTTTTCAATAAACGATGATTATTAATATAAAAATATTAATATTATTATTATTCCTCGAATCAATTGATTTTATTTTAAATAGTCCAATCTCTTTAATGGAATGCTGGCAACCGTACTGTCTTTTCCAAGATCTCACGGTTCTAAATACTGATTTGCCATACGATAAATAAATAAATGGAATGCTTGATATAATATTGAAACCACTTTGCAGATGGCGTACTGGACTGGTCTGCCAACATTGGTGTTCGGCGTGGTATCACTGACGGCGGGTTTTGCGACGTTGCTGGTGCCGGAAACAGCCGACAAAACTCTACCAGACACAATGGGTCAAGCCGAAAAAATTGGAACCTAAAAAAATCAAAGCGCTGTCCTTCTGACGCCTTTTCACATAAGTAGATAGCATAATTGTGCCGCTAATTATTTGAGATAAATATTTTAGATTATAGTACTAGTTAGAGGATGATAAAAAAATACAGGCATTACTACTATACAATGTCGTCCCATACAGTAATCTAGATATTAAAAGTTTTTACGATTTCATATATTCGAATTTAAACTTTCGTGAGACATGTTGAAATAATGCTAATAATTACACGGCTCAACTCGCGTATTAAATGTTACTCCGGGCGACACGTTTCGAACTCTTCGGGAGTTCTTCTTCAGGATGAGTGTTTTCGCGGCGGTGTCGCTTCAATCACTGCCCGCGCCCGTTCCTGTCGCCCGTAGTGATGTTAATTTTCAGTATTAGTATTAGCATATTTTTCAGTAGGTATTGTTACAGATGAACAATTTCCTTTGAGTATTAACAACGTGGTTTTTTAACCGTCTTAGAGCCGAAGCCCACTTAAAGTAACCAAATCGTACTAATCATTCGTGAAAAACAAAATTGTTAGTTAAGTTTTTAGTTATAAAAGGTAATTATAATATACAGTGTGTAAGTCTAATACGGGGGAATCTCTTAACGGTGGTTAGTATAGGACAAAGTAAAGGTAATAAGATAACATTTACTTAAAGTTCAACAATAATTTTGTCCATACAAAATAATTCAGCCCGCAATGTAATGCAAACACACTCACGTTAAACGCTCGTTGACAGTTGCTAATGAACATTTGACATTTCGGTACCGCAACCATGTTTACAGTACATTGCTGTTGAGAAATTAAAAAAATAATAATTATGGGGTCGTAATGACCTGCAACTTAAAAAAACCTTTTACTTCATGATTACACTAATGAATACTATGTCCGATTTCATTTATCGCCCGTATTAGACCTTACCACTGTATACACTATGGGCAAATCCGAAAAAATGCAATCTAAAACATTGTTAAAACGTCCTTCTGACGCCTTTTCGCATACATAGTAGATGGCATAATTGTACAGCTAATTATATGTGGCTATTAATTATTTGTGTTTTTTTTAGATTATAATAGTAGTTAGACGATGATAACAAATATACAGGTATTATAACTAAATACAATGTTGTCATACACAGTAGTATAAATATCAAAGGTTTTTACGATCTCAAATATTGTAACAGTTGAACACCTTTGAGTACTCAATATTATAGTTACAACTCGTATGAGACGGTACTTAAGTTACACTGATTCGTCACGGTATCTGCTTAACTGAATGGCATTGGCGGACGGATATATAGCAGTACCTTATATAGCTGCAACATAGAAAATGTGTTAATAACGTATTAAAAATATCACGTATTGTAGTGCCATATGAGACTTCGTTAATAACAGACGTGCACTAGTAATTGTAATTACTGTTGTTGCAATGACGAAGCCTTTACTAGAAAAGCTGGATTTGGACGATGTTCTTGGTAAATTCAAAGTGTACGACCGCTATCATGCTGCGACGGGTGTGATCCTAACTTTAGGAGCGGTACTCGAAACCATGATGTATTGTAATTTCGTTTTTGTTACCGAAGAAGTGAAATACAGGTACGTTATTGTTGTATTGTAAATAGTACAGACCACAAATCTTATTCAAACGTAATACATTGCAGTTATGATATAAAGCACACTATATTTATGTTATAATATGTAGATGCGATGACATTAGTTCGGAGTCAGAAAATTTTACCAGTGGCCAAGTACCATGCTGCAGAAATCCCGCCTCATGTTCAAAGTGGGTCTATGATAATCCAGACAGTTTTGTTGCTGAGGTAACTCACGTCTAGGTCATATTAGTTTGTAACTTGTAACTTGAATGTAGTGTTGGGTTACTCCCTCGTGAGGCACCTAATTTCTCATACTCATTTCATTAAACTGTTGCATCACTTCACGCTTGAAAAATGTACTACCGAGGCACAGTCTCGTTCCTCACTCGCTTGGTCATCACCTCACGCTTCATTTATCCTTCAAACCTCAAAGCCTCGCCCCTCAGGCTCCAGACTCGCCACGCCATTCACGCCTAACATTCCCCCGTCTACAATACAATATTGGATGCATTGGAGGAAGGTAAGTAAGAATATTGAACATGAAAGTAATTGGTGGTGTTTTGTGCGCTACACTTGAAAAAAACCTTGTTTTTACTTCCGATAGATGTTAATTATTAGATGGTACCTCACCTCATTTGGAGTAGGACATTGTACCACCTCATTTTTGGAAATGAGGTGCTCATACAAACTCATTTTAATTACATGTCCTACTTGAATGTCAATCTAATTCATAAATACTTGTTGGCATTTCTTTTTAGTTCGAATTGGCATGTCAAGATTGGAAAAGGACTTTGGTCGGAAGCGCCCACAGTGTCGGATACATGGCAGGTCTTCTCATTGTTGGGCCACTGTCTGACAGGTATGTTAAAGCCATGACATTAATAATAGTAATCATTTTGCATTTCTTTAAGTTGTGAAGATTGTAAGACATAGATAGTAGTCATTCATTAAGATTAGTAAATATAATAACTAGAATTATTAAGAATGCAAAATGCCTATAACAACTCTATTCACACTACTAATAAATCCACGGTTCCTACCGTTATTCCCGGTTGAACCCTAAAGGAGCTCGGGGTCCGCATTGACATCTAATCCCAAGATTTGGCATAGATACTAGTTTTACAAAAGCGACTGCCATCTGACCTTCCAACCCAGAGGGAAAACTAGACCTTATTGGGTTTGGACCGGTTTCCACCTTCACCGAAAAGCTAACGTTAAATATTCCGTACATAAGTTCCGAAAAATTCATTGGTACGAGTCGGGATTCGAACCCACGACCGCCTGAGCCACTAGGCCTGTAGCTTCGTAAAGTAGTTTCATTAACATATTTGTAATATTTTGTATAGTTTAATAATTTAGACTGATGGATACATAATGAATATGTTATAGATGTTTAACCAATTCGTTGTTTTGCAGATTTGGACGAAAGAGTTTGATAATAATAACAGGTATAGCAGGTGCAGTATTAGGAACTGCAAAGTCTTTCGCCACGTCATATTGGCTTTACGTGGCACTAGAGTTATTGGAAGCGGCAATAGGTGATGTTTGCTCGCCACTATTCATGCTTGGTAAGAAATATTAAATAATTTAAATAAGTTAAAAGAGATAAGAAAATAGGATTCATAACGCAATTTTAATGATTATTGGTATATCATTTCCGGAAACTGCATCATGATAATCGTGATAATAGAGTTATAAAATGTTTATTACAGCTCTTGAAATGGTGGCAACGAAATCGCGAGTAACTTATTTAACTATATGCAACATGGGTTATGGTTTAGGAGGATTAGCGATCCCTCTGATGGCCTGCCACATCCCTTACTGGCGGACTCTGCTGAGAGCGATGTATGCACCTGGACTACTCTTCACATTCCTAATTTATTTCGTAGACGAAAGCCCAAGGTGGCTCCTGGCAAAAGGGAAGAAGTCAGAAGCAATAAAAATAATACGGAGAGCTGCTAAGATGAACAAAATAGAAATAGAAGAAAATCTGAATATGATTTATTTCGAAAAAGATAAAGAGGGAAGCTTTGGAAATGTACTTAAAGACACATTTAAATCTAAGACACTGTTGAGAAGAGTTTTCGTCTGTATCGTATGGTGGATTGCATGTACTCTTGTCAATCACGGATTGTGTTTAAATTCAGTGATATTGGCAGGGAATAAATATGTTAATTTTGCATTATCGTCTGCTATGGACATTCCGAGCAATTTTTTTGTACTATACATACTCGCAAAGTTTAAAAGGCAAGGTCCATTGATAATTACCTTTGTGGTTTGCGCTTTCCTTTGTATAGGACAACCATTTATACCCATTGGTACGTAAACATGCATCATATCACGTTATAAAGCCATCTGCTTTATATTGACATTGCTATCGCTTTGCATCTCCCAATATATTTATGTAGTTTTAATTCGTGTATCGAAATAAAATGCAGTTTCTTGCTGGTCACTTAAAGCATTTGTTACTTTTTGCTTATTGTCATCATATTTGCATTACATATTAAACGTACATTTGGTTGTCTTTTTCAGATCTCCTCTGGCTTGTGATTACAACTTATATGGCAGGAAAGTTGATATCTTCAATGGCCTTCAGCATAGTCTACATTTTTACTTCAGAATTGTTTCCTACACACACAAGGAACTCCATGCATGCACTCTGCTCTTCTATCGGAAGGATCGGTTCGATAATAGCACCACAAATGCCTTTGTTAGTAAGTATACCTAAAATGTACTCTTGGAAAATAATTCACGACAAAGACTGACGTTCGTGATGGACATGTTTATCACAACACTCACGTTTTAACTTACAGATGGTGTATTGGGCTGGCCTGCCAACGGTGATATTTGGAGTTGTGTCCCTTATCGCAGGGCTTCTAACTTTCCTGGTGCCAGATACGGCAGAGCACAGTCTACCTGATACGGTGGGGCAAGCGGAGGCCATGGAAGTGAAAGTTAAAAATAAAAGTAGAAAAGTGACTTATTGTACAAGTTTGTAATAAAGCAGATGTTTTCGTTCGCGTTTTGTTTTATTCCTCATAATTGGTTTCATCAAATCCCGATCATAGTAAAACTTTTGAAAATGAATTGCCACGAGCGGAATTTGAAGTTTGAACCCACGCGAGCCTTTTCCGATTAAAACACGATGCATTGCATCGTATTCTGATCAAAATTTAGAATGTCGTTGGCAGACGTTTCTATCATGCAGGTATGTATCATCAAGTATAGTAAAAAAATACATTTCTCACAATTTAATATTATAATTACTTCAATATAGACACCACCATGTAATAATTATTCAAATTCCTCACAAGCACCTAGTATATAGCAGCTTGACGCTCTTGGAAGACCTGAGTGGCTAGCACAAACTGACTCCGCGCCGCGACGCGAGTCGAGAAGGATCTACCGTCCTCGTTCTAATTTGCACGGTGCGAGTGTGACAGGGGACGCTCAGTCGCGCGACAAGCGGCTTGTCAGCAAGTTGTGTTAGACGTACTGGGGCCGTAGACAAGGTTACAATCGACAAGCGCTAACGCCATTAGAAAATAATAAAATGTATGGGAATGACATATATGCCGACGAAACACTTTTCGTTAACATCTGTCATTACCATACATTTTATTATTTTCTATTTGCGTTAGCGCTTGTCGATTGTAACCTTGTCTAGGCCCCCAGCTGTGATAATATACTTATTTATTTTGTTGCCTGCCCAATATATGGGATTGTGATAAAAGACTCACAGTATTTTCTGATACCTTGCTAACATAACAAGTGCGTTCGGAACATTCGGTACCTATGTCGCTATTACCTTTGACAGACAAGCTTGATTTAGACGAAGTTTTAGTAAAATATAAAATATACCACCGTTACCATGTAGTTTCGTGTGTGTTGATAACTTTGACATTGATATGCAACTCGGTTGGTTTTTATAATTTCATTTTTGTAAACGAAGCTGTAGGGTACAGGTGAGTGTTGTTTAAAAGAACACACGGGTATTTTTTTAAATTTTAGTAAACATTCATATTTAACTCATCTTTTTGAATGAACTTTTTATTTTATTTACGACTGCTAAGTTAACATGTTGTTGAACATTACATTTTTGCATCCTTTGTTTTCTTTTGAGTAATGCATAGGTTAAACGGCAGAACTTATGATATTAAAAAAATAATCATCGTTAACAAAACATCTAAAAGAGAAATATAATTGAACGTAGCATAATATTGTATACATAGTACATACCTACATTCATTCACGCCTTTATTTCCAAAAGGGGTAGGCAGAGCACATGAAACGTATGTTCCAGCGCCACTTTTAGCATAAATGTGGGTATAAAATATCGACAAAATGTTATATTGCAGTGATAGGTTGCTAGCCCATCGCCCACAACACACTTCAACCCTGGTCCCTTATTCGACTTAATATTGTATTATGTCGACAAATTTTAAATAAAACACATTATTTACTATGTTTAGATGTGCTGACAGTAGATTGGAATTCGAAAACACTAAAAACAGCTTTAATACGAGTGATACAAACTGCACACAGAAGAACGCAGCAACTTGGTGCGAAAACCCTGTTCCTTGTCCTGAGTGGGTCTATGATAAACCAGACAGTTTTGTGGCCGAGGTACCAACATTTTATCACGATTAAAAATGGCTGACATGTAAAATTATAATTTGCTTTATAAATTATACCTTATTTCACTGCTTTTGAGTAAATTATTCAGTAAATTCACGTACCGTACCCACGTACAATATTTGTTAATGTTAATGGCGTCTTTTCACTTCTTAGTTTCAATTGGCGTGTCAAGACTGGAAAAGAACCCTAGTCGGGAGTGTTCGAGGTTTTGGAAATATGGTCGGTCTTATAATCGTCGGGCCGCTGTCTGATAGGTATTTACTTTTGGTTATTATCAGTATACCACAATGCGGGTTCTAATCAATCATTGAATTTTACGAAAGTTCTCCTTATTCCCAGAATTGGAAGAAAACCTTTAGCGATAATGACCGTCGCAGCAGACGCAGTATTGGGGACTGCGAAGAGTTTCGTAACTTTATACTGGCTCTACATAGCACTCGACTTCTTGCAAGCAGCTATAGGGGACTGTAGCTCACCCTTATTTATGCTAGGTGAGAATCATATTAGATTAGACCAACTTCGTTTGCGTAACATTGTTGTAATAGTATTTTATGCAATCGTTATATAATGTATGCTTTTTCAGTCGAGTGACACGTTTAGGCCACAAAGCTTGCTGAGTGGCCTAATTAAAATACGAGACTTAAAAAGCGAATTATATAAGTAACTATTCTATACAATACTTTTTCTACGAGTCAACTGAAACGAAGTGCAACCAACGGCTTTTTATTTTTTGTGCGTTGATGACTTTCTCATGACGGCGTCCTATTGGTCAAATACATTATAGTTCAGTAAGGGCGCCACCTGATTGGTCAATTTCATTTCAGTTGTCTCAACAGTTATGAAATGTTGAGTTGCGAGCTCCACAGTAAAAAGTATGTGATTTAAGTTTGGTGTACGAAGTCTTAATTCAAAAATTAAGGTCGACGAGTATAAAAAGATATTTTGAGTATCGAATTCGCAGAGAGTATATGCAGTTCAAAGTCTCATGTCGTGTCCCCGTGAAAGAAAGTTTGATATATCTTAATAACGCAAGATACTTATAAAGTCGAATTGCTAACAGAGTAATATTATTTTTATTAATAATATTATATTCAAATGTACTTACCTCTTAGATGTTACAAACCAATAAACTAACTTCTTTTGAATTCACACTCATATTTCTAATATATAATTTATAATTACGTAACGCAAGGGATTTTTTGACGGTAACATCAGAAAAAATTGGGTAAATCTCACGTTAGATGTGTGCAGCATCGTGGGCGCTATAAATTAAAAAATATAATAATTAAGGTTTACGCTAATGACATAGAATTAGTAAATTTTAGTATAATTTGTTTTTTGAATCGCTCCGAAGTCCGAAATTAATACTTTAAAAGTTGATTCACCCATTTGTTCCGTCACCTGCATTAATATCTGCTATCACAAAGCGGGCAAAAGTATCGGGCACTTCCTGACAATCAAACCTAATAGAGCCGGGTATCGACATCTTCTTGCTGCGCGGGTTTTCCGAACTACCCGCACTTGGTCTTTATCATTGAGTTATATTACTAGAGCAGACTTCACATAGCATAAGTTTGCGCATGTACACATACTGACGTCCTCGACGTTCATCGCTACAGGTACATGCCGGTTCCCCAACGTTGGGGCACCGGCATATACTTGTAGCGATGAACGTAAATCGCGGAGTGTCCCGCGCCTGCTATTACTACGTATCACAGATTACAGAGAAAAGCAGATAGGCCCTAATAAATTGAACGTTTTCTATACATCCGATCTCTTCTCACTTACGTACTGAACGCCGAGTAAGAAAGGGATAGAACCATGTTATCTGACAGGTCTTCATACGTCATTGTCTCCGCATTCTCGCTCGCACGATGTAATTCGCTCTCTCGCTCGCTCGAGATTTAGTGCACAGAAAGATATTTTCTTACAAGTTATCGATATCGATATTTACTGTTAATAAATTCGTAATATGCGATACTCGTAAGTAAATTGTATCTCTATCCATACTATGCAAAAATTAATATGGTACTTACCAAATAGAAAACAAAAACCATTACACGACTACGAATATAATAAACTGCATTCATGTTTCATATGTTCGCTACAAATTAAATTATGCAAATACATAGTTAGTCAGACGAGTTACTTTTTAAGTCTCACTATTTTGTGGATCTTTAGTGGAACACATTTATTTTTAACCGACTTCTGAAACTTATCAATTCCACTGGCTCTTTATTTTTTTATGTATGTTCTTCGATTACTCTTAGACGCCTGGACCGATAAGAATGGTGTTTTGTTAGAGAGGGTGGTCCTAGGCAGGTCAGGATCTGAAGATGGGATCCTGGAGAAATCCAGGGCAATCTTCAAATCTTATTTTGGAACGATTTGGGTACTTTGAAATCGTGCATTTGCTTTCAGAAAGCAGTTCATGCGGTAATATGGAATGTGGCTTCGTGAAGTATTGATTTGAAGTCGATTAAAACTTTGTTTTTAAAGTAAGCTAACACAAAATAACAACGCAATTATATTCCTGAAAATATCTCATTTTAATAAGAAAGTTACATCTAATGCTTTTAAGTATATATATCCAATTATATAGAACTTTTTGCAATCAGTAAACTTGCATCACCTGAAGAGGCAATGCAGATGTCTTAGGTATTGTATCTGGTAGCCTTTCATTACTGCTCAGCATCATTTTGTTGTAGTTGCCTTCTAATTGTTGATCCTGGTGAGATCCCTGCATTAAATACAGTAACGAAAACATTATTATACAATATCTATCAGTTGAGCTGCTTAAGTATGAACAGGTAAACAACAAACCGACACAGAGTTACTTTCGCATGTATAATACATATTATAGTAGTTATGGATATATAAAGAAAATAAATGTACTAATACAAATTCTTTGCATATACAAAACTTAAATGAAACGAACTCATCTGGAGGGACCTCAGAAATGTCAAGTAATAAAATAAATAAAACTCACTATACCAACTTACCTCAAGCGGCCTCTGAAAAACTGTAGGTATCGCATCTGGCAGCAAGTGTTTTTTATATTTTTTATAATAACGAAACAGTTAGTTTCGAAATGTTTCGAACATATTCTATGGTGTTTTTTCGGCGTCCAATTATTGCGCCCTACTGCGTCAATCCATTTTTTTCGAAGATTATTATTTACCGGAAACCTGAAGTTAACAGTTAAGACATGTAACATTAAAATATTTTGTCTAAACGCCTACATGAATAATTCATGTCGACGAAATATCGATATACACATGGTAACAACACTACCCATGTTTACGACAATTGTATTTTTACTAAAAATCCCACAAATATCAAGTTTGATCCATGTAAAAAGTACTTATCCGATAGTATCAAGCATCTGCTGTAATCCCAGACCATTATATTGCGTAATGTACATGAAATATTTGAAAAATAACCAAATGATTCTTACCGATGAAATCCGATTGTTTCTCCGGTCTTTTTTAACAATCTAGCATAACTTCGGCAGTACGGAACTGCACAAGCCATTGTGCCACTTCATACAACTTAAATCATTAACTTATTACAGAAATATTTAGTTTTTCAACACAATATTCTTGAAATAACCAACTTTCCTCAAGATTCACAAGAGATTTGACGTTGATTTGACTTTGACACTTTTGACAGATTGTTTAGCATTTAACACCGTGGTTAACAGTTTTTGGAGACAAGTCGTCAATAGACTCAAAATACCATACTATTCGTCTCATTCTAACTCACATCAGCTGACCATAAGCAGTGACAGAGACAACTATATGAAACATCGTCTTGCTTTATACTGCGCGTCTGTATTCTTATTAGTCTGTGCTACGTATAGACTGGCAGCCCAGGACATCGTTCTTGACGTCTTCCAATCATGCCGCCATCTTGGAAAATCAAAGAGTTCTTTTTCCGAGTTCGGATTCAGATGTAGCCATAGAGCGTGATTTAATACACTCATATAAAAAACTACTTACTGATTTAATCGCCGACATTTGTTGTATTTGTTGATTAAATGACTTTGACTAGTCATGCATGCATGGTCCTTCCGCCAAAGATAAAAATAATGAATAAAAACGTAGCCGATTGTGGGTTCTAATGGGTTACAATGATCACTTTGTTACAGGTCTAGAAATGGTGGCGACTAGATATCGGGTTACATACACTACTATGTGCAGCATGGCTTTCGGTTTGGGAGCGCTGCTGCTCCCTCTGATGGCCTGGCTCGTCCCAAACTGGCGAACCTTGCTGAGAGTGGCGTACGCGCCGGGTCTACTCCTAGTACCCCTAATTTATTCGCTAGACGAGAGCCCCCGGTGGCTTCTCGCCAACGGGAAGAAAGCAGCAGCGGTTAAGATATTACGGAATGCTGCGAAGCAAAATAAACTAAAAATAGAAGAAAACCTCAATGCGATTTCGTATGTACAGGGTGCGGAGTTGAGCTTTGTCAGAGTAATGGGTGACACATTTAAATCGAGGTCTCTGTTGAAACGATTTATCGTCAGCAGTACCTGGTGGACTGCGTGTACTTTTGTGATTCATGGATTGTCAATAAACTCTGTCACATTGGTAGGAAATAAGTATGTAAATTTCGCTCTTACAGCTGCTTCGAAAATTCTGAGTAGTTGTTTGGTTTTGTATACTGTTAATAAGTTTAACAGGAAGGGTTCCTTGATATTGTCATTTGTTGTTAGCGCTATCCTTTGTACCGGACAGTCATTGGTCCCAAAAAGTAAGTAAAAACTATTTAGATAATACAAGTCTTATTCGGTCTTATTAACTTTACCAACACCAATATGATCTTTAATATAATTTTCAGAGTTCCCGTGGCTTCTGGTTTTAACGTACATGCTAGGCAAGTTAACATCGTCCATGTGCTTCAGTATAACCCACCTTTTCACCTCAGAACTATTTCCTACACATACAAGGAATTCTATGCAAGCACTGTGCTCGTCTATCGGCAGAATTGGATCGATAATCGCTCCTCAAACACCTTTGTTGGTAAATATACCTAAAACAATTAATTTGCAAAAAAAACATAAAAATATGTTGTGTGCGTAAAACTATTGTCAGTATGAAACGGCTAATGACGTTGCCAATAGTAAACGGATATGTTATACAGAAATTAATATTGTCGATCTTTTATACCCACATTTATGCTAAAAGTGGCGCTGGAACATAAGTTTCATGTGCTCTGCCTACCCCTTTTAGGGATAAAGGCGTGATTGTATGTATGTATGTAATATAGTATGTCATAAGGATCAAATGAAACTCGTGCTGCGAGTGGTAGGCGTAAGGCAGAGAATAACTCAGAACGTAGTAGTAGGTACTAGGAAAAAGCGTTGATCATCTAAAATATTAAAACATGATTATTATTATTATTATTGATTATTTATTGATTTACATGGTCAATAAATTTTCTTTCTTTCTTTAAAAAAAATAGTACGCTCAAGCAAATTGGACACAAGCGTGAGGCAATTCGGAAGATAAGCAAGGAAACAATAATCTGAGTGTCAGAAAAACTATAGCAACAAACATGCTGAGGCTTAAGGCTTAAGGCACAAATAAAAAAAAAACAAGGTTAAATAAATGACAACTAAGACATTTGTTTCACTTTTCAGATGGTGTACTGGTCAGGACTACCAACAATGGCATTCGGGGCAGTCTCCCTGACCGCCGGGCTACTGACGCTGTTGGTGCCGGACACGGGCGATCAAAACTTGCCAGACACGGTATGCCAGGCTGAAAGCCTTGGACAAACCAAGCCCTGAGAGAAGATCGCTCGTTGTCTAGTTATGTCGGTATCTTTTCTACCTGGTCTAGTGCTACTATAAAAAGCCTGTTGTGCTGAGGAATTCTATTTACCATCAATAAAGCTACCAATAGACGGCGCTAAAGACTATTAATTATGTAGATGACTAATTTTACTATCAAAGATCATATCCACAAAAGTAAATCGCTGAGGTAATTTATATCACACATTAGGTGATTTCAATTATACCTATACTCTTCAGATGCTCCATAATATATGAACACGAACTCTGACGCCTAAACAATATAATCGTAGTCGATATTTTGGGCACCTTATTCGCTGCGATATTTCTGACGGCGACTATTAAACTACATCTCAACCAAGACATTCAAAAGATACCACAGAGAAGGAATCTCAACAGTACAAAGTCGTTTGGCAATATCGTTGGTATCGGTTACGCGAACAGAGAATTGGGCGTACCCAATTCTCTGTCCGCTTCTTATCTTATATCTATCTTACGAATAAAAGATGCAAGCAACAATGTTCCGCGCAATGCAACGAGCACAAAGGAGTTCGTCCTCCGCACAGATTTGTTACGTCACCCTATTGAGACACGTTTAAAAAACCGGTTAAGTGCCAATCTGACTCGCGCACCGAGGGTTCCGTACAAACTAACAATTAACTTAAGGTAAGGTAAATGTCCCAATATTTGTTAAATTACTTATTTTAACCCAACACAACAGAATTCAATTTCAAACAACGAATAACTTTTACAACAAGACTAAATTGTCTTGTTGTAAAAGTTATTCGTTGTTTGAAATCGCGATCTTTTTTTGACCTGCTATTGAAATATACCCGTCCCAACCCCATTAATTCTAGAAAAATCTTAACAGCGCGAATGGGGTCAGCGCCATCTATCGGCCCCATTTGGTACTAATGTGCAAGGGCAATCAGCTTAGTACGTATAAAATAAATAAATAAATATAAGGGGACAATCTTACACAAATCGACCTAGTCCCATAGTAAGCTCAGTAAGGCTTGTGTTATGGGTACTAGACGACGATATATATAATAGATAAAAATACTTAAATACATAGAAAATATCCATGACTCAGAAACAAATATTCATGCTCATCACACAAATTTTTGCCTTTACCGGGATTCGAACCCAGGACCTCTTGCTTCGTAGGCAGGGTCACTACCAACTAGGCTAAAGCGGTCGTCTGTTGGTCTTTTAGCGATTATTGTTTATCACGTGAACCGATTTCGATTATTATTGTTTTATTTGAAAGAGAGTATTTCTATTATAGTCTTATAGGAATTTCGATACAAACAAATACTTATGAAGTTGATTAAATTGCAAACTGAACTAGGAAATGATTTTTGTAAATAAATCATAAAATATGCTAGATACAGAAAAAAAATACTATTCCAGTAATATTTAGGTTTATCTTAATCACAAGTAATTATTTCAAATTTTTCGCTTGGTAAACTTCGGAGATAAGGGGGAGGGGAATGGTATTTTTTTTACATTTTCCTTCATAGATCGAAATTTTACCAAAGTAGAAAAAAAAGAAAAACTGTGTCAAAAAGTGCAACTCAAGTCCTTTCGTATGATACCCCACTTGACCTAATAGTTGAATATTTTTTTTGCCTCCTCCTCAAATTCGTAATTTTTCATAGTAAATTTAAATGTATATTTTTTATTATTAGATTTCGAATTGATAGCTTAAGTAGTTTGTGAGATATTTCACTTTGTGACAGACAGACAGACGGACGGAGTCGCACCATAAGAGTTCCTTTTTTACCATTTTGGTACGGAACCCTAAAAAGGGAAAAGTATTATATTTTCCATCAAGTAGCTTGACCTGGAGGTTAGTTCATATTATTAAATAATAATTATTTGTAATATTCTAAACTGACAAATGCATGTATAAACAGCGTACGCACTGCACTTTCAGGCAACGGGCAACCGCTGTTTCAAACGGCTGCTTCGCATCATTGCTATGGATACTACAACATTTACCTTTTTATAACAGTAGTATAGATTATCTAAAGTTTTTATTTTGAAAGTTTGCAATAGGGTTAATCCGCAACGGCGTTCAAACGCCTCATGTACCTACAGCTATCCTTAGCAAATCATAATATTACACCAGATAACAAATATGAAACATTGGCGAGTGTCCGACGCCTCGAGGTGACGACATGAGGGCGAGTAATAGTCCTCAGCCCATTAGAAATGAGGACCACACAACGGGTTAGTACCCGCTCACTCACAGTGAAATTGACATACTCAGTATCTTATCTTTTAACAAGGGGAAAATTGGATAAGTGGACGATATCAAATGGTGTATAATTCAAACTTTTATTATATATGCGAAAGTCTGTGTGTCTGTCTGTTACCTCCTCCCTCACGCTTAAAACCCTGAACCGATTTACATGAAATTTCGTATAGGGATAGTTTAAGTTCCGGGGAAGGACATAGGATAGTTTTATGAGGGTAAAGTGTGTAAGCTAAGATATAAACAAGTTCCACGCGGACGGAGTCGCGGCCAGGAGTTTAGGATATTATAATGCTTCATTTTTTTGGAAGCGGATTTAACTTCCACACAATTACGTATTTTTACAAGGTTAGGTATGTAAGTAGTCTTTCAATATGTCCAAACCATCAGACACATGTGGGTATACGGTTCGGTGACTATGCAGTATCATGGTGGTACCACCGAGGTGATCAGATGATGAAGACAGAAAGTGGCCATAGCAGCTTGTAAACTCAAGCAATAATAATAATAATTTTGACATTCAATTTATGAAAATTGCATGCTGCATGCTAATTGTAGCTATTTGTATGCCTTGTGGCTAAACATAGTGATACACAACACAACAATAACACCTATGTACATACCTATGTTTTACAAATAAAACATTTTGTATTTGTATTTTGTAATAAACCCATCATGATTGGACTTGGGTTGCAATGAACCCTATTAACTAGTAATTGATGACCTTCCAAAATAATAGTGCAGACAGCAATAAAATCTGTAAAAAAAATTGTTTCAAGAACTCATTGTCTAAATTGACGCAAAATAAAAACAAACAACGGAAAGCTGACCTGTGTTACATACTTTTAAAAATCACAATTTGCGATCAATCGTACAACAAACAGTAACTATTGGTCGATCAACAGAGTTCAAGGTAAGATAAAAGATAAACAACTCGGTTGGTTTGTATTTGGTCAAGATACTGCATTTGTAATGACTGTGATGACTAAGGGGTTACCATTGTGCCTCTTTAACGGCCCGTCTTATGGCCCTCTAAATTAATTTGGAACTTTCTGTGGTCTCCTGTGGCGCGCAATTTGAATAATGGCAAGGATAGGGTGTTCCACCTTAATTTTAATTGCAAATATTTATGTTAAGCGAGCCTCCGGGCGAATCTTCCAGAATATTGCAAAGGATGATATATTGGCCGGAAAATTTTGAACGTTTTCGGAATCCAAGACTCAAATAATGTAAACAATGGAGATTAAATTTGAATCCAATCTCAATAAATCAAATGAGAATGTTTCGAAAGTTTAAATACCGAGAGCTCAATGAGGGGCGAGTGGTTGAGTGACTAATTTTACAGATTTCTGTGGAGTTTTGATCATCATCGACAAAAGATTACAAATATCTTACATCGAGAATAGCACGACTATGGTAATATGTACAACGAACACACCCGTCCTCTCCCACTGACCCATATGTGGGTCAGCTTTTAGTATGGACTTGCGAACAAAAAAACATTAGCCCGGGAGAGGACGTCCTACATCCTAATATTTTCTAATAAACACGTCACAAAAGTAAGTACCTACGACGTTGAGGGACGAATGTTTTTTGTCGCTACAAATACCAGCGTAAAGCACATCTGTTTTCTACTTCTTCGTAGATACAATAGTAACCTAATTAAAAATAAGTGGTCATAAATACACTTTAGTAATTAGAAGAGCAGAACGAATACTTAGACGACATGAACATTGCTTTTTGCACCGTAAACCGAGTTTTGTCGCGACACGACTTTGTTAAACGGCGACAAGATTAGAATTTTAATGCAATTTTATGCTTCTCCCATCCCATGGTGCATCCATCATGTGCGGCACGTCGAGGCAATTTGTAAAGGACACCTCAGACCGACGCAGACGAGCGCCAGACGGCACTAACGACACTACTACTCACGCAATCCGAGGAATGTACTTAGTAGTGTACTGTATGGTTATTAGTAAATTAATTAACAAATTAACGATCACTGAGCAGGCGGTGAAAGTAACATACTTTGAACCGTGAAGAGTTAACTTGTAGATAGTAACAAACTCTAGATTTTTGTTTTGCAGATCGCTTTTCTTATTTTTCTAAAATCTCATTCATTTCTAGAAAAAGGAGAATTTAACACAAATGTGTCATCGGTATCGATCTCAAATAAACAAACATCACTTAAACACATTAGCTGGCAAACTGCAATGACCTACTTACCACGTTATCAACGAACTTAAACATCAAATTAACACAGTCAAGTGAAAACCAACACACCAAGTAAACACATCCACTGATTTGTGACTTAACAGTCTCTCACATAAACTAGATAAGACAACGTAAAAAACACTATATGAAAATCAGTTTAAGGCACTGTTCCTACAAGAAGGAACAACTAGCGACTGAACGCGATTATAGTTTGAAAGATTTCAAAGGAATTTCGCACGGCACGCTTCTATCCGTCACTGTAGAGTAATTAAACGCACAGATTAACAAAGTTAAACGAACAGTATAGGAGAACCTTATAACGTCGAGTTAAAAGCTAGTTTTAAATGCACAACTGTTATATCGAATGATCGTAAAGATGAGAGCGTGCGACTCGCGGGAACACACGCAATGTCTAGCGATGTACTGATGCGTTTTAAAATAAATACTGGTTGCGAATGCGACCTTAACGCGGACGGTGTCGATTCGAGTTTACGGACGGATAAAATAATGCATAACCGCAATACATGACGTACATGATGTTGGGCGAAACTTATTTTTTGCACATTTATTTAACTAGTGTTGATGCAGAACTTGCGAGCCCGTCTTTTTATCGTTATGGCATTTTTTTTCGAATTTCTGAATCAGTAAAAGAAATCTTTTAATGATGCAACTGCTCACAAAATTTCACGAGAATCGGTTGAGAATTGCGAACTGCAGAGGAACAGCTTGACAAACGGACATAAGAAAGAATTTTGGCCAAAACTGAAGCAGGGAGCTTCGTTCGTTTCGCTCCCTCGTTCAATTAGATACTTATTTTAGAAGAAGAAAACAGATCAAATTAAAAAAAAAAAACAAAACTAACAGTAATACAAAATAAAGCAGCTCGTAAACTGCAAATCAATAATGCGCATCAACTCAACTGTACAACTCCAGATACGTAGGTATCATTCTATGATAGACTTTGCAAATCACCCCAGGGCACGTAACCATAGAAAAGAGTACAAGAAACATTGGTTGGTCCAAATTCGTGTCCAGTTTCACGAATAACATCGATTTAATTACAAGTAAGTAGTATGAAATCGAATCGTCTTGCAAATTGCCCATAAAGTAATTGATATGTCACCACCTTACGATTAATATAATTACAAGAATTACTTACATAATACATCAAACAGATTCTCTGTTAGTTACTATACGAACTTAAGTTTCGTAGTGATAAATCCCTGCTTTGTTATGATTAAGTGTTGGGGAGCACAAACCAAACATCTACACCAAAATTGTCAATATTCACCACCTCCAAGCAATCACACGGGTCACGCCACATCGACAAAGTTCAGCAATAAAGGCCATGCATACCCGATTAATCCCATTTAATGGTAATAAACGGAAATAATCTGACTTGGACGGTATCGATCGCAGTCAACCAACCAGCCATGTGCATGACCGTTGCAGCCAGGTGGCACCCGGGGTGGCAGCGTCCGACCATGACAGCCACAGAACTGTATGGCTTTCGTTTGTTTCCTGCGTGACATATGACTCAGCTTTGAGTATAATTATTTCAACCGTTATACCACGACTACATTAAGTATTATTACGATACGAACACACGTACTGTGGCAAATTACTATCATATATAACCGTTAGATATACTACGAAAGGTAGGTCATAATAACTAAAGAAAGTAGGAAGTACATTGCTGTCACGGGGCCAAAATCATAATGCGTGAATCGCAAGTGAGCACATTTGTGACGTTCTGATACAGCGAGTGCCATATTATTGGTAAGGAAAGTAGGAAATACGGTTCCACGCGGTGGCTGCACGTGCTGCTGAATAGTTTTGGAAATTGCTCAGCCGAATTTGTCACGGTCTGATAGAACACAATCGAACCATATCTGGAGAAAATTAGAAAGGCATTATTATGATTTATATAAAATTTGCTGCCTGCAGATATATATAACGGAAAATGTGATTTTCTCATTACAGAAAAAACTGGGTACCTAATTTAAAAAAATACAACCGAATTGAGAACCTCCTCCTTTTTTTTGAAGTCGGTTAATAAATATGGTATGAACTGAGAAATGAAAGATGCAACGATTGATCGTTGCATCTTTCGCAGTTCATAACATGTCGAATATTGTATTTATAATATTGGCAAAACAAGAAAAACGCGTCTGTACTTATACCAATATAAATTAACATGCCCCCCTGATGTAACGACTAGGTATGCCGAAAATTTAATAAAATCCGGATCTAAATACACGATATAACAAAATACCGAATACCCTTATAAAATACAATTACCTTCAAGTTAAATAAGCACACCAAGCACGGAAAATGCGACAGTACAGTAGCACATTGTTGAGAAAAACCTTAGCAAATATTCAAAACAAAGGCTACCATGCGTGCTGTGAATAATGATACGAACAATGGATTACAAAATGCAGCCAACAACGGTCAACGCTCCGAAACCTAACAATTATAATGTGAACCGTGTTAAATAAAATAATGAAATGTTCTCTACAGATTACACGCGCGGCTTCCTCGAATAACCTCCGATTGATTTTATGTTTCATATCATATGGATTCAATAATATACAAAGAGGGATTGGTAACCCCATTCTTGCGTAGGTATCAGTGGCGGAGCGCCCATACAAGCTGATTACCTAACTATTGATTAGACAAGCCTATAGTTATATACTGTAGACTAACTCTTTTTGTCCCGGGTTGCCCATCGAACATTTTCACGCGCCGCCACTGCAGGTTCCTATTTATTTTATACTCCAGCCCAATTACGTCACTTCCATATCTACTAAAAGTAACACACCCTTAAAACATAAACAGAAAGAAAGACGGCTAAGTCGACAGACTTATGTTAAGTCATGTATCTAATAGAATATATCACCCCGCGGGGACCAAGTGACGGCATGAACCAGTGGAAACTGTTCCATGGACAGTTTTATGAACCTCCCGCAAGAATAATCGCGTGTCACACGAGCTCTTTCTATGAAATTGAATTGCACACTGATGTATCACATACTTTACGTCACACCTGGCCACAATGCGAGTTTTACTTCACGCTGCGCGTACGGAAAAACTCGCATTGTGGCCAGGTGAAGACGTAAAATTTTGTACGCAACACGGGCGGTAATTCGTAAAGCCCCAGAGCGCATATTTATGGCCCTCACCTTCGGTTCGGGCCACAAACACCTGCGATCTGGGGCATTTACGAATTCACCGCCCTAGTTACGTAATGTACTATTAAAGCTACGTGGTTGACAATACTGTTTCACGATAATTTGAACATAATTAAGTAGGTACCTCAAAAAACATCTACGGTATGTCCAGATAATAGCCATATTGCCAAAAAAAGCTCGCCTAAATTGTCGACTAATGCTTTAGTATTTACCAATCTCAAGTCTGGAAAGTTCTATCACTATTGCACTAGCACGAACGTCCAAGTTTCTTAGAATAACAGTAAATAGAAGCGAAATTTAAGGCAGCAGGTGTATTGTCATAGAAGTTTTAAGGCGGCTGAGTTTAAACACCGCCTCGGAACGCTCACGTTGTGTCTGGGCGTTTGAGGCTGAATATTTTACGACCTGCACCAGATAAGACCAAAATACTGCCGCGACTGTGACGGGAAGGTTGTAACTCAGGGAAAATCCTATGCAGTTACGTCTTTCAACCTAGCTTGGAAGCAGGGTGGGAGACAAAACACTAGCGATTTGTTCGGTATATTCGTCGTTCAATATTAAAGATCTACTGGGTACGTGCTACTTTCAATGTGGGTTCAGTTTGGAGCTCAAATGTACTGAGCATAATTTGGGCAGGCTATACAGCACACTATCAATTGTTTGTACTGCGGTGCTAATAAGATAATGTGACTGTTCCTACACGAATTAATTGCATGCAAATCAAATCACAGTATAAATATCTTGCTATTCACCCAATGTTCAATGCGCTTTGGGAATGTGTCCTCACTGTCTCATTCGGACGCAACTGATGGCATCAACAATATGTACTTAAATGACCAAGATGGCTTGCGCCAAATTCATAACGTAACGCATATTATCTCATGTTTACTGTTGTTCTTGTTTCTGTGTTATGCGTTGTTATCTAAATTAACCAGGATAATTAATTCTACTGATGCCTGGTTCAATGTTAATCACCTTGGCGGTTATTAGAGCGTGTCGACCGCAAACCTGCCGTTTGGCAACGATAACCTCGTCGCAAAAATGCGCTTTTCAAATGCCATCGAACGGTAATGAGAGGTCATCAGTACAAAATAATGCAATTGTCAATTTGATTTCACACAAAAGCAAGACCGTCACCGTGTTCTACACAACTGCGCTAGCTAAAGAAGTCAAATTTACAATAGCGTCTTGCAGAATGGGGAGCTAATGATCCGTTAGTTTTTAGTGTGCTAGGTACTTGTACAACCGTGTAGTCTTGGACAAGCATAGGTCTACTGTCTCATCCGTGTCTTAAAAGACGACTACAGGGGGAAATCGGTTACACATGGCGGCCACGATACTCGCCTACAACCACAGGCTCAATTTCAAGTTGAACGCCTGACTAATTGTAGTACATGGGTGGAATATTAATATAAGTTTCATTGCAATATACATAAGTAGTAGTAAAACGACAAACAAAACTGCATGTAAACATTGTATCGGAAACACTTTCTGCATCGGAAACTTCGACAGGCGTATCCGACGGCCACTATCTACATTCTCTTACTGAAAAGCTTGTAACCGAACGTTTTCAAATAGCATTTGAATCATTTGTTTACTTCACTACGAACCTGTGAAAACAAAATTCTTTTGACGACCTGATTTATTAGATTTATTACGATAATCATTCTAACATAAAAGTGATGTAAAAGTATGCCTGATAAAGTGCATAATTTCTCCCGGAAATGCGTAGATATGAAAATAAATCAACGTGAAGTTTATTTTGTTTAGGTGTTGCTCTGCGTTGTTTATTATGTTTTCATAACCGATCGCCGTTCCATTAAGAACCATCAACGGACGCTATTGTAAAATGTAAACTGTTAAATAAAATATCTGGATCACTTCGCATGATATTGAAGATCAGTTGAAACAAACTATAAAAGAGCAAATAGTTTGTAAAGCAGATTGATACAATATATTTTTATGGTTCTTCGCATCCAGATATCTAAATACGATACACGATAGCAGAAGGGTTCGTGTATACGTTTAACCGCGATGATAAATAACTACATAGTACATAGAATTTGATAGCGGATATAGGTGTTTGTGATAAGAATGTAGTTTCTTTTATTCAGTGCTAAAAGTATTAGTAACAGTATAAAATGGATATAATTGTATATTTTTCGCAAGATGGCGAACGACCGAGAACATGTAAAGAGTGTAACCCTCACGTCAGCGATTGCAACGTGTATGAAATAAGGATATATTATTCGAACAATTTTTTTTAAATTTGTTTTTCAGCTTACAAAAGTTTTATCATTTGCGATTTCAAGTTTCCACTAGAGTTTTAAAAAATGAATATTACTAGCTACGCTATAAATTGTATGAAACAAAAAAACAGAATATTACACTTTTAGGTCAAACAAGTAAGCATTTTGGCTTTGATGATAAAAATAAGTCTACAAATGCAAGCTTAAAAAGAATAAAATCGCAGCCCCACATTAGAGCAAATACAGTGCAATGAATGGAAATCCTGCTGGGGTAGCAATGCCTGCAGGGAATGAAAAATGCCGCCTCGGTCCTTGTTGGGGGAAATTATATACTCATCTTCTTACAAATAGATTGTAAAAGGGTATGGGGAGCGCGAGAACGCTCGTCAAACTAATACGCAACTCCTTAGGCTATGAGGGGCTTCGCAGTGGTATCACTGGATCTTTTACTTAATAAAATTTAAAATAGTCATTCAATAGTTCTGTTGGAAGGAAGGCAGAAAATATTATAGTAGTGCTAAACTATAAATATGAATAAAGTCATTCTTGGGAAGAGATTTACAGAGTCAGGTGCAATCTCAACAAAAACTTATGAAGTAGAAATTAAATCAGATATTAAAATTAAATTTGCAAGTCAAGTAACACTGGTGGAATAAAAACGAAAGCAGAGCGGACTAGCTCTTACAGACGAGAGTAAAAAGCTGAATAAGAATTAACCAAGTTGCCGGCCAAGCTCGTTCCAGACGCCTTGTTTCAGTAATTTCTATATTTTATAAAGTCGTAGACATTGCAAATTGCGAGAATTTATCGCGATCGATATCGTCTGAGTATTTCGAGTGCGCGTTAAATTCTATCACGAGAATATCTTATGTCTTTTGTTGAAAATTCCACCCATATTTGCCGTAATAATTTATAATAATAGTTCAAGATGGCGATACAATAAACGTTAGTCGAGAATGTAATCTAAACGACAGCGATGTAAAATTAATGTATTTCCTACAAGGCCCTGCGACATCAGAGGACTTATTTTAGCCACTTTATGTGAATAGGGCATGTCTGTGACATTCGATAGGGCAAGTTGCGACATTTCTAATGCAGTGATCGTTAACACCATTGATGTTTCAACCTTATTTTCAAGCCATCAAGGTCGTCACTCTATTAAACGAATTTAAAGAGAGAGGTGTTGTCAAATCACAACACTTTCTCTTTCGGATTAAAGTTTAGTTTTCAACGGATATGAAAATGCATTCTTGAACGCGGCGCTAGTGAAAATACCGGCGATGCTTTTGCCAACATGGCTGAAGTTGATAACTTTATAGTTATCACAGTCGACGGTGAGACTTCGGTGTATTCATGCTTCGAGTTATTACGAAACTCTGAATTGTCAGATTGTCACTTCGTAAGCTGCGGTTGTACTCACACACACCAGCGACGTGTCGGAATGTCGGTAGTTACCTGTGGAAAAAAAAAAATGAAAATTAGTTACGCTTACACTCTGAGAAATGTTATGACATGTTGAGTTTAGACTTTACGAAAAAGAGTGATAACTATAACAATCATACCGTTCGGTGACTATCGTTGGCCGACGATGAAGATTATTAATGAATGTGTATTATAAATATGTCCCATAGCTCTGAAGTCGGCGGACTGTATGGGTAAGTTGCATGCACCGATATTTATTTACACTTGACTGTAGGTCCCAAATATCATAAGGAGACCGAGAAAGAACATATTCATATAACAAACGCGAACCGTCAAATACTTAAAAGAAAAACGCAAGACTAAAACGTGGTGGACTAATTACTAAATAGACGGGTATCCCTTAGTGCTGATGAATTACCTATATATAATATTTAACTCTATAATATATCAGAGAAGTAATTTCCAAGATGATTCCACCGCGTAAACAGTTCCACAGTTTCAAACCTCTTTGATGTAGACTTTGCGCTACTTAAGTAAGACAATTTAGCTTCTCGCAGAATCCCTTTGAGGGGTCTCTGGAGACTTTTCAACAGGTAAGTTTATAGCCCATGAGTAAATGCGGTCAAACCAATTTCGTCTGAAGCGTTTCGTCTTGTTTCACTAATATCTTGTTCGTGAAGAATCAGTATCCAATTTACGAGATTTCTCTTGGAATCCTATTTCTTTTAACCGTCTTGTTACAAAGCACAGTTGTAAATTATACGAAGCAATAAAAAAGATCAAAGCCGTCGTTTTTATTAAAAGTTGTTTACTTGTTACAGATTCATAAAATTATATTTTGATAGATTTTTACGATTGAAGTTTTGATCTCTGCACTGTTATAGCTATATTTTAGAAGCATCTCTAATTGAATGGCACATATGGTGAATCGAATGGGACCAGTCACGATTGTTAAAGTTAATCTGATTAATTAACGATGCAGTTTCAATTTGAATGGGTGTTAATGATTGCCACGATACGTCTGCAGGAGCGAATGGAGATCGTATGTCATCAAGTTGTGTTGTGTTTACGGCCAGAATTATACGTTTATATTTTAGAATGGCTATTTTACGACCTAGTCGTAAACACAAAGTGACATTTCTTGTTTCTGTACAGTATTTTGAGTTCAAACTGTTAAAAGTTACGACTATATGAACTCCTGATGCCGGGACCTATCCAATTATTGCCGCAACCAACCTTAATACAAGTCAATTATAACCACCGGCCAATGAACAAAATTTTACAGCTATTTAAGATGTTAGTTTGTGTTTACTATTCAGCGATTAAACTCTATTACAGACCAACTAACCTTAGCTCCAATGTAATAGACAGTGAAGAATCTAAGCAATTCACAACTCGGTCATTCACAAAGCGAGCGAAGTATTTTTAGGCACCCTGCCCTTTCCAAGGACCAACGTTTGTTCGACTAAGACCAGAAGCACTCGGATTAATGTCGCCGACGGTCGAGATTCGGTGCCCGCATCGGGGTCACTGACCCCGCTCTGTGTGCAGTGCACACAATCTTAGATATTTGTGTCGATTCGATACGCACCGTCGGCTATCATATGGGTATAGGTATGCAATTGGTAAGCATTCATGCTACCTGGACGTTTTCATTTTCCCTGACTATTTATGATAGTGTTGAACCACTGAAAAATTACGTTTTTGATAGGTCTTCAGTTGTACGAAATAGTTAAATAACTGTTACGAAGTTTGAAGATAGCATTTTTAAGCTTAATGCTAGTTGATAACAAATACACGACATAATCCTTTTTCTTCCTCTAGAGAAATTTAGGAGAAGAAACTTAAGTATGGAAATGAAAAAATAAATTAAATATATTTGTTTCCGTTAAAATATACAGGTTACAATCACATATAAATCAGAACACGATGCCCTTGATCGGTTCACACCCCATTTTGGTAAACCCTGTATAGGTATCCCATGAAGGCTCTAACAGTAACGTATTTCGAATGAAGCCACAAACAGTGCTTGCTGGTCGCTAATACCTTCATTGATCACGCCGAACTATGTTCCGTGTTTATTTTGGGCTCCAATAATGCGCTTATATGCGAGAAGGTTCTATAAATGTTCCTTATAGAAAGGTTCACACTGCCTTTTCGAGCCAGTCATACCGAATAACGGAGCTAAATTAGTTCGCGTGGTCGGTAATTAGCGGGGAAATTGGCGTTTTCATTACGTATCTATGAAAGTATATTACACCTATTATTTATAAGTCCATTCGACCGAAGCGCATAGTATGTGTCACTCATAATTCAGAAAAAAAATTAAACAAAATTGCGGTGTGCTTAAATACAAGTGTATGTCTCTCCAATTATTGGGGCATTCAACTTCATCTCAAGGCTAATATAGTGGTCCCAATGGTATCTACTTTAAGTCACAGGCACTTAAAGTAGATACCATTGGGACTGGGAATAGTTTTTTTTACTAATTATACCTGATCAAGCGTGGAGACAACTGCAAATTCCCTCATTCATGAGAGAAGGCATGTGCCCAGCGCTACGCACGGGATACGCGATACGGACGTATCTAGGCTGATAATAGTGATGATGATACCTTCCCTACTAATGCTCTGGCTGTTCAATAGTATGACGAAACCTATGTTTACCAGTCGATATAAATTTGCTCTAAATCGACAACGGCGCCTGGGCACTGCCCTTACTGCATTGTTTATGTAATACCAGAAGCACAGCCCTCTAAACGAGGAGGCACGCAAACAATAATAGATTTTCAGTCAACGTAATAAGGCATTCGACGTATGTTTTATTATGGCGGTTCTGGACCAGGATTCAACCGCTCACATATCGCATATTTCGGCCAGCTGTAGCCGAAATTGATAAACAGTTTATAAAGACGTTTACATCGGCCGAAGGATACTCGATCGATTTAAAGAATTGAAAAGGTCGACCGGTTTATCTTCAATATTAAAATTCTCTGAAGCATGTTTACCGACTGTCCTAATATTTTATTACAATATTAAGACAGTAAATTGGTAATTTGAATCATTAAAACGATATTCTTAAACAAATGTGTCTTGTGCAACACAAGTTAAATAAACTAATAGATATCACAAAGGAGTATGGAATTAAAATTAAGTCAAAGCACCCATTGGATATCCATAACCTTTCAACTGCAACTTTTTTATAATTCAATTAACTTTCACTGCAAAATATTTACCGAGCAAAAAGTATAAGGGCCGAGCAAAAACGCTAAGCACGAATTGAAATTCCCGAAACGTTTTGCGAGATTGAAGAGGCTTTTATGGAAATGGACCGAGCGTGCATCAGATGATAGTAGGCACCCCATCCCGCACTGGTGAAGAGCGAAGGGCGACCACTTCATGAACGTAGGAATTTGAACTTATAGGCGCGTTATTAAGTCCAAAAACTCTAAATGGCCAGATTGTGTAATAATGCAGTTTACTTTGGAATTTATTTGATACTAGCGTCTGCCGGAGAATGCGATGTGTGGAACTCGTTTTTATCGTAGCTCCTTTACCAGCTTTCACCCCATTAAGGACTGATTTCCGGGATAAAACTATTCTATGGCCTTCCCCGGGACTCGAAAATAGTTTCGATAGTTAGATATAGATCTATACCAAATTTCACCCGTACCAATTTTGCACCTTTATTTAAACCCCTTAGGTGTGTTTTTCCAAAACCCTAAAATTACTTTTCTTGTATTGTAAATAAGGTTTCAATACACAAAATTTCAAGTATCTCACTTAACATTTTACTACATCATGGGGATGATGACAAACTTTCAACCCCCTTTTTACCCCCTTGAGGGTGGAATTTTCAAAATTCAACTTTCTTGGTGTGTGAGATAGTGAGTGAGTCAGTCAGGTCTTTTACGTTTAACTATTTAGTAACCGCTTTTTCACCAGAACACAATCCTAATTTTAGAAATCAGATTTTGTTTCCCGCTACCGCTTTTGCCCTATTAACTTATCCGATTTAAATATTTACACGGTTTCTGCAATTTAGATACACCTGATTTTCAATGTGTTTCAATGGTATTAAAGTTTTACCTACCACTCGGAAAATGCAAATGTGATTGATAAAATGTAAACTCTCCAAGACGCCGTAGTTTGGTTCATCAGGGCATTCTTCAAATGAAATCGTAATCACAACGCACCTTTGAAACAGAGTAAAGATATACAATGTATCTAAGTTTATTGGAATTGTTGTAAATTTAGTAACCACTCAATATTACCTGCCGAACTTTTTCACGCATTATTGATAAAAGTAAAACAGATGTTTAAATAAACATAACACTGCGGAAAAACACAGCTAAATGGAGTATATTAAACGCGCATTGGTTACACACAGCACTAGAGGTAAACGGCACAAAAATTACTGCCATATAGATAATGATATCATAATGTGCTTATTTACTGTTATATTTATTACGTCTGCGTATAACTTCTCATAACGATAAGCCAGTAACTACCGTTGTCTGCCAACATAATCCGAAAAGTAAAAAGGCTCATACATCCAATTTACAGAGAATTAAATATGGGGTGACGAACCAGACAAAAATTGAATACAAATCATTCTGTTTTCCCCACTCCAACGGTCAAGCTAAATGCAATGATCTGATATTGAAAATTTATCGGGAAATGATATTCAATGTATTCATTGTCTGTCATGATTTATTCATCTGAATTAGGACAAGTATACACTTTTAAAAGCGTTGGAAATCATTCCGTTCTTACATTTAGTTAGCGACTTGAACTGCTTTCGTGATTCTATGCAAGTTTCAAGTAGAATAAGCAAAGTACTTGGAGTGGGTGGTATTCTTCTTTCGCTTCCTATGATGTTCTTGAAATTGTAATAAGGTTCCTTACAGAATTTATGAATATCGCACCTGAAAAGTCATATCTTTTAGTATACAATTATAAAAAGCTTTTAATTTTTTTTTACATTTGAAGGAGGAAATTAGGTAATTTGCAAAAGAGGAAGCTGTTCAACGAAATTACACCTGCGCCTGTAAGCTATCCTCGAAATTTAAGTAATTCATTCTCAAACATAATTATGGGTATTTGAATATGTATCCCCCCTTTCACGGATTATCTGTATATTTGATTTAGCGTTGACTTCCTCGCATCGGTATTTTCATTCCGTCCTTCGATTTCCCACTCTATACATTTAACTTAAGGGCAAAACTTACTTGAGTAAGGCTTTCATAACGTTAAGGTAACCTTAAATACGGCGGAAGGTACCCAATACGATTCCGTCGAATAATATAACGATAAATTTTAGTATTAGGGTACCTTTGGGATATTCCGCTTCGCCAGTTCAGAACACAATTGTCTAATTTGCCGCCTTTTTTATTTTTTAAACATGCCATTTCAACAAGCCGTTCAAGCATCATGTTTAACCGCACATAAGTATAGTACCATAGATTTTGTTTTTCACTTCTCATGCTCAAAAAGTGCATCATATTAGACTTGGTAAATGTACTACATTAGCCCCTAGGGAAAATATGTATACATATTTATGATTTATAAAACATTTTAATTTGACCACTCACAACAGTTCAATATTACATCCACCAATCACAACTCTTTAAAAATACATTAGTATTTGCTATCTACGAACCAGAATACAGCTAGACATTAAAATCGACCAATCAGGAAACAGAATTCAATTCAAACATTGGGTGTTTTTCAAGCGTGGTTAACTGCATACATGAGTCATGTATGCAGTTAACCACGCTTGAACGTTTGGATGGAGCTATAGTCGGTCAGAAGCGTTTATTTTTGTAATTATTGTAAATTAGGGAATGAAAAACTCCTAATGTTTGAATTGAATTCTGTTTCCTGATTGGTCGATTTTTATGTCTAACTGTATTCTGGTTAGTAGACAGCAAATACTAATGTTATTTTAAAGATTTGTGATTGGTGGATGTAATTACATGACATAAGCTATGAAGATTGAGCGGGATAGACTACGCCGCTATTAGACGGTCAGAGGCGTTTATTCGTCTTGGGAATATTTTTTATCTGTGTCGAAACAGTTTATTAAAAAGAATGGCGCCAAATTGAACAATCTTTTCGCCTTCGTAGAATTGTTGATTGTGGATGGATAATCTTTGTTTTTACTATTTTCTCGCAGTCGAAGTGAAAAGTAGAGTGTATAACTCTGGTCTAAAAGCCATATTACCCCTCGAACAATTTCCCCTCACTTCGTTCGGGAAAATATCCATCTCGTGGTAATATGGCTTACTTTTGACCCTTGTCATACAATCTACTATTTTTTACGTCGCAAGTCTGCTTACAGAGTCTACTTGTGGTTGGCAGTATGTAATTTTTCCTTTGTCAGTTTAATATTAGTAAGCAAATTTAAAAAGTTAGAGTAGCGGACAATAATGTTTTTAGTTAGGGTTTTCATACATTACTTCTTGGCTTAAGGCCAAGAAGTAATGTAGGGAGCCATAAACAAGAAACTTCTTGTCTTCATTTCGTGATATTAACGCATACATTTCAGAGCATGTTTGAGAAAAAAATCATATCGATGTAAAGCGCTGTCAATATTGTTTACCAGCTTAATTTTTGATAAGAGAGGAAAGAGTGGGTTCTCCATCATATCATATCAGCTGAAAGACAATGAGCTCGTAAAGGTCGCGGGAGTCCGCTGGAAGTTGGTGGCGCAGAACTGACCCCGTATCATGGTCGGCCTTTTCACGCGATAAGTGACAAGATGTTCTATCGAACGGTGTCAGCCAGTGACAGACGCTCTAACCTGTCACTTATCGTGTGATAAGGCCGACCACGGCTGTAGCAGCAGGCTGATATGATAGTGGGTTGTGTCGTGGTAAAGGTTATAATCTGCAATCAGCTCGTGCTAAATTGACATGCTCCCAAGTCAATCTAACGAGGAACAGGCGACACGACAGTCAATTATTGCACATGGTTTCACTGAATGTGTGTATTTACATAAACACACACGGAACTAATACGATCGACTCGAGTAATCACTCACCTGTGCTATTTCAATAATAAAACGACTCGTGCACCGTAATTATGGGTGCACTTACGTCAGTTAATGCACGCAAAGAGGTAGTAAGTGAGGGGCCCAACTAAGAAAAAAAAAAAAAAAAAAAAAAAGTGAGCATTCGCAATAAAATAGCATATGTACGTGTACATTACAGTATGCTACGAACGCTTTAGCCTCGAACAGTGTTATTTGATATGAATAGGTATATATCTTACTCTATATAGAGTAAGATATATGCAGCGACAGTTACATTGCTATGATAGTATTTAATTCGGTGCGTGTATCAGATTACACTATGTTAATTCATACGTGATAGCGGCTCTTTTGAGTAAGGCCGCCCAGCGAACGCTCCATACAAGTCACAGATTTTTATAGCACGACCGTAAAAGGAGCTTGTTTTTTTAATACCACTGATAAGTAGTATTAGGTCCGTAATATCTGAGAGCAAGTTAAAGTTCGCGACAGAGAAATGAGGCCATAATGAAGTAATAGTAGTAATAGTATAGTTTGTTATTATGAACATTGTTACCTACTTGACGAAGGTGTTTACTACAACTATGGTGATAGTCAATTGTTTCTAGATAATACAATGACAAAAGAGGAAACTAGGTACAACATGCGCGAATGCCAATCACATTGTTAGTTCCTTACCTGGTCACTAATACGTACCAAACGAATAATGTAAACCTATACTTATATAGATTTATTTATTCCGCCTTTAACAATTAATTATAATCTATATATTATATCTATATATAATGTATATAATATGTACATTGTCACACTAATAGTTTGTATGTGTTTGTTACTAATAAAAACGTAATATAGTAGTCTTCGTGGACATGACACGATATCTATTAATTACTCACCTATAGGGCGGTAAAACAGAAAATGTTGCTGGTATATGAGGCCCGAGTAGAAGGATAGGGCGATATATAGTCGATCCGAGGCTTTCTTCATTACCGCCTGTAGAGAGTACATAATTTTACGTCTCTTAGTCAGGCAGTGTGTAACCTAGTATTTTAAAATAAGTATTTACGTTATGGACTGTGTGACGTAAATAACTGATACTTACATTTCGCTTACACTTATAAATCTACGTCTTATCCTTTGCCGCCACGGTTAATTTATATTTATTTTTGCATTACGGTGAACAGTTAAAAATGGCCTCGGTATTCAATGGCCTCTAATTAGGGTACAGTAGGCGGCGAACGTGTCGAGCAACGGCTCCCGCCCACAAGGTTCCGGGTTCGATCCTTGATGTCTCGTCTGACCCCAATGTGGCGAGAATACGTGACTAATGCTATGCGTAGTACAGTCTCAGTTAAATATGTTTACTATTTAGCACCTTTTCCATGTCATTAAGGATAAAATGTATACTATAGTGAATGATCGACCTATGGACAATATGACGGTTGGTATTTTTTTTATAATACTTGCAGTACAGAGGAAGAGTACATGTTATGTATACTTACTTGAGATTATGTGAGTTGGCCGAATGACATGAAAGGAGTGCATTCAAAAAGCAACTCTTATCTCCAAGGTAGAAGATTCCAATTCCAATGTAACATATTTTATAAAGAGCCAGTCACGATAAAAAATCCAGTAGTCGTAACAATAATAAATATATGATAAATAAAATTCACGCATGATGTTATCGATTTATAGGTATACTTGTTTATAATTTAACTCTGGTCCCTTAAAAATATATAATTTATAAAAAATGGTGAAAATAATTGACGCTTTTAACAAAGCAGAATATGTTCAGGTTCCGCAATAGGCATATTCAACATATTTAAGTGAGCCTAAAGTTATTTTTATGTAATTAATATAATTATACATTTATTTCGGCAGGAAAACACGCACACTTTAGAAAACACATTTGTAAACGATTCGCACAAATACGAATAAAATGTAACACTAAAATAAAATAAAATAAAATGTGAAAGGATCATTACATACTCTTACATAAACATCACAAGATAAAAAATCGACGATCATCAACGTAATCCTCTTTCCATTCGCTGCAACGGTAAAATAAACAGAATCACCGCATCGAAGAGAAAACCGGCAATATCAATTTGCAAAATATGAACCGTAATTCAATAATCAAAATCACGGCAGCATTCATACTGCAATTTCATTATTGTGAACAGATATTGGATTCCTCTGCGGAGAGCATTCGGCACAGCTCGGGGGACAGGGAAGGCAAGTCCGTCTCCATTGGCATCCGTCATAAATTCATAACACAATCAGATACAATTGATACGGTAGTACGACGCCTAGGGATGTGCCGTTTCGGGAATGTTTACGAAAGTTTCCGATTTCTATGAGGAATATCGGGAAAAAATCCCTAGCTGGGAATATTTCTGGGAATCGCATCTAATAACGCCCATAGAGCACAATGACCACGTCCGGTCCATATCTCAACTAATATTAAAAGACGTAATGTCGGTGAAATGTAAGTTAGTACCTTTTTAAGTAGGGAGTATATAGAGAGATTATAGAACTGCTGACAACTTGATTAAAGGAAACTTCAGATGCACTGTAATTGAACGCCTTGTAAAGTCAGTCAGAACCGCAAATACAGCAGCAAGCAGTTAGCTATGCGAGCTAAATGGTCAAAACAATCTAAATACATACGACCAAATTACAAGGCAATGAGCTTGTTTAGATAAATAGAGCTCTATGACTAACGACGGTGGAAGGGAGAAGTAACCTGAAAATAACCATATGTTGTCATATAAAATCATGAAAATGAATGAATTAATCGTGTAATTCGGTTAGTGCATTGTTTGTTTTCTCACACCGAACAAGCAAACAAACATCCGTCATGTTGCCGGGAACAATGGAGACACACAACAATACATAATACGGAAAACCGAATCAACTTTCCACTCCATCCTGAGTCGAGAGTAGGCTTTGTCAGAATGAAAGGTTTTAGCCAAAACCCGGCTACGGAGCCTGCACAAAGTCCTGACGGGAGCTCTGAAGAACGTGACCTTTCAATTGTTTGTGGATTTCAGTCAATATTGAATTATCTGTGGTTGTTACTGATTTCGTTAATTAAGTATTACTCCTTGAAAATTACTCGATTAAAGCTTCCGTAGTTAAATGGATTAAGCTTAATACGCATACGTAATAAAAACAACAATCACTAATATATTATTTCAAATAAAATGCTTTATTATCCTACGAATATATAATTAAAAGTCCTCTATAAATGGTATATAAATATAAGTTTTAGCATCAGATAATATATGCTCAGTAGGTACGACTGTCTAAATCACATTAATTTGCCGGTGCCACTTCTTAACTTTTGATATAGTCCAATTTTTTTATTGATTTATTAATTTAAATCCGACATACAAATGTCCATATTTATTAATTTATTTTTATTTTTTACTTTATAATATTTTATTTGGTAATTACACGATAAATATTGTTACCGAATGATTTTGATACTATTAAAGAACTACGAACTAGACTTATAAACTAAATATAAAATACCCGACCCAGTTCACCCGCTTGAGGCATGGACCCTATAAGACGCTAGCCGCGTTGCCTCTTTGCACCGCTAGGCTTAGACGCTGGGCAAAGAAGGAACCGGCTCTGTGGTCGCCTGAAACGCCAATTAGTCGGACCGACACCTCTTTCATAATTTTTTGGTGTCGGACGACCAAGGACCCAAAGTCTCCACCGCAAGCGCCGCGAATTCATAATCATTATGTCCATATTTATTTAAATATATCAATATAAACTAATATAAACTACTATAATGGTTTGTATGAGCGTCTAATCAGTTTAAAATCATAATTGAGTATTAATGAATATAATAATCACGCCATGTACAACTCCGTGCTATATACTGGAACGTTATGCATAGTTACAGATAACCCATTAGGAATTTCAATCAAAGCCTACTCGACGCAACGCAAACAATTTAGTAACACTGCATGCATCAGCGGCACGGTATTATAATTTCTCAGTACCTTGACTTTGAAATATATTTTAAGAGCATCCATGAATAAGAGCAGAGTTTTCATGAACTTCCATTCGTAGCAGGCCCCAACTTTGAAGGATTACCTAATACATCACACAATTTAGTTTTTTTTGTAAGGGCGGGGTTGCGTATCTTTCAATGGACGTGGCGCAAGCAAAAATACGCAAATAGGTGCTGCAAGATCATCATCGCTAATAGACCTGCACGTTTTTTAGCGGAATATCAAAGGAATATTGCTCTCGTAACTTATCGCGGACTTCCGCAAATTAACGCCTGATTATTATTATATATTATATACACAATATATACACAATACAAATATTCTTTATTGTTCACCAGACATAGTAGACAGTAGACAAAATAGTTCTAAATTATACATAAACAATGGTAGATAACAGGCGGTCTTATCGCTAAAAGCGATCTCTTCCAGACAGCCTTTGGGAAGTGGAGACAATGCAAGAAAAGTTATGATTTGAGTAGGTGAAAACAGAAAAAAACAGAATATAAACAACTTAACTATAAGAAATACACATACATAAATACATATTTATATAAACCTACATACACATACATCAATAACTAAATGTCATATAGGAACAGTATCACTACCACTATATATACCACTATGCTTACCTATATGGATGAGTTAAGACCAAACATTCTTGCAATTACGTGTACGGTGTACAGTTGGTTTATCTTTCGCTAAGGAAACTTGATATCTCATGTTAGTCTGCATGTTTGTTCGCTGGATGCAAGCCCGACATATTTATTTATTCTTTCATCGTATGGCAAATTATGTCACTGTCATAATAAAATTACGAGTAGGTGCTTATTACTACAATTTAAGGGGATGCCTTGATTCGAGTCGTACACGCCCCTAGACAGAAACACGCAGATGCCTTCCGCCCACGAGAAAAAGACACACACTCTTACACTCTTCGGGAATCGCCGTTTTGGACAAATTTCGATAAATACCTAACTTAGTGAAGTTTAAAAAAAAACATAAAGTGAGATTTTAGATGAGATAAAATACTATAGTATTAACTTGATTGTGTCGTAAAATAATGTACTTTGGATTTTTTTACTATAGAGGAAATTTTAAGCGATGTATCGATAAAATCAGATGACCAATCATATAGTCAAGAATCATATATCTGAAACTCAGACCTTATTGTTTCTTAATCTATTCTCTTATATTCTTAGCGATTCTAAGCGCGCGATAATTTCCAATACCGCCTTAAATTTTCTTTCTTGAGGTCTTGGACACAAAGTCATCGTACTGACCGTCGTATTTATACCGTGCCGGCGAACTATGTTTATTAAATTCCACGTAATAAGGGCGGTCTGTTAGGGTTGTCCAGGGAATATAGCTGTCAATCAGTGGAGTGTGGTCATTCGAGCCGGACGTGGGGAATGGGTACAACCCTATCGGTAATCGGCAATCAGAAACATTAAACTATTTGCGTTGACCAGAGCTGTTATTCGCTACGCACAAATGCAGCTCACCCCGCCGGTCGCCCGTCACGAAACTAGACCTCTACCTACGCTTAGTTACTACGCATCGCGGTGTCAAGATATATTTGTGGTTGAGCGTTGAGGTGAGCTTAATACAAGTTACAGAATAGGGGGGCTGTTGTCTATTTGTATTTGTGTGCATTTTAAAAAGAAATACGATAGGATAGTAATATTTGGTTTGGTGAACCCGTTCAGGGTTCAAATCCGCGTCCAAATTTACACGAATATTTGTCTGGTCTTGGGTGCTTTCTTTTAACTCACGAACTACCAGTATCTATCAATACGAGCGAGTAATGTGAGTATGTATGTATGTTTTTGTACCACAGTTAAGTAGTGTACTGGTAACCAATAATATTAACATATATGGATGTGGTGCAATGTGGGTGCAGTAAAGTAACGTCTTACTGAGCAACAGTGTGACGATCTTGTATTGTCTTGTCATTAACAAGGTTAATAATTAAATCAAGGTTAGCAACAAGATCGATTGGAACAAGTATTCAAAGTAAGTAACCGGGACAATAAAAAGCAATTCCTTTGTCTTTCAACCTCCTACAAAAGTTTCAATTGACATGAAACGCGGACAACAGTATCAGATCAGTATGTCCTCAATTAAATAGCGAACAACGAAAAAAAAAAACAAAAAAAAAGTTACTGATTGTTTTCTTAACCTCTTATTTTACGCAATAGTATAATTGTAAAATCAACTTAGATGCGCACAGCATAAAGCATACTTTTAAACACAACATCAAAAGGAGATACATGGTTAAGATAGTAATCGTTCGAAATGCTTTACGGTAGCCGGCCCCGGGCGTTCGGTAACCTAATACTGACTGAACCTAAACCAATTTACCAGAAAATAGACTTAAAGTCGTCTGCACTTAGGTTCAATTGACAAAAACAATGCTATAAAGACTGTCTGACTGGCTTCAGATCGGAGAGGCGGTCGTTTTATTGGATCGCCTCGATATTCTGTAATGCTTACTTATATTGCTTTTACTCTCGACGCAATATCATTACATCAACGTCTAAAACAAATGTCGTTAGGAGTGGTTTCCGTGGTTTTTCTGTTAGGTTAATCAGACTATAAACGGTTCTCTCTTAGCTAAAACCATTTATCATTAAATCGTGTGAACAACTGTTACACACCTACGTACCTTTCCCACCCCATATAACATGCAAAAATTAACGGACAATTTCGTCTACATATCGTCGTTTATCTAGGAAATGGTGTACTAGTGTTATTTATTTTTATAACAAAGTGCTTTTCAAACATACGATACGAATGCTTTTGCGTTTTTTAATGGTTTTACTCCAAAACGCATGTCGATTAACGCACGATTTTCCTAATCTTTTATGGAATAGGATATATATGTGATTAACTCCCTCCTACGTTATGGTATTTTTTTTTATTTGTCAGTGTCATAATCCATTTTTTCACCCGCAAAATGCGCTTCTTTTGGAAAGTAAAACAATATTTGCGACAAATCCGATCCAATATCGTCATGATGTTGGCAATTTTCGTCTCTGCGAGGAACAAAAAACAAATTTCCTGTTTCACTGCCGTCAGTTGTTTTTCTTTTAACAAATTGCCTGATACGCGGAAGGCTTGTAGCTTAAAGAACGAGGAGTGCAGAGACCCCCCACCATTAGTTTACCGCCACTCACTAATATCTTTTAAATGAAACTTGGCATAAGGAACACTTTATATACTTATCTCTCTCTTTTTTACCATTTATAAATATTTTATTTACTTTTATATCAGAAGATAATGATCACTATTTAATTTCGTAGTTTCTATAATTTGTCTCGCTTGTTTTTCTGCCATCTCTATCTTGATGCTTTAGTGTCCTCTTCGCTTGATGGTATTTTGCTTACTTAATCTGGTCTGACCATCTAATTGATTGGTTGGAGCCTAGAGGTAAACTTTCGGATCTACATACTCTATTAATATAAGTTGTCTTTGGCCCGTTTCATATAAAAATATTAGCCAAGGGACTTTTATATGGTAAGTTGTTTTAGTGTACATAATTAGCACAAGCCTTATTGAGCTTATTATGGGGCTAGTCCGATTTTTATTAGACTGTCACTTAATATTTATTTATATCACGTCGTTGTTTCGCTGTAATGCCTTATAAACCAATTGAATAATAAATAATAAAAAAGGTAGTAACTTCTCCATTTTTTTTTGTGAAATTATTATTATATATCCTTCTTGATTGGTCTATGAGGGTAATTTGATCGGCTCTCAAAATTAGCCCCGCAGGCGACGGAGCACAAACAAGGGATCCAATAAAAGCGAAATCCCGCTCCAGTGGCAAAACAAAAACATTTCCAATTTCACGGATTTAACGACACGATCAATTAATTATATCAAAATTATTCTTCTGGGCTCCGTGCGGATAATCCTGTGTACCTACTAATAAAATCAATCACAGTCTGCTCAAAAATATTGAAAGCTGACTGCTAACATGTCAAAGTACAATTCAATTCAATTTATCTATTGCAATAATCATGCTCATTATACAATGGATGGCTAAATAGGTGCATGATACCCTGCTAGGACACTGCAAGTATCTTACATTCCAAAAAGGTACTTTCCAGGTATAATTATATTTCAATAATAACAATTTCACTATTCACCATATTCAATTCGTGTTTTTAACATACAGGTTCTTGTGTAATTTTACATTGCAAAGATGGTTGTCAGTCCCATAATACCTACGTAAACGTTGCTGGGAATGTTTGAAAATATTATTAGACGAAAGTTTCTTCAAATTGTACCTACTCATTCCAGAGTATGAGATTGTATCAATATGACCGTACAATCTGTATCAGACCATTGCATTTGGATGAAGATATCGGGATGATCGTAACCATGCAAAACCATATCTTATTCAGACTATCATGTTTTTTTCTATCTTAGGTAAGAACTATTACCTAAAAGATACAAAGATTAGATTAGAATGAATGAAACGTCTAGTATTTTATTCATCCATGAGCATTACCTAATAAATTAAGACACTTTGTGCCTAGTCAAACGATAAACGAGAAAAATAGTTATTATACAATAAATTTATTCCAGACTTCTTATCTCTAATACTTTGTTTGAAAAGGATGTAAGTCAGTAAGAACCTCCAGTCAGTTAGAATCTTCTGTCCAAAAGGAAGCAATGTAAACTGGCTCTCACGAGTATCCGTGGTTTAGTATAGCATCGTTTTCTCTCTGGCAACTGGCAAAGCGCCAGAATCTCATCAATACTTATTAGGCTTCCTTTCTCGCCAATTTACCTCGAGAATTCTCGCAGTAAATATATTCCAATGATTAAGCATTCAGATTTGCCTAATTCTACCCTAATGTTCATTAACAGATAACGTTTGTTTTTCTTGTATCGCAGAAATATTACATTAGCCTTTCTTTAAGTATCGAATGGAAAGAAAGAAAGAAAAAATATTTATTCAAGACGCTACTTAGACTAAGACATGGATAATAAACATTTTTGCTTAAAACTATTGCGAAATATTAATCTAACAAAAGCGTCAGAGAAAAGGACTCCACTCAGCTTAATGACATAATGACAAGGTACCATGTAAATACCTTGACGCTGATCTTCCGTGGATACCCTTACAATAGAGCGCACCTATCTGCGGCAACATTGATAAAGGATACATAAATGACTGAATGGAATATTTTTATACATGTGTGACAAGTATGAAGTAGTAAATTCCCGATTCAACCCACCTGATATAAAAAGTTCACCTGAGGTTGAATGTTAAAATTGTGTGAGCTCATCTCTTTATAAACTCTTATCGTGTTCGGTCGAATTGACAGTTCGAGCTTTATTTGGCTCAATAATCTCAGCACCAAATTGTAACTTTAGCGTACAAAACAGCCAAACTTCACTGCAGATTTTGCCTGTCGAAAATTCCTCAACTATTTTAATTAACACCCGTGATTGGACTTTCGTTGTTCCATGGAGCTCCACCCTATGATCTATGTAGACTAACCAGTAGACTGGAAAGCGGAGATAATTGCAATAAATACTGAATTTTGACGGCCTGTGAATATAACGGCAGGCTGTTGCCTTGGTGACTCCCTAGTCCCGGATAAGCGAAGTGAGAGTTACCTTAGCGGGTACTTGAAATCAATTTAATAAGGTATTTTATTTGCGAGTCCTCTGTTGTTCAACTGCATCTAAACATTTTTTATCATAAAATTCAAATTGAGGAAAAACCGAAGACCAGAACCAGTTGTTCCGGGGGATAAGCTAGAAATCGCCAGTCTAGGACCGCTGTTCGGGAAAGGCGTTTTACTTTGTAGTTCTCAAGTCTCTCTAGTCTAGACAATAATTCATTTCTTCACTAGAAGACATGATAATTACGTTCACCGAGGATAAGTAAGATAAAACATCTATATTTCTGCTGCATGAAGTAAAGAGACGAATGCCTTATCTGATCATTAAAATGACCATTACAAAGCCACTTTATTTAAGATTAAATAAAATGTTTATATCTGTAACCTTTTATGGAAGTTCCAAAATCGGAGTTTTTAATGTACAACATACGTTAAACCTAATTGTGATCATTCTGTTTACGAAGCGAACACATGCCCAAACCAAACCCATTACGGTCTATTGATACATAATTACAGAAATGGTCCGCAGCATTAATCAGGCAGTGTCAATCCGGTCAAATCGGCTCTTAATTAACGCCCGAGGTCGTCCCAAAGCCTTTATCTTTTGATTGACCTGCCGTCCGTGCTATTGTTTTCAACCGTTTGGATGCGGATTCCGATCGGGTTTTGTTTCAACCTGTTTCAACCTTCGGGATTATGTACGGTTGTGTCGTGAATAGATTAGATTGTGTAGATGCAGCGGAACGGATAGAAGAAAAATAGGTGACAAGATTTATCCAATTACCTGAATAACTTAATGGCGGTTTATCATCAAATTGTCGACACTCACTTCGTCGAATTTCACTTCAAAGTCAACGTTTCATGTATTTTCATTTCGTCGACAATTCAGTTCGTGGAATGGTCACTACAATTAATTTTAAATCGTGTATTTTTACTTGTCGGATGTTTCATTAAATAGATGAGTTATGTCGTGGAAAACGTTTTGTGATTTATGATTTCAAGTATTTTTAATTAACATACAAATTATTACAAGGAGTATTATTTAAAATTAAAATATTTAACATACACAGCAGGGACCCGCCCGGTATCCCCTTCGAGGGTTTTTGAATGGGTTTTTCGTAATGCTTTGCTTACCAAAGCCGATGCTCATCAATACCCATTCATTTGGCTTTTAAAGCGCTTTCAATACGATCAAGCGCTTCAACCCTTTAAAAAGCGCTTAAAAAAGCCTTTCGAAAGGGTTTTTTATCAGTAGCGGTAGCGCCCCGTAAGGGAAACCCCTTCATACGGCTAAGTAAAATCAATGAGTTTTCCTTGCGGTTCCCTGATACACAGTTATCTATGGCAATTATTTTAACCTAACCTAAACCTTACCAAATCGCCAGCGTGTCGACGTCACCCCGCTTCGCGGGGTGCCTATTTCCGCTCTGAGGGACACAAGTGAACCCTAACCTAACCTACTTATAATACAATTATTGTTGCCGTTGTATATTTTTTACTGCGGAGGGCTTGGCCCCCCGTGCCCCCTATTTCTACCTATACATGTCTAGTTGAACCCCTGTAATCAGTTATTGTTTGTTTTTGTAATGTTGTAATAAAAATTCGAACAAATGAAATTCGTTGTTTTGTTAATCTGCCATTTAAAATTTATACAAAATAAATCATTTGCCAAATAATATTCCCTGAACAATTATTCCATGAAATGATAAAAATTGGAATGATCTGGTCATGAAATAAAATTACACCAAACACAATAATTCGTGAACTAAATGTTACTTGAAACGTTTTCGATGAAATAAAATTCGATGAAAAGTTTGTCGACAAAACTAGGGACACCCCTTATTGGCGCTGCCAAAACATGGCATTATTAATAATTCACATAATTTATTCCTAAGAACCATAGTATCTAATACAATTACACGTATGACAGATACGTATGAAATGGGCGGCATGATGATATTGATGATGGTTTTAACTGTTTATTTATGTTCGGGACATTAATTACTAAAAGCCTCAAGACAATGCAATAGAAATACTCAAGGTTAAATATGATTAACGATGTGCCAACTAAAGTATTCATTACAAGTACACTGGTAGTAAGACTAGTAAGGTATCGTCTGCAGTTTACACAAATAAATGCCTTGAAGAATATGATGAGTCATTGCACAAGTCAGAAGCCAGACGGAATCCTTATCAGTGCGTAAGACGGCGCCCGACCGTGGGGTCTGTAGGACTAAGCGTATTAGTTTGATATCTTATTTTCATTTATAGCACGCTTAACCTGTCAGATCTGAACTGCATGTGTAGATTGTATAGCATCTCTGGACGCGGGAAGCTCTGCTGACAGTCAGACCGCGGTTGACTCGTACGCTAAAGACGAGCGTGCGTCTCTCTTGCATAAGGCGTGGCATACGAGAATCGACAAACAGCCTCAACCAATGTTAACGTTGAGGTAAATAGACCTCCGTGTCTGAGTCAGAGTTAACTGGGAATTCCGCGTTTTCCACCAATAACAATATTAGTTGCGAGACCTCGTCAAATGTGCCCCGAACTTCGTTCGAACAACTTGATTATGGAACGTTATTAGGGAACTTGAGGTTGAGGAAATGTTCGAAGAATGTTTACTCGGTCGTATCCGTTTCTTAAATTGATTTAGTAGCAAAGCAAAGTGGTTAGTTATAATATAATATACAGAAACCTCACTAAAAGTCGCAAACACAGCACGAGCTAGCGTATTTATGAAATAGAAAGCGAAGCAATTGAATAACACACTCGTATTTGTGAAGTAAAAGTAACAGACAATAGTGGACAATCATCATTCATTTGTCGGTTAATTTTCGCCTGGAAACGTTTCGCTTTTCAAAGACCGTTGGATAAAATGCGTCGTTAAAACCTGGTATTAGAACATGCGCTTAAGTGGGACAGTCGTCGAGACAATTTAAAGGAACAGTTTGTTTCAATTAGCGGCAGCAATGTGGACAGTGAATGAACGGTACAGTTATAGACAGTGAGTGACTCGTAGCGCCATTCAATTTAACAATCATCAATGAACTGAATGAAGCATTTTAGCAACATAGGACTGAATTCATAACCGCGAAGAAAGTAGCGTGATATCGTAGCAATATTTATGATTTAGATTACGAGTCTGTGAAACGGCGAATTAGCAAGATTGTCGTGGAGGATATATGTTGTTATATGCATTATGTAGCAATCCAAGTTTTCCAATAAGTAACTGCGCTACGCTGGTGATTTAATTACTGCAAAATGTGGAAATATTCTACAAAAAACATAGGAAAAATAGCTGCATACTCGTTATAAAATTCATGTGAAACAGGAGTCTATAACCTACGAGCATAACACGTTTTTAAAACACGCAAGCACAATTTACCATCGTTAGCGGCCGTCCGAGCAATTACATCGAATTATCACAACGCATTGGTACTTTATGCTTGTTAGGACATTTCGGTGCGCGCGAGTCATTTTATTGTGCAAATCAGGCCAATTAGCATAACAAACAAATGCAGTACAGTGTATAGGGTTGCTTGGTATCGGGCACACGTCCACTGGGCAAGAGCGGCGTGCTCGCTAGACCGTGCTGCGCTTCCAGCTGCATAGATATCGACTTTCCAACAAATTCGGAGATGCACTTTATTTACTGTAGGCGTTACGGGGGCTGGGTTTTGTTAGGCACCAGTGATGAGGTGTCTACCAACAAAGTGTCTAGGGTTTATTGGTCTGATGCATATCGGCTTTCTTAATTTTCGAACATTACGAGCATCTCTGAATCTACACTAGCGCCTATTTTACCAATAAGCGTACTTTAGGTTTTAACTTAGTATGTTAGATGCATCATTGGTCGCCGATCAGTTTTAGTTTTTTTAGTAACACAGTGATTTTTATATGATATTGAGTATTATATGTATTTATTGCAATAACAATAAATACTATCATGAATGTCACTAATTAGAAAATAATACGGAAATAGCCTACTTGCTAGCAGTTGCCGAAAATTGATAACAATACTTTAGGATCACACATAGTGTAATGGGTAATTTGTTAAACAATTTGCTATAAAAAAATCATCAACCCACGTATGTAAATAGACACATAATTATACTACGAATTCAGAAAGTTGAGAAGACTACTTAAAGTTTATTCCGACCCCAAAATAAATGCATGCATGCAACATAATCATCTTGTTATTACTTTATTACACTCCGTAAAGATCTACCCAATTTCGGAGGAAGTTGGTTAATGAAAGTCGCTGAAAAAGTTACAATAACACGAGAATATTTAGAATGTAAAACACGTCCGTTAGGTACCTGTAAATAATTAACATTGAGATCGTTCTAGAATTCCATTATCTAAGTGATTGACATCCCACGGGATCAGGCATCCGCTGCTGCCTTCGGGGACGTCCATAACAGGCCCAAGTTATTGTAATGAGAAGGACAGGGATATTTATGCCCCACCATGCGTCCCGAATACCCAATGAGCGCGACAGCCTCTCGGATATTCAATATAAAAGCAACCGAATTTCGTTATTTGCAACGTTATTTACTCGGCAAACATTACCGTCAGGTGTCGATGGTTCTTTTGTATCGATACGTACACGCAAATTGATACAAATAAGCTATGTGAGTGGTTACTTTGAAACGGTATTGTGTTACGGTTATCCCCTTTTATCCGTTGCCTTGTGGCGGTTCGTGAATGTAAATGTGTGTAAAAGCACTCACTAACTATAATCTCCCTCTTAATTAGCAGCATATACTAAACTTAACACACGGTGTGGGGGCGTTTTTACTTTAGCATCGTGATACATTATAAGTACAGCAGAGAATTCGCCAAGTCGATGATTATTTTATACAATGAAAACTAGTAAAAAACGGATCTTGTTAAAAATGTAACTTTATACAGCACATACGGTATTTAATAGTCTACAAAGTCGTGAAAAGGGTCTTTCAAATCCTTTCACAATAGTAAGACATCCTGTCTTCGCGGAAGAAAATTATTTCCCCGACAACCTTTTGTCGGCGCGTCCGTTTAAATATGGCGGGCGGAAAATATTACCGCCATTGTTATATTCTGGACGTTAACCTCTCCAAACTTATCAAAATGTTGAGTAACGCGTGAGGGACTTGACGTATCACAATCCGGATAGCTGTGAATAAGGATAACCTTTACCCTCTTATTCCCTAAATCATTCTCAGTAATTCGATGCGTGTCTTCCAGACGACGGTGAGCAAGACGTAAAGTGCACTATGAAGTTCATGAACAGTACTGAGCATTACTGTATTTACTGTACAGTTTTACATAATGCCGACATCGTAACCCGTATTTTATGGAATCAATAAACCGAGTAAATCTTCCAAGCGATCCGTGGCAAGCACTTTCTCCGGTATGATTGAGTGTTCAATCATTTGGCATCGGTTTTCCACACAGATGTTTATTGGGCTTGACCATCAGTCATAAGTCACGCGGTTGTGAAATGTGGCTACTTTTGGCTCACTGGTAGCAATTGGTGCCAGTATTATTAAACACAATTGCGGTTTATATTCTGTCTAGAGTCAATGACGCTCTTCGAAAAGTAAACAATGAAATCACCTCGATTGTGAAAGGCAATTTCAACGTCACTGGAACGAAAGTACTTGGGCTTACATTTTAAAATAAAATTTATTTAAGTAAGTAGAAGGTATCTTTATCGTCAAAATAAAACAAGAGAGGAAAACTTGGACATATTAAAAGCAAATAAATTAAATGTAGTCGCCGAACTTGCGGTAAAAAAGTGGATTTCCCTTTTATGCAAAGCGTTGCCAAATTATCTTCAGCACGAGACAATGGGTGAGAAACAGCCTTGAGTGGCCGGATTATGCGAGAGCGCGATGAATTTCAATCTAAAGAGCTTTAGTAATTTAAGATTGTAATGATACCATTGTTAATAGTTATTAGCTGTTTAGTAAAACTACAACGCCAGCAAAAGGATATGTTACTAACGAACAACTGACAACAAGAGATAAAGAAGGAAGGAAACGAAGTCGACAAAGTAAACGGACGCTAAAGAGATACTGCTAAATAGGAGAGCTATAATATCACTGCTAGTGACGAGGCATCATGTCGCGATAAACTGCGTACCTAATAAAATGGCACAGAAGCACCACAGTAGATGCGTAATCAGTATTCTGTAGGCTTTAGTTTAGAGGAGTCTCATGATATATGAATTATGAAACGATCACAACGAATGAGCGACAATACCGTTGTTGTGTATAATAAACACACTTCTTTGACTTATTGAGTATGTCTTATTTAATTTACTGATGGGAATTATACCGGAAACCAGATTTTGTCTTGAAAGTTGACTGCGTATATTATGAATCAGTCCAATCACGCCATCTTCTCCTTGAAGCCCTTTAACCACCGAACTAAATTACCTTATATCAGATCCAATGGCGTCACTGCTTTGCGTAGTTTGGGTTTAGGTCGATTGGTGTATTTTTTTTTTTGTGTTTTGTTTCATATTTGGTCAAAATATGATTGAAGAGGAACGGTCATGTCCGGAACTCATAGATTACATTGCAACGAATTACTGATAAGGAATATTCTACTGTGACAACGGCCAGCAGTAAGGCCAGATTATTGGACGCCGCCTTATCGAGCGACTTAGTCTGCCCCAAATTGAGTGAGCAAGAATTATGGAAAAACTTTCTACATGCCGCGAATTAAAGATAATGAAGATTACGATTAGATAAAAACTTGCGGTAAACATCCTAATAAGTCTTCCGCCTCCATCGATTGCATCCATGTACTTGCGTAAATTGAGCCGGTGAAATGGAACGTAATGGATTCTATCAGTTTTCTCTTTCAAATTAAATCAGAAGTAGTAAGTAGATCGAGTAAGAGATTGATGGTATTTCAAATAAACTTCTCCAAAGTCTCGAGTACCTGTTCGTAAAAATATCATTTATACTTAACATTTGTTTTCTCGGATTGAAATCGAGAGGTAACAAAGACCATTATTGAAATAAAATTCAATCCTTATTAGATTCTAAAACCAATGTTTGTTAAACGTTTTCAGCTAATAAAAGTAATAGGAGGAGCCGAGGAACGAGGAACCTTAAGGAGCCGAGGCACGCCAAAAGGGAGGAAATGAAAGGGACGAGAGTGAAATTGGAAAAACTTGTTACAGAATTACTCGAGATGAAAAAAGGAGAAAATAAATAGACCCTAGTAAAAGTTGGTGGAACAAGCTACGCTTAGCTACTTTATTTACCCAGGGGACGCTATTTGCTTTTAAGAAGGTACTTTTTCCTGGGTAGTTATATCGAGTTAGTTTTAACTTTCGTGATAGAATTTAGCTACTGTTAATAATTAATATCAATTTGCCACTAATAATTATAAATTTACCTCTGAAACCTCAAATCAATAATGTCGCCAAACCGGAGTCGCTAGCGTCCATAGGCTACGGTGTCTTCTTGCCATCAGACAGACCGTATGCTTGTCCCATCGTGAGTACATAAATTGGGATTGAATGAATTGTGTTTATGTTTCAATATTACACCGATGACATGCACCTAGCTTGTCCTAGGTCCTTATTTAAACCTTTTTGGTAGAAAACATATACATGGTTACCGAACCTAAGGTAGGTCACTGTATTCCTAAATACACTTTGATTTTATGTACTTGTATTTTTATGATTTTATGTGTAAAGATCACGAAAAACAAAACATAAATTAACCATTGTCAGCAATGTTTCCGCACTAACCTTTTACTCCAGTTTCCGATCTCAGCGTAGCGCCGCCCGTTAGAGCATCCGCTCCTCCGCAGTTCATTTCCTCTAAACGTCTGCACCGAATTCCCGTTAGGTGTTAATATTCCGTTCGAGGACCCGTTATTGTTCCGCTCCCTGTTTCTGGGGAACGTCCCGGTCCCGGAACGGAAAGTCCCGAGTTCGGGAGTTTGGGCGTCCGGGCTGTACTGCTGAAGTGGAAGAGTCACGTTCCCGCTCCAACTCTTGCGATTGACGGCGAAAGTTTTGAACGTCCCATTGCCATTCGTCGGCGACGGAATCGCACCACAAAAACTGCTCCGGTTATGACTGTTTTTAATCAATGCACTATTCTGTAGAGACACTTGGGGCTTGATCGGCACAAGAGGGGATGCCTGGTCAATGGACATCGTCCTTTAGCAACGGTAGGTCGAGCCTACTTTTGTGATATCTACATTTTTGTCTGCAAAGGAAAGAAACATCGTTGTTAGCGTACCAAATAATTTTAGACCTTCAAGCTATTTCCAGAGTTGTTTTATCTGAGTAATGAAAATGGCCTAGTTGTGAACTGATTAATATGAAGACTAATTGCAAGTCCCTGATATGTCTATAAGTGTTATAGATGCTTGTTTGTCAACTATAGTTATTAAGGTCCCGCTTGAGTGTTATGAAGAGCCCATCTCACAATAGAGTTTAATTCAGGTTAATAGATATTCGTGTTCCGCAATACCACAGCCGTAGGTACTTACAAGACGAAGTAAAACACTAGAGAGCACATATACAATTTCGATGATTTACCAATTATACAACGCTGGCTTTGAAAATAATCTCATCAACGCTCGTACTAGTTGTAGCGTTCTATATCACCCATTGTTGCCAGTTGAATTGGGATTGAACTAAAAACTTAGTTCCCCAACATTAGTTTCCTCACCTTGACCCGCTTCTATTTGTAAACATATATTTAGGAATTCAAATAGGCTTTTAAATACGTCAAATAACATCCATTTCGAATGCATTGGATTGTAATCCGAAATTGGACTGCGTATGAATCAATGACATTAAACACCTACTTCGGAAATTTATATAAGAACCACGCAAGCAGTCAAGTTAGTAATTAATGAGGCGAAAAAACAATTCTAGCTTTGTTAAAGACCGTTTTCTAAAAAAGTTGTTAATTCAGAATTAAAATAGGTCTATTCTAGTCAGAATCTGAAGCTCATCTGAAGCCCTTTCGATTCTAATAGGAGAAAAAAAGTGTCCCGAGTTATTCATAGAATTGTGTGTTTTTGATACTACAAACTTCTATAAAGACGGTATTGTAACGGAACGAAAAACCTTACGACACTCTTTTTCTGCTTTTAGAAACGAAAGTTTAATCCGAGTAAAATAATTCCATTTTCATCCAAATAAAAAAAAAACTGAACAAAACTTTTTTGAAAAACGCCTTTAATACGTATTAAATGAGCACCGAGAACTTTGTGTCGATCGATCGTCTTTTGTCTACTAAGAAGCCGCGTCGAAATTTCGCTGACCCAGTGGTTCGTCCGGCGGACGCGGACAATTCTGCATGCTCCGGTACGGCCACTCACGCGCAACATCGGCACCGTTACGCAACTCTTACGGAACTATCGTTAGATCGCTTACATAATTGCCAAATTCAATAGAGTTTCGTTCCGTTATACAGTGTAAAGATTTGTTCGGATGATGAATGTGCAAATAGTAAAGATACATTATTTCTTATTTTAGTAATGGGAACTTAATGCTATTGTTCAACGCACGGTTGGTTTCTATAAAAAGTAGGTGAGACTTAGATATCTAATGTAAACATTGAAGCTATCTGTTTCACGTAATCAGTTATTGTTCATCATCTGATTGAATCGACGGTGTTTTAGTTCTTGTATTAGAATAGTATCATAATAATAAGTGTCGAAAGTAAACTCGGATCGTTATCCAACGATGCCATCGACGTTCACTTCGAAAATCCATAATGTATAATTGCGTTTAATGCGAACCATTTTAACGTAAATAGAATGTTATTTAAAATTGATTTACGTTATTTCCGTTACCACAATTGATCTGGAAATTCTTGAAGCTTCGATTTCTCTCAGCGTCATTATTGTTTGCGTGTCCTTTCAAGGCCGATATCGGGCAAAAGATCATTCCATTTTTTTATGTTATCACTTATCAACAACTTTTGGTTTAGAATGCTGGTAATAAGTCAGTGGACGATATCTTATACCAAGCACCTACCTAATTAGTGGTGCTATCAATATGTGACTAGCCACAAAGTAATCACACAACAGTTACCATTACCACAGTTACGATAGTGATTGTACTCTTACATAAACAATTATTTTTTTCTATAAATCTGTTACAAATATAAAGTACAATCTTTTCTACATCAGAGTGGTAATAAAAGCTGTCAATGTAACGTTAGAGCGGCGTAAGAGCGTGTCCAAAGTATCGGATTATCCAACATCGATTAGGGACGCGCCATTTTATGTGTTGGTCACAGACGGTTTTATAACTGCTCCTGTTTGCTTTTTTATCAGTTTATTCAGTTTTATCGCGCAGCGCAAATGATGATTCTAATCAAATATCAGTTTACAAATTATTGTTAGTTTAAATTCAGGAGCCGACCTTGAATATGGTAATGGTAAATTGTGGTAATTTATTTTTGGGTTCACCAATGAAACTAGTAAATGTAAAAGCTAGTTGTATTAGTATTAAATATGATGGCAAATTACATTATGTCCGTCTTTATTGTAAAACGATAATTTATATACAAAATTGCATTGTATTTGTATTGTTAAAACAATTCAGAACCATTTTAATAGAGTAATGTTCTCATTCATATTACATGTGTCAACATAATTTACTTCAAAAAGTTAAAAGTTGTATGTCTTTATATTTCACTTTGACAAATGTGTTCGTAAGAAAGAGACAAGAACAATTCTTACTAACATAATATTGTTGTAAGTTGTATAGGTAGTTATCAGGTAGACACTGGGTCGATTATTCGCATTTAAGGAGACAACCACTTTTAGTGAATTTAAACCGTAACACACCGTAATGAGATTAACTTCTTCATCGACAGCAAATAAATATTGGTAGACCGTTATTCTAGAAGGTTAAAAATCACATTTGACAATTGTGTTTGTCGTTCGCAGAACAATATCATTTAAGCACCAATATCTATGCGAACGCTATTAGATGGAGACGTGACCGGTTTCGGTAATAAATCTACAAGTCAAGGCCGTGACTGAATAGAACAAGTGCTTTGCACGACAACAAGCCTGTCATACGATCAATGCAAATACATAAATAGCAATTAATACGGTTTTTAGATTTCGTTTGATGAATGCAATGTAATTTGTGTTTTATAATTGACTCGATTTAAGTCCTTGCAGTCATAAAAAAAACAGTTGTGGGGGAGGTATTTTTGAAATAGGATGTACCTTAAAAAAACTATCCTATAAAGAACATATTAGGTCTTGACGTGATCTGCCAAAATTATGGCTACCTAATCTAATCACTCCCTGGGTAGGTACTGCCACTGTCACTTACAAAACCTAGTTTTTTAAATATATTGAGCGAGTATACAAAGGGCTAACGGTATGTCGTATGCAGAACTTAGTTACATAAAGTAAACATATAAGAGTATGCATATTTATCTTATTTACTCACATTAGTCAACGTGGATGTTAGTCAACTAACCTAACTCAACATTATGGTTTTAGTTCGTTATTTTATAATGGCTTTAACATTTAACCAACTGATTAAGTAACTATTTTTGTTTGAACAGTACAGGTTACAATATAACAGGAACAGGTTACCGAAATTTAAATTACAAGGTGTTCAAACTTGAGAGGCGCTATGCACCTGATATCTCTTTTACCCAAATGTTTGGCAGCTCAAGAATGAAAGGGAGAACTCATTGATGTTTTGAAATTGGAACTACGAAGCTACCTGTCTCGATCATCTGTCAGGAAGGTGCGTTCTCGCAGGTGCGTGGATCAATTTAATTGCACTTTTACCGGTAATTGGCATTATTACGGCAATTAAAAAGATGGCCTCTACAATTAAGCACGCGTCTGTTGAATTGCATTATGGAGAAGTGGGATAACGGATATTCGTTTTTGCTGTGAAACTATAAGAATAAGTGAAATACGTTTCATGTAAAATTGTAAAGTAACAGGGTCATACAAATTGTAATCATACTTCTTTCGTTACATTCAATGATGATTCAAGTGAAACACAGCAGATGCCTGAAATAATTATGTTACAATCGAACACGACGCAAGCAAGATGCCAGAACCTGGCTTTTTTCTATAACTTTAAGTAGCGTTAGATCCGCACCAAAGGAAAAAAAGTAAGTAGTTAAAATATCAACACTATTTAAATGTATAACTTGTAGAATATGTAGGTATAATCTAGCCGTATACCGCAGTTGAACCAGCAGTCTTGACAATAAAGCCTCATCGATAAAGGCCCGGTCATTTCTCAGACTGGAATGTCGGCATTTAAGTGAATCAGCCCTGCTTGGGTAACCCAGCCAACTATGGTAACAACCGCACGTGCGCAAGCGACTGGCTTTACTCTTAATGCCTTAGAAATAACCTGAGCTTAGATTTGTTAGTAGTGGAAATATACGTTTTGTTTTAATAATTGACAAATAAATATTTTTAACATTTGATCTTGAAATTATAGATGTCACCAAAAACTGACCTGGGTATTGTTTCGTATCTATATTAGTTTAGGAAACACAAATTAGTGGCAAATGTAAACTTCGATGACAGAAACTATTGTGCATTGTCTAATTTCGATGAAGGTATGTTAACAACATACCTATGTGAATAGGTAGTCTCTTTTTTACTTCAAACCTCTGTTGTTCTAACGGCAATGGAGATTTTCCCGCAGAAGTAGGTTCGTTCGTAATTATATATACCTATGCTTCTTTAATACTATAACAAAAACGTGCACCTACTTAATTATTTGTATTTTTTGCAATTATTTTCACAAACACATTGCTAAAACTTTTAAATTCGTACACCGTTCACACCAAATTCAAATTCCTGTCACCTCGCTTCCTCTTCGCTCTTGGAACAAAAGGTTTTATTGATGCTCCATAGACAATAAACACAATTCCGAAACCGGAAGCAACTAGTCGTAATGGATTATTAATACGTGCCTGACTCAACTACAATCCCTTTTCGTTATTTTTTAACGGAACACCTGTGTTTTCGGATAAGGTTATGTGGGGTAGTTCATGTTCCTGCCCGTGAATAGTTTATAGGCCTCACGTATTTTAATATCAGTTCAAGTTTTATTGCATGGCGTAGCATAGTTCAACTCGGTTTTCCGAACACCTAATATTAGGAAACAGTCTTTCTGTTGAAACTTATGTTCTTGTCGCCGGAATAAATATTCTAGATGAGAGAATTTGTTACTAACAATAACAAAAGCTATACTCACTCGTACAAATAAATGTATTGGTTGACAAAAGTAAATATCGAGGTTTGCCTTTGACAAGAAATTACGAATGTATAATTTTGACATTAATATCCGTTTATCATATTGATTAATAGACGAAGCCGTGGGGTGTCTTTAGTATAAATTTGTTTCGGCAATGGGTTGGTTGGACAAAAACTTGCATTTGTATTATGAATTGCAGCTGCAAACTTGTTATTCTAATTCTCGATACGGGAATAATAGTATTAATTGAGTGATGGATTTAATTAAATCGTTGGATGAGTGAGGAAAATTATATCTATTCAAATATATAGAACAGTAACACACAAAATCAATACGTGAACGATGACCACAAAGTGCTCACTAGCTGACCACAAACACGTATCGTATGTGTATTGGCCACTACGAGTACTGAGTACAAGCCATAATCACTACATTTGTCCGGCCTTGTTTATCTTTTAATTTGAAAAAAATATCCAATTAAGAGTAACGTAACCCTATATTTGGCAGTTTATCTAAAGATGTACACATTTTTTGTCCCCTTTTTGCATTCTTTTCTAGAACGATGTTTGTGCTCTATACAGCGCAAACAAGACTTGAACGCACGATTTTTTCTTATTTTGCAAAGTTTGGGCCCTTAACTTTTTCTTGCGTGCATTTAAAATGGCATGCAATTTTGGTTTAGGTATTTGAACAGGTAATAATCGCCACGTGATATGTAAAAATTAAGAGAAATAGTAGAGAGAATAAGTAGGCATTGTTAGTTTAGAAGTGGACCGAACCAATAACAATACATTAGTATTCCAGTCGCAGTACTTCAGGCAGGCAAAAGGCACAATGTGCCAACGACTTCCGACTGGTATCATTTTTTTTTATTTGCGGTACTTAACATTGCCTTAACATATTGTAGCGCAATAGTTACCTTAAATTTTATCTAATACAGTTCTACAAAACCTTCATTCGAAGATTAGTTACAAATCTCAGCAAGCCCATTCTCTACCCAAGTAACACAGCATAGCAGTATAACGGCTGAGTTACAGCATTTCTGTATCGTTTTCGCATTTTGAGTTAGTTCTATAGTCGCATTATAAACGTTTATACGGCTGTTGTAGTGCTTATTTGGGCACAAATTTTACTGCTTTAGATCCTAAAAAGGTTCACAATAGTTGTTTAATCGCATTACACGCGCATTATATAAGCATTATTGTGGTCAAAGAAAGTGTCAATCGCATTAAATAAGCATTATTATGGTCAATGAAGTTGCCAATGACATTACAGAAGCATTAAGCTGGCAATATTATTAATAATGAACATGCTAAATGCATTACAAAAGCATTAGACTAGAATTAGAATGTACCAAAACAATTATAAATGTTCACAGAACTTAAACAACCCTTTCATCAGTGCCAACATGACATCGATCGAATACATTAATTGTCTCGCAATAATATATGGATGCGTGTGTTCAAAACTGACAGCAGTGAGTGTTTGCAAAATTTATGATAGTAGGTAACTCTTTAGTTATTTCATGCCTTCAAATATTACTGCGCAATGTAGTTTACTGTAAATGTCTATATATGTTTCATTCAATATTTTCACGCGCCTTCGATATTTTGTGGTTTTGCTATAAAATGTTATATAAAGATATCTGTGAAATAACCAAAAAAAATTTTTTGTTTCTAGTATACAAGGAATTTTGCATTATTGACCTAATAGTTTTCATTGGGCAGTATTAAATTAAGTTATATAATTATTATACAGGTATATTACTTTTATAAATAGGTCCTCATGCTAATATTTTTTGGGTTATAATATTAAACAAAATAGTGTCGGGCTTTAGCAGCCCGGTGAGCCTTTAAAAACGCTAATTAATGCCGCCAGCAGTAGAAATACTCACATGTGAACGATTATTAAGCCAGAGGCCAGAGAGAAGACTTTTGATGAACCACTGTAGTGCCATTGTCTATAAAGTAGTTATATATGGGTTCACCGGTATACCAGTAGACTTGATGTGAACTGAAATAGTGCCATTACTTGATCGCAATTTTGGGGATCCTTGAGCCCATTTGAAAACCCATTTCAGAATTTTTGTACAGTTTGAATCCGTTTGCCTATGAATAAAAAGGCTTTTTGATTACATAGCTATTCCTGCGCATATTATTGCGCGTGTGCTTTTTCCCAATCTTGCGGACACATCGTTTTACGAATACTGTAAAATAAATGTATATACAGCTTTAAGCATTACACGTACTCACGCGTATTTGTTTAAAGTGCTGTTAGCTGTAAAACAGAACTCGGTTGATCTTTAAAAATGCAAGCATTACATTGATTCACGTTTATGCTGTTCAGCAGTCCTAGGCTTTTACTTACAACTTAAAAGTGCGTATACACAGCTAATGGCACTTAAAACAGCTCAAAGCTGTATAACAGATTTACGGTGCATTATAATGGTCAAAGTTTATGCCGTTAAGCAGCATTAGGCATTATCCTACTACTTAAAAATGCTATAGTAGACCCTAAGGCATAAAAAACAGCTGAAGGCTGTCTAGCGGATTTACGTGGCATTATAATGGTTCATGTTAATGCTATTAAATATCATTAAGCATTTATTTACTACTTAAAAATGCTATTGTATATCCAATGGCACTAAAAACAGCTGAAAGCTGTACAACTGCGTTGTGGTATGCTGCAGTAAAACTAAAGGCTTTATAAAAGCATTTTGATATGCCATTATCTAACCGTTATACAGTGTAAAGCACCATAATGGTTTTCAAATGCCAATATAAAGCGTCAAGATGCTCGGTGAACTTATATAAGAGTTTATACGGACCTTAAGTTCTACATAAGTTTACTATTCGTGTGATAAAATGCTTTTTGTGTTACTTGGGTAGTAGATTCCACTTTAAGTTTGGTAAGCAGTAAAATTCTACTAACTTATAAGTCTTATAACAGACCCCGTAAAGAAGATGTACCGCAATAAACGAAACTTGAAGTGGATAACTCTCAAAAACAAGTATTTAATAAAACCATTATACGTACCTACAAGTTCAAGAGCTTCAGACAAACAGTATTATAAACTTGAGTGGCACTTCACGCATACCAACTATAAGCTTAGGAGCTAATAAAAAAGTTTTCGTACAAAAACACGGGCAAGGCCATGATCAAAAAAACCACTGACGGCTCTTTTTTTGGTATTGAAACTTGAGCTTAAGTATCGTACCATATATAACAGCCGTTATAAAGTTTAAATCGCATATCACGTTCCAATCTTAAGTTTAAATTCGCCACACTTCTGTGTTACACGTCGAATAGAAGATTGAGCTGAGCAGAGTTATCATAAGATTGTAAGTGGAAAATAATATGACTATAGGTACTAACAACATGCATAATTATGACTAATGCGGTGCCATTGTTGTGATGCCATTAAGAACACGATAAACGATATTCTATCTTTATTTTTGATAAAAGAAAATATCCAATTATACAGAAGCTTTTGACCAGACAACAGAATTCACTTTATACAAGCAATCGCCTTTAAAATCAAACCAATTATTGTCATAACAAGTAAAGTACGTGCTCTCAGTCAGCTCGCCATAACCATGAACACTCACAAGGCCAAGACTAATCATATTGTTAATATTGACGCGATAACATGCACCAACATTATTGATTCCGCTTATCATAAGTTTCCTGGAAAGGAATTGTAATGCCGAAGGATATTGCGATGCACCTCAGGTTGGGCAAACAAACAGGCCACGTTGACTTAGGCAAACGATGCGGGTTGTGTCAGCCATCGGGAATACTAATGTACGGGCAAATCTAGTTACATGTGGGCTGTTGGAATTTACAAATGAGCGCAGGTGGGTAATAAGTGTTCTAAGGGAGAAATTAGCTGAGCTGTAGGGTTAAGCGTCGTAGGGGACGGTGAGTGATGACACCAAATAGGCAATCACGCGGCAAACACTTTGGTTTTATACTTGAGATTATTTATTTCAGTTCAGTTCATTGTATGGGCAAAAATCATTGCCCAAAGTGTCACTTCCCAAAAAATGTTACCCAAATGATCATTTGGCAAAAAATCACTAGTCAAATTATTGTTTCGCATTTTATCACTTGGTAATATCTCCTATGGCAAAATATTACTTCGCAAATTATTGTTTGGCAAGTTTTACGTAGTCAAGTTTCATTTGGTCAAACGTATTATTTGGCATAACATTCGTTTTCCAAATTATTGCATGGCATACGATTTAGATCCTAATTGTGTAGTGCATACGAAATTTATTTGAGTGAGATTACATATTTTGCTAAGCGGGCAGTTTGTAAAAAACAAAACTAATAATTTACAGGTAAGTTTTTATGTTCTTGTGTACTATAGGTACTAAGGTAACAATATATTATAATGCAAATAAGCAGCATGCATGCAAGCAAGCCCCGAGTCGGTTTCGCCCTTTTCATCGAGAGTCTCCAGCGAATCGACGCCACCCCGCTGCGCGGGGTGTCTACTTCTGGTCTGAGAAGTGAAGAACCCCTAACCTAACCCACCAAAAACAGAGTTCGCTTATGACAAGCCATTTTTTCCACCCTGATACCTAATGTGCGAAATGAAAATTTGAACAAATGTTTTGTTTGGAAAACAATATTAGCCCGAACAAAGTGTTTGCTTAATAAACTTTTGTCTTAATAACACTTGACAAAGCAAACTTATGCCAGATGATATTTTGACCAAATGAACAAAATGCGAAACAAAAATGTGCTATTTGTTCGTTTGGGAAATGAAACTACTGCCATAAGTTTTGTGGGAAGTGAAATTTGGCGAAAAATATGTTGCCGAAACAGCAGGATACCCAAAGTAGTTCATCCAAAAATCAACTTTACCATCCACGGTAGAAGATTACAATTCATTTAACAGTGTTATAAAAAGTCAGCCATATTAAATAATGTCAACCGTACTTAACACTGAAGTGATTTACTTTACAGAGCAGTGGAATCCAGTATGGTCAATCTTACTTGTACTTGATCGCATTTGCAAAAATAACACTGAGCATTTAAAGCTGCTGCGAAGGTGAAAATTGCCAGACTGTGAAATCGAATGGCACGCAAAGAATATGCAGACATAAACTTTAATCGGACCAGAAGCATGTCAATAATTGCAAAGTAAATTACTAGTTGAAAAAGATGCGGGTGTTTTTACCGAGTAAGATTAATGGCGTCTTCATTGTATAAATTTAAAAAGGAAATAGTTCATTAAATGAATCACTTGAAGGCCACAACCTTGACAGTAAAACCCACTATAAGTGCTTAAGATAACACAAACATCAAAATGTCATTATATCTTTATCTTAGGCACAACGGTCTGTTAAAACCATTGAAGTAAAAAAATCTGTATTAATAAATAGCACCGTGAAATTATTTGTGTTCAAAATGCGACCAGTAACAGTAATGTGATGATTGTAATGCTTGCGTTGTTAACAGAAATAACTCATATTAGTTAGTCGTTAATAGCAATGCTGATTGTGTTGCTGCAAAGTGAAATCATTATCGCAACAGTTAACTTCGGTACAACTTTCTTAGTATCACATTCTGTGAATCTAATTAGAAGTTGCGTGCAATTTTACAACAAGTCACGAGTAACGCCACAATTGTTGATGAAAGCTGTTAAGTACACTGAATTTTCAACAACTTTCAATCTTAACATTTCCATGATTGATAGATATCCCAACAAGATTGCTAAAAGAAAGACGTGACGGTAATTTGATAAGAATTTAATCATCAAGTGCAAAGCTTTTACGTTTAAGAGCGATCGGAGCTTAGCTCATCCTTAATGGAACAGTCATTAATCAATGTAAAAAAAGCTTGACGCGAAAAGAGTTTATAGAAGATGGCGCAAAAAATGTTTCATTATGCGCCCAAGCACGCGGTATCAATATTCATTGTTAGACATTATATTGTCGATCTGATCCTTATTATGATAAAGAAATATTGTGTGTTTAGAATTGTAAACAACGACAGTGATATAAACACTGATTTCTGAAATGAAAAAGAAGTAATAGACTTGAATTCAACCATCAGTTTAATAAAGATAAGAATCCCGAAACAGATATTCTTATACCACTAGTTTTTCATCAGCATTATTTTGATATCACCAGTTTCTTATATTCGAATAAACGAGTACATGATGATAACGTCTGTGGTTTCGCGTGCAATCGTATACTTTTTCTACACAAATAAATGTGTTCCATCTGTAAAGTAACCCCTGACATGTCAACTTAGAAATGGATGAAACAATAAAATCGGTACCAATAGATTTCTTTATAGGGGTCACATGCTGAGCCACTAATGGCAGTTTGCGACAGACTGACAAAAAATCTTGCGCGGCATTGGAGCCAGGACCCTCCACATATAGGTCAACGTGAGAGGAGCATGACGAATCGCTCTCATCGCTCTTTAACGTTATAAGTGGGAGCCGGCTAGATAAGATTTAGACTAAGCCGCCTTTGAGGTCGCAAGTGATTAATGAATTTTTAGACGAGGAAAAGGCAAGATTGTACGGGCATTTTATCAGTCGTTAAGCTGACGAAAAACATCAAGTAAACAAGCTGTTGAGCTTGCAATAATATTGCATTATCATTAAAAAGCACACGTCGCTTAGTTTCAAGGAATAGTTACAAGACATTTTTGATTTTCAGACACAAAAAAAAAGATATAAAAAAGCATGTTAAAACAATGCCAAGCACCTACGTGCGGCGGTTAAATACAAGGTGCTACCAAGCGAGCTAATTAACATTAAAGAAGACCATACATGGCTAATTGTATTCAGCAGACATTCTAAGAATTTAGGCACTAAGCTCGGCAAGGCTATGAAGTCGGTCCGCTACCCGCAATATAAGGAGCACAAAACAATGAGGTCCGTTGTGTTCCGGAGCGGCCTCCGCTAAATCGACTGTTCCATCCACAACCTCGTATCACACACGATCAATAACTGGAATAAGGACCCTACAGTGCGCTACATAAAGTTCATATCTCATAATAACGCACGACAGATATGAGTTAATGAAGTTAAACAGTGGAATGCATTAGGAAATGTTCCGCTACACACAAGGGTAATTAAAAAGCCATGAGGCTAAGACGGCGTGCTTGCAGAACGGTAATTAGGATTGTTAGTGAATAAAACGCTATACTGCAGGCTTATGTTTATGAGACCACGGCAGATGGTGTGAACTGTGAACCGAGACGTTAAGAGTCCGCAGTAAGCTCGATTCTCCATACAAACGTAGTTACGCTCTCATTTTAAAACTACGTGTAGGATTGTAACGAAACTTTGCATGTTCAATGAAATGAGGTATATCTATGTCTGAAATTAGTTTACGTAGCTTCAGATACTATAATAAAAAAGATATAGCAAATTTAAGTTTTTCATACAAAACTAGTTTTTGTTGTATCTACTTTGTTTTATAAATTGGAAACATATAGACTAATTACAGACATAGATATACCTCATGTCACTGTATATGCAAAGTTTCGTCACAATCCAACACGTAGTTTTAAAATGAGAGCGTAACTACATTTGTATGGGAAGGTGAAATTCGGCCGAGCTTACTGCGGCCTCTTAACTCAGTAGACAATTGTATTGCGTATTCGAGAGGTCCGATTCAGAGTGGTTTCGTAAGCACGATCGGGCGCATTCCATGGCGCGGTGCAACGCCCCTTGAGGATAGACCTGCGCTATAGAATGCTAACTATTACTACGAAGCGGCGCTCTTTGCTACCCACCTGATCATGCACTAAGTCGTGGACAAAGTTTGTGGCCAAGGGTGTAAATTTACTACGATACGTTTCTGAACTGACTAATGATACTAGTTTTTCGGAAAACACCCGCAATAAGAATATTACGGCCAACTTTTGTAAGGAGAATATTAGCAGTAATAAAAGGAATGCGTGCAACAGAGCGATTCAAAGTCAACGGAACATTATCTGAAGATCAGCTAAACGCAAACATTTGCAGTCTGTCTCAACAAAACGTTAATAATTTTAATTGCAGATATTCGAGTTATATTTGCTTCGGTATCTTGAGACTGATCTTAACTGACAGCTACTGAGTATAATGGTAACCGAAAATATGCTACAGAGCTTTAATCGCCAATACGAATTGCCAGAAAATTAAAAGTATTAATTGTATTGTATCAACTTAAGCAGATAGGAATACGAAACATACGTTGACAACAAAAAAACATGTCGTAAATCAAATTAAAGTCTCATTGATGTTTCATAACCATAACGTATCTAAATAAATTTTATAAACAAAATAAATAGTTACGTTCACAAAATCACCGTACGTTTTAATTGAAATAGGATATAGGATTTTGTAACTCTGTATCTGTCAGTAATAAGTAAGCAATAACCGATTGCCACATATCAAACAAACACGTGCGAAAATGGGGCCGCTTGCGCAACGTCGAGTTATCAAAGATTGTTGCCCTCGCTAATGCTCGGATAACGGGACCGCCAGGTATGCGTTCGCATTGTTTTGGTCAGTCTACGCTCTAATGGATTACAACCAAGAACTGTATTACACTTATATCCTTACACATGTAGGCATAAAACTATACAATGCTCTAGACGAACAGTTAAAATCTACTTCGGACTTGATGTTCGAGAAAAAACTTAAACAGATATTGTTAGACATGGCGTGCTACAGAGTTGACGAATTTGTTCAGTGCTACAAGTCACCGACCCATCTACAAAATTGATATGTATATCCACGACGAAATGTAATTTTGTAAAATATTACCTAGGAAATAATGTATACCTAATAATAATAGTGTAATAGTATAAAATAGAAATAGTAACACTGACATGTAAAAACTTTTTATATTTTTATCAATAAATGATCTATCTATCTATCTATCTATAGTTGAAAAAACTAGTGAAACGTGCAGTCATTTTTAGCAATCTTTTGTATCGGTTCGGTTTCAAAATTGCACTATATTACAAAGTTGATTATAATGATGGGTTGTGTCCCCATTAGTTATGTTATGAAACATTTCGAAAAAAATGTTTTTTTTTTAGATTAGAGCTACGTTACAAGTGTAGCTGATAAGTTAAAAGGACGTGTTCAACTACCTACTCGTACGTTGCTAGCATTACTTTCTGCGCGGTTAAATGATTTCCGATCACGTACTTACATTTGCCTAATTTACCGGATTCCGCCAGACAATCGGAAACGCAACAATTACGAGGCCGCTTACTAAGTAATCGGTCCCTTCCTTCACCTTCATCTCACAATTATTAGTAGAAAACTATTAAAATACAACTCATAGAAGTACATAGGCGTTCAACATCGTTAATTACAATTTACATGAAAGATTTGCAAGAGGAAGGCATTAACTAGTGAATAAGCTTTTTAATGTAAGTACCTATTCTGTCTGATACCTCCTTTTCTAAATGATCTTTCTTCCTTGTGTAGAATGGACTTTCCGGATGGTCATCTTACTAATATTGTTGTTGTTGATGTTCAGAGGTTTGGATGTTTGTTACTCAATCAAATTTGGGTCCACGCAGACGAAGTCGCGGGCGGAAGCTAAGAGGGTATATTTTATTCAGTATAAAGAAGAAGTAGCTATTAACTAGCACAATTTACGACAGGTTAGGTCTTTAGGATATTTTGCAAGATTCAGTAGTTCTATATCTCTGTGATGTGACCGGCGTATATATTGGTCACATTTTCTGGTTAATTAAACAGTTAACCAACAGCCACTTCATGTCAAGGTACTTTGAATCTCCCAAAGTGTCCCAAATTCACAACTAATCAAATTGCCAAAGATAAACGGCTTCCAAAACCGCTATCGCCGAACTCAAATTAGTGCTAGCATTATTTGTGAAGAAATTGCGCATAAATTGAAATCTGTACGCCTGTTCAGAGGACCATGAGTTAGTTGGCGGCTGATTTACGGCGCAGGCGCACTGGGCCTGCGCGGGAGCAGGGCGCGACGAACGCATTCGAAACGGTTCGACACACTTTGTCGTCATTAATGTTACTATTGCAGCAAATGCCCTGCTCATAAAGCGTACCTTTTGTAAAGAACAGGGTATGCACGTGTAGACAGTTCTTAATAATTCAATGGAATAAGAAAGAAAGAAAAGTTTTAAAATTAGGCTAATATTCCGTGTGTTAGTTTATAAAAAAACTCATCTTAGTTTTATTCTGCCAACGTCTTTAAAGTGACAGGTTAACGTGGCAATGTTCCCCTTTAAATTTTACCAGCTTTCTTAAGCTAAAGAAGTACGAGCGGCGACGAAGCTAACTGTATCACTTCTGGTTAAATGAGCTCGATGCTTGGGCGAAGTATAAAAAGCTTAAAAGAATAAGACCATCTGTTAAATTAGACGCGGTCATTGCTTTCAATGATTGATGCTACTGTTCTTCCTCTTTTTCTGGTGTTCCCTCTCAAATCAGACTTCATTTGTTTCAAAGATACGACCAAATCCTCGCGTCCGATGGATTATAGACGCCATTCTATCTAATGAAAGTAATAATCGAAAACGCGATTAGAGATGATATATTGTTAATCCGACGTGCGATGAAAAATATCGGTGCAAATCCAAATGACAAAAGGGGCCAATGTCAACGACCCTCGCACCCTATGGTGTAACAATGAGATCGGGGATAAAAAAGGGTCTTGCACCATTATGGGGCCAAATTACCGCTTCAATGGTCAAATGAGTTGCTGATAAGTATTTTTTGGTTTACATCTGGCACGCGCGGCTATAACGATAGGATACCAGGAAATTATAATATGGGAATATAATCATTACGACGTTCTTTGACCCGTACTTCCCGTAACCCGAGGTCACCGGCAAGTTTAAAAGCTAGGCTATGCACATGCACACTGCTACCCCAAATTGTAATCAATGACATGACAATGTCAATTTTGTTTAAAACGTTACGAAGCATGGCAATGGCAAGCTCTGCCATCAAATCACTCCAAGTATCTTTTATCCTCAGTTGACACGCGCGATAATAACATACCAGTATCATAACAGAACCAGTTTGAGTCGGAAACGATGTGGTTCAACGGTTAGATAATGATTGGATAATCGTTGTGCCTTTCCTCCCAAGAACATGGTATTGAGATTTAATGTCATATACACACCGAAAATTTCAAACAGAAAGCTAAATCCAGATTACACATGGCAGTGTAAGATTTCGTTAATGATAATGACTAAATAATAAATGTAGGCACTATAGGAGAAAAACTAAACTGAAACCCTTCTTTCATGTTGTTGTCGACTGTTCAAAATTCAAGTAGCCATTTGTTTTGTTAGTGTTGCAAATTTAAATAATAAATGTGATGTTTATGTACGGGTCTCAAGCACAACTAATTAAGATGAGCCTCTCTTAAAGTTTTTACCTCATAGTGAACAACACATAGGTAATACCTATAATTCACATAGGTACCTAGAACTCCATTAAAAGCAGGTGTCTTATCAGAACTAGATCAGCTCACAATTCACATAGTTCAACGGTTTGGTGAAGATTGAATAATCGCCCCCACTTTTCTATGTATGGAAACTTAATAGGTATATTGAAGACTTCCAAGAGTTCCACGAGAGTAAATCAAATTTGTATCGCGTAGACGGGGTTCGGTTAACCAGAGGCTGGGGACTAGGCGATCAATTTCAAGGGCCCCCTTATTCAAATCCCTTTTGTCTTGTTTCATACAGTCGGTGAACAACAATGATCCCCAAACGGCGACTTGCGATCAATGACTTACTAAAATGCTTGGCTGACAGTGACAGCTTGCAGAAAAAAAACTAATGCCGTCTTTTGTTTATGAGTTCGCAACGTTACATTCGAATTTGATGATTAGACCGTACGTATGAAGAGTATTGTACATTGTGGGAAATATAATAAAAATAAGGTCATTGAACTTTAACGTTCTAGGCCATCTTCAACTACGGTAATATGCAATATCAGTAGGTAAGTAATGCATTAACCGATAACTTATCTGCATTGATAAAACAACTCTGTTGACGGTGTTGGAAGGAAACATGTTTTTGAAAAAAAAAACATTCATTCATTCAAATAAACTGCTTAAAATGACTACATTATGAGAAAAAAATACCTACATTCTACCAAAACATAACGACGAAACCAAAAACACTCGGCAAAAAAAAACACAACAGCGGTAAATAAATATTTCAAAGCACAGAAGTAAAGCGAGCTTTACCGTGAACGCACGAACTTTTCAAACACTTCAACCACAGTATAGACTACGATATCAAATTTTCGCGTGAAATTTAATATGAGTACTATGTTTCGAACGGACCGGGCGGTAACATACGCATGGCGCGGCGACCGGGCACCGACTGACGGCTGCCGAGCCAACGGCCGACTATCTCCGTCCTGCTCCAATACGCATGCCCGGAGCTATTTTCCTTTGCATTTTCCACATTCACAGCAATATTCATCCCTAGATACCAATTTCCCAACACCATCATCCAAAGCACCAATATTTGAGCTGCAATATTAGACAAATTTTAGGGGTTTACTGAATCAGTGCTGCCAGGTTGAAAAGAGACAGACTCCGTACAAGGTCGATCGTGATTGTGTATTGCAACATCGCCCATGGCAAAAGGCGGCATTCAGGTTTTCCACCTGGTTTTAGAGATAAGAAGGCTTCGGGCTCGAAGATGTACTAACATATAATTATGTAAAACGGATTCGATTAATTAAGTGAAACTTTCTACATTCAAATCGTGAAGAACATTACGATAAAACTGATAGACTAATAAATAACAGGCTTATGGTTTCGATTTTCGACGGTAGATGTAAATTAATTTAACACTAGTGACTTAAGGCTTACTTAAGGCTTAAAAAATTTTTTTTTGAAATTCGAAAAACTGGATCAACTAAAAAATCTATAACATTGTTGAACCTGCTCCCAAAATTTCACGGGAATCGGTCGAGAAATGCGTCCCATAGTGGGGAACAGCCGGACAGCGGGACATTGGAAGCCGGACACCGGACAAACGATTTTCGGTCCAAGCTGAAACACAGAACTTCGTTTGCTTCGGTCGCTCGTTCCACTAGATGCAATGATTTTTGTGTCTTCCTTCCGTTTTATTTGCGAATCCTACAGATTGACGAAATAATATCATCTGCCGACTTAAACATAAACTCTTAGGGGCTTTCATTGTTTCACTAGGTTTTTCGTAAGTTATGATTTCTTTCTAGTTGGGGCAGCTTCTTCTAGTTTACTTTATTTCTTAGGGACATACGAGTATCCCACATTTGGGTATGTAAACAACTTCTCTATTTCATAACCCAAGACCCATTTGTATGCAGCAAGTATTTTCTATTCGGCCACGCAGTGACATCCGGACTATTTTAGAGTGAACATACGAACTTTCACTATTGTGACGCATATGGGACGATGAAAGTGACACCGAGATATTGCTAATAACAAAGCACAATGGGGATTATATAGCTCTGAGAACGAACTTAGTGGTACTTTCGAGTGCCAAATTTTATAGGCGTTTGTATTTGATAAGTGCTGTATTAATTAACTGGAACTAAAACAAATCCTGACGCCTAGATAGGGGGTATATGGATTTTATACACGCTAATGCAGACTTAATATTATCACAAACGTTACTCCAGTTTCTGAAAGTAAATGTGTACGGTGCCTAATATTTGGCTGTGAATTCTTCCGTATATTATATACTAGATACTAGGATAGGTACTCGTAGGTAGAGCTTCCAGGTCCTGAAGCGACCTGCCTGTGCCTAAATTGTAATAATTTAACTCAATGCTCCCATTTTCTCAATTTCCCGGATCAAAAAAGTCATATTGAAAACTAATTCTCCCAATGACTATAGACTTTACTGTTGAAGCAAAACACATAAATGTAATAATACAGATCTCACTGCAACTGGAGGATTAGTAATAGAAAAACAAAATTGATCTTTGGCTAATCGGTTTTGAAACCTGAAAGTTATAATTTACTTTCCAATTTAAATAACACAACACAAACAAATCTTATGTTAGAGAATGGATAGATGATAACACTAATATCAGCATTGTTTGAGTATTGTCGGTAACCGCTATATTATTGTTCCAACAATATGGTATAACGTTTATAACGAAACGCTTTCTTGAACAGGTGGTTTCACGAACAATGCTGGTTTCGATATAAGAAACAGTGTTATTTGCTTTACAATTGGCTCCATTCTAACATCATTGATCATAATTCGAATAAAATTATATTAATGGTAACGCAAAACCACTTACAGTATATTTTCAAAAAAATGTTTTAACGAAGCAATCGCGTCTACCCATAGGTAGACGCGAGCAGTATAGTTATATGTAACCTTAGCACGGTTATTTATGTATCAACGACTCCGACGAGTATTCGCGTGCATAGAGTTTCATGATTAACACATCTAATAATCACGTCCACCCTATTTTACATGAAAAAATAGAAATTGGGATAATTTTACGTTTTGTAATTCTTTTTCATATTCCAATTTTCTTTCTTCTAACACTTTTATTAGGATCCTATATACGCATTTAAGTGTAAGTATAAAAGCAATTCCTATCTTTTAATAATTTAATTGGTGCTTGAAATAACAACTCTAAGCACATGATCTAGATAACGTAAAAGGAATGCCAGAAACGTTGGAAAATGTTTAACGGCCATCATTCTAGAGTAAGAAAAGAAAAGAACAGTTACAAACTTGACGTAAAGGTCATTACTACCCCTATTTCATTATGAGTAATAACGGCTAGTCTAGACAATAGCCGAAGGTCCATCAAACCGTTTACAATTAAACTAGCGCCGCCGTCATTTTGCAGCTCCGCTCGGCTTCTTTCTTTTTTTTTCAATTGAATCACTGGCTGACATCATAATGTATCGTTTTTGATTACCTATCACGACCTCGAGTAAATGTTTGTCCGAAACATTCATATATCGTGTTCGTGTCATTAGCGAAGACTCATTTTTCCGATTTTACAGAAGCCGTTAACTTTTCAGTTTTGCTGCCAAACCTAACCTTACTAAGGGGATTACGATCGAGGTACGTTAGAGGTTTTATACGATATTATATTCTAAAGTTCCAAAGTCAATGGTTTCCACATATTACTTTGGACAAATGAATCTTAGGCAAACGGTTTAGGTGAGCGGGAGGCCTGTGCCCATCAGTGGGACTTATACATAAAGGCTGATGGTGATGATGATGATAAATTAAACGAAGTGTATGATGTCTGTTATTGGTTATTTCTCAAAGTCTTGTTTTCTATTAGACAATTGTGGTAGGTTAAAAAGTTAGACGTTAGAGACATTACTCAGCCCAAACAATAGCATTAAAGTTAAGTCTAGCAAAACTTGCGCTGCGTATGTTTCCGGAATTATGTAACCTTAGTCTGATCACAGCAACTTAATGATGCTCATCGATTTCAAAGTGAAACTTAGACATTACCGTAATCTAAAGGAAGGATTGGATAGATTCAGATATCCTATTAATATCATAAATGCGAAACGTTTGGATGTTTGTTACTCAATCAGTCTCGTAACGTAAAGTACGGGCAAGTAAAGTTCTCGATCTTTCTCGCACTCGAAAGTGCGAGATCGAGATAACGAGTACATTCCCTAAAGTAGGGGCTTCTTCTAACACAAGTATTGTCATACTTAGGTAACCTGAAGTGGCCGGCCATTTTGAAAGTTTAACCTCGTCCCTAATATCATTTTAGTACTAAGTGCCTATTAATCTAATATCAACATGCTATGCATATTAGTAAAATGACCGTTTAACTCAAACTACACACAGTTAGACTTACCTAGAGAGTGGCCTTATTGCCGATCCTCGGGGATTGGACATTGTCGTCATTTTATTGCGAAACTGGCCTTCAAGCCTCGGACGCTACCTAGTCTGTCCACCTAGGACGCTACCTAGTCCAATTATATAGGCGGTCATAATCATAACATCGTTGGCGGTTTCAACTAATACTTACCACATTTTGGTGGACGGCTGGTGATTATAGATGATGTAATATGGGTTGGCCAAAGTTAGCAGTACATACTGTGTAGATTGAGTATCAAATAGTATCAATTTATTAGTTTGTTACATTCAAAGATTCAAAGAATTTATTCGCATAGAACACAGTAAGTTCATAATGTTGTTATTGTTACAATACAGAGAGTTCGTGTGTTCAGCCTGCGTACAGGCATGCGAAACATTTCGAGGAGCGATTTATTACATAAAATATAGATTAGGTAACCAATTAAATTCAAAAATAAAATGTCATTTAGGATTGTGAAGTTAAACAAGAAAAAAAAATGTTGAAATGTTACTAATATAAATAAAATTCATTAAAATATGATAAAATTCAATCAGTCAATTAAAGTCAATATTTTTCGCATGGAGGCGGCATTTAAGGAAAACATACGAGTGAACCAAAAATGGGTTTTGAACCGATCAAGGGCACAACAGGTAGGTACAGGTGTTCTGATAAGAAAAAAGTAAGAGAAAAAATTGTTTAACGGAGCATTGGCCAACTGGGGCGACCTACTCCATACAAATGTATACAAAAAATCGAGTCAAAAAAAATTTAGATTTTTTCTTTCCTAAACACGATACCTATTATGCCCTTAGTCGGTTCACACCCCAGTTTTGGTACAGTATGTGGTACCTACATCTACGGAATATTTTTTTATTTGAAAACAATGTTTAACCGATTTTAATTCAGTACTTCGCCTTACTCGAAGAGTTCTCTCGGTATCTCCTAGATCCCACTATCACATCCTGATATTCGTGATTTAGTGACCATGGGACCACCGGGGAAGGATACGTTTTCAAACAAAATAATTTTCCAAATCGGTCCAGGCGTCATAAAAAAATAGATTCCGATAAATTCAGAACCTCGTCAAAAGAAAGTAAACTTTTCAAATGAAATAGGTTGAACTGTATAACAATAAATAAATAAATATTTGCGGACAATCTTACACAAATCGATCTAGTCCCAAACTAAGCGAAGCTTGTACTATGGGTACTAGACGACGATAAACATACGTTTATACATAAATAAATACTTAAATACATATTAAACATCCATGACTCAGGAACAAATATTCGTGCTCATCAGTCTCGTCACACAAATACATGCCCTTACCGGAATTAAAACCCGGGACCTCTAGATTCGTAGGCAGGGTCAGTACGAACTAAGTTAAACCGGTAGTCAAACAATGTCATCAAACCGAGAATAAACTGTACGGGATACAATAAATTACACACTTTTGCAAATTTAGTGAAACACCGTTAAAGAAGACTCATTTCTTCGTTTGCTGAACGACAAATAACTCTCTGCAAACATATCAAATCGCTTTGAGCCCGAGTGCGTTATGGATCTACATTAAACAAACAGAGGTTAAAGGCCTACATTTAAGTAGAGTTTGCACAACGTACACAATAATAATAATAATAGTTTTGGCACATACCAAATTTACCCTACTATGTCTCTGCTCGGCATTATAGTCTTCATACTTAAAGTATGGCAAGGAGTGACAACTACAGCACTTGCAGACCATTTTAAGCTGACTGCGGTTGACGGACGGACAGAATCCGATTGCCAATTAAATATAAGCAGATTGACAGTTCATCCAGAGTTATAGTTTATGTTTATACGTTTATATTAAAGTCTTTTGTTAAAAGAGGACAACACCTTATGATACAGATTTTGTTTCGTGCCCGTGTGATTCTGATTTTAAATAAAAGACAGAGACATGTAAGTGGGGATATCGCCGGGCAAAATTGTATCATCATCAACTGGGCCCCTGTTTTACGAACGTACTCCGATGGTCGATAAGAAAGTTAATTGTCAGTTCATTTAGCTCACAAGCGTTTTATGAATGAGCATAGTAGGTTCATCAAAGCTTACCATCATAATTGACAGCATCTAATGTCTACTACAACCTTATTGTTGCAGAAATAAGGTCTGCCTATATATTTTTGAGACTTTGTGGTGTATACTTCACTGGATTTTAAAAAAGAACTTATGTACCTACTATAGGTATAATTTGATATTTAAATGTAGCTTTTGGGTGACGGAATGAGGAAACCGGTATAATCGCAACAAGGTCAAGTTTTCCTGCGTTGGAAGGTCAGATGGCAGTAGCTTTCGTAAATCTAGTGCCTACACCAAATCTTCGGATCGGGTGCCAAAGGGAACCCCGGGCTTCTTAACGCTAGTAGGATCAGATATTTAATTTTGATGTAGGTACGCAAATGTCGTCGTGTCTATAGCTATTATTATGGTTTACTTCGTCCTCTAATTCGACTCACTCAATCATGAATAATGGAAAAGTTACTTACCTACCCTATTCGCGTGTGTAGTTATCAACTGCTGAAAATTTTAGCTATTTCTGAAACTACGGCACAAAACAAAATTACTGACAAAAACCACTAAAACTCTCGCCAGGACAGACAATTATCTACTCGTACTGTTCGTTTCAAATTAAAGGCAGTTTTGTGGGGATACTTTATTGTAGTAAAGTCTGTTTTATGGAAAGGGAAGTGTTAGTTGAAAGTCCTTTTTGATAGGCCTACTTGAATAAAGATTATTTTAGAGTTGAAGAGGGTTGAGCAATTATCGCGTCTTAGGCCAGATTCGAACAATTAGGAATAAGCATCTATGCATCTAATCAAAGGTAAGGCCATATTGGAAATAAGCACTGAACTTAACAAATGTAGCTATTGTCTAACTAATCTTTGGATAAACCCCATTCGTGTTTGATCAAATTGTCAACCATGTAGACTAATTGTGGAATAAATCATATTCTTGTAAGGCCGAATCTATACTTAAACCTATGAACGCCAAAAACATCTGGTTTCGTGAGTTGCCATGCCCACAGAGATGAACGTTTATAGATGATGACATTTTGCGTAAGAAAAGCATGTAGGATTATTTCACGCTATGTGATAAATGATTCACAATAATATTAGTCACACATAATATGAACGTCGCAGTTCATATAGATCAGATCGAAAGCCCCCTTATCAGCAAGTCAAATCAGCTTATCTCATATTACAAGGGTACCTTCTAAGGCTTACCTTAGAAGGTACGTACCCGGAAATGGTGTAGCTTTCAAGTCTGAAATTAACGGTACTAATAAACTGTTTTTTATACTGTTATTATCGTTTATCGTCGATTATCTTTTACAGTGCCATTTTATATCATGCGCTTGTTTGTCGCTGTCGAGATATACCTAAACTTCTAAGCTATATATAGCAGTTGTTTGCAGCATTACTCTTTACATGTAACCTAAGCCGGTTTACGACTAACAAATTTCGACGTCACCTTCGTGTTCCCTTATTTCATGTCTCTGTCATTCTTGTTTTGAAAGATAGACACATGTTTTAGATATGCTGAGGACATGTTACATTTTGAAAGTCAAATTACGTCCCTGTTTAATTTTACATTGTTCAACTATGAAAAACTTATGGTTTAAGCAATGACGCGTAGTTTGAGTGTCCGAGAGGCGAGAGTTGGCTCAGTTCGGGTTGCAGGGTGGTTCCACGACATTTATGTAGCACACGCCACAAATTCAAACCTGCAGCGAAACTGTTGGGAGTTTGACGACGGAGCAGCCATTCCAAGCACTACCTAACTAATCTGCACCTGACTGTGCATTTCAGAGACGTGAATTATTATTATCATTTGTTATCAGAAATTTTGACTTGCGAATAAATACAATTTCCTTATGTAACTCTAATACCGTGAGCCATCCGGTTGCCTCTTGGACGCTGCAACTAAGCGTCATTGCTCTGAATATTATATGATTATATCGCAGCAAATAAACATAAAGCTCTCTTCACACAGAACAAGCTCTCATGTTTGCATTGGCTCGGCAAACAGCGGGTAAAGAGCGGAAGCGTTATTACAGCTCGGCACCCTCACCACGGCGCCAAACAACATCATTAAATACAAGACAACTTACCCCCCGACGCATATACACTGCGGGTTTTCTTCTGCAGACATCTGTTGTACAAAGTTATAACGCCGCATTGGATTGAGTAGCAATACAGGACTCAGTCGAGGTAATAAATTCAAACATCTCATTGAGGTTTATGAATACATACTTGGAGCGTAAACTGAACTTTTAGCAAAGCTTTAACAATTCTGATAGTAAGTCAGACGAACCGGAAATGAGGTTCATGCTTAAATCGATATACCTACAATTGACAAGCGTTGCTCTGTTAGAAAATACTCACAGATAATATAAAAATACTGCTGAGTTCTGTTTCAAATTGAACTTTTTATTTGAATATTTCATATTTCTTTTTTTATCGATATTATGGCTATATTACTTTTATGGCACAGTATCATTTCCCGTCCAAGCGAAAAAAACTAAGCGACTTAGTACAAGTTTTCATGAAACCCACGAGTCGTAAAACGATAAATACGTTGTAAAACCATAACCGAGGCACTGAGCCGATCGTAAATTAGGGCTCGACTTCGCAACTACTCGTAATAGTGATGGCGCCAAGTCATATAGAGTCTAGATTTATTTCTAGTCATAAAACAAGCCTGTGTTTGTCAATATTTTTACCATCATTTTGACAAGTATATGTCTAAGGGTACTAAATAAACAAAACGGCCAAGTGCGAGTCGGACTCGCGCACGAAGGGTTCCGTACCAGTATCTATAATAAAAACGGCAAAAATATCACGTTCGTTGTATGGGAGCCCCCTTGAAATATATATTTTATTCTATTTTTTAGTAACTGTTGTTATAGCGGCAACAGAAATATACCTATACATCTGTGAAAATTTCAACTGTCTAAAGTGTCTAAACTATCAAGGTTCATGAGATACAGCCTGGTGAGAGAACGGAACGGATACGGAACCTTAAACACGACGTTTTCCATGTACAGTCAAAGAAATTGAAACACGTACCTTTTTCGCTCTTGTTAAGGCGCCGTAGGTTCAGCGAAGTTAAGCGAACAGAGTTTTTGAAATAATAAGTAATGCGTCTGTTTATAATAAAATGGTTTCAAAAAAATACGAATAGTAATTTTGAGGCTTTTCTGCAGGGAGATCAGTGTTTCGAAAATGACTAAGCAATTTTCGCCCGATAGAAAAAAAACACGAACATAGGTCTAAAAGGGTATTAAATAAACTTAAAATATTTGTAAGAAATTATGCACAAAAGCTAAAAATAATAAAATGGCTCCTAAAAATTGGGAAGATCATGTTTGAGAGAACTCAGTGATTACTTTTTTATTTAATCAAACGGCCAAAAAATGTAAATTAAAAAACATGATATCCGCGCTTCCGAGCACGCACTTCCATCTCGCTCACGCTTATGCTCAGTGAGAGGGAGAGAAGACCATGAAGTCCATGAACCTACGGCACCTTAATAGTAAAGTAACAAGATGTCATAGGACAACAATTGATATAAAGGTACCTACTTGTTTCAGTTTCCTTTAGTGTGCATTCAAGAGCAAAAAAGGCTACATTTTGTACGGAAGTGTGATTCAAAGTCAACCTGTTTATTTTGTTTTTTGTGAGTAATATATTCGTACTAGACAACAGCAACGACAACGATTTAAGATATCGTCAATATTTTTATGTGCCTGCAGCATGTCAGCTCATATCATCTCATTTCTATATTTACTTATCCTCAACTTACTGTCCCATCACTAATCGCCACCAGGTCGGTGACCTCCGTCAAAAGAAAATGATCTACCTATCTTAACCGAATAACGTAGCGGAAAATTGGCAGACACACATACATACGCAGAGGATACGTGTCTATGTGTGCGTATGTTTAAACGATAAGTACAAATTAGAACTCGTACGCTGTGACGCGTTTATTTGCCGTACCCAGTTTAATGCTGCTCTAGATCTTTAGAAAACACGTAATGAGGCATCATAAACTCATAAGTAATAGTAGATTATGTACCTATAACGGTGAATTCGTGAATGGCCCAGATCGCAGGTGTTTGTGGCCCGAACCGAAGGTGAGGCCCATAAATATGCGATCTGGGGCTTTACGAATTATACCGCCCGTGGTGAGTAGGTACATAATTTTACGTCTTCACCTGGCCACAATGCGAGTTTTACCGTACGTACAGCGTGCAGTAAAACTCGCATTATGACCAGGTGTGACGTAAATAACTATTAAGTGGACTTAGTGTTATTGCAATCATCTAATGTAAAATTGTATGTAAACTGATTGTATTAGGCCTAAATATAAAATCCGATCACCCAGGGGAATTAGCGGCAATTATTTTATATTCCACTAGGAAAAAATGATAATGTTCGGTTATGGCGCTTCGCCGGACGCTAAAGCGTCACGCTCGCTTTGCTCGCTCGGCTCGCGCGTTGTAGGGTCGCAGTTCACCTAACAAACTAACCGCTTTTTGAAGCGAAAACTTCTTTAGCGGCGCTGAGCACTTTTTGGGATGGGCAAAAAGCTCGGGACAGATTTTGTGTGAGAGATTCGGGACGAGGCTTGGGGGTGGGGGGGGGGGGGGGGGAAACGGGGGTTTTTTTCCCTGGAGATCAGGCTAGGGGATTAACGTGGACAACAGCCTATTTATAAACCACGCCAAAAAATTAAGATTCGTTATTATAACCTGAAAGCAATAAAAAATATTATCCTTTATTAAGTATGTTAAAAATCCTCGAAACTGGTTTTCCGGTCTCGCATTTTACACAATTCACTCAAATGAAACCTCTAAGAGAGGTAATCTCGAAAATAATCACAATAAAGACGCCGAAGCTGTCCAAACAATGCAACGCCTCCCCACCTTCCCCTTTCATATCGCTTATTTTTGTTTTTGCTGAAAATACACAACCGATGATAAATTCTACCCAAGGCTTTATAAAAATTTCACCCCAATCTCCCCTTTGGTATTCATATTTTATCGCAGTAGTGTGTTTGTCACATAGCCGTATTACGAGTATGTCTTTTTTATTCGCTATAGGGGGGTTTGGTTCCGAAATATATATGGTTGAGATTATTTTATGTCGCCGACTTTGTATAAAACTGTCATTGGAATTTGAATCTTCTAGCTATACAGATTGAGTTGTTTTTTGAATGGACTACTTTGATGCAATTCGGCCAAATGAAATAATCTCAAGTATACGTGATGAGTGATGACGCATATTATGTACGCCTATAATAGTTAGTCGATCAAACAGAAACGGAAATAAATAACTGGACACTAAAAATGTCGTTATTTTCCCATAGAGTGCATCAGTTCGTAAATTTGAAATAGGCAAGTGTGTATTCACAAAAATATCGCAACGGACATTATTTAAACAAAGTGAAAACGACCATGAATTAGTAGCAGTTATGTTAAGTTAACGTCGGTCTGTGTAAACTCATGGATGATTTTCGCAATATAGAAATTGACAAATCATGACTAAAAGACGTTTCCATTCACTTGGTCTCACCCCACCATTACAAATAAAGGTACCTATATAGAAACAAAAGACAACCGTTGGACCTTACGGTTGGCAATGTCGGTACCAATATCTAAGTATCTAACGGTCAATCGCTTATCTATCGCTTAGCACCAACTTACGATTACAGAACGAATAGAAACTTGTCTAATTCTAAGGCTTAGGGTGAGTTGCACCAAACCGTCTGTAATCGTAAGCGGTGTTCGTTAAAATCGGAATATATGGAACGTTTGACAAGTTTCTATGGACTGACAGCTGTCAGTGCCATATTTAACGTTGATCACTTCATCGGTCTGTAATCCTAAGTCGGTGCAACCCGCCCTTAATGTATGGGATATTTGACAAGTGTATATGGACTGACAGCTGCGGGCGCCATATTTAACTTTGATCGGTCTGTAGTCGTAAGTTGATGCAACCTGTCCTTATATATACAGCTAAGGCCCGGTTTTATGAAGATCCATTGGGCCTAATGCCGGGTAGTGTCAAAAATTGTACGGAGTTACTAATTTATTTTACGTCAGTTCAATAAGTTAGGTGCTGTAACTATTATCATAACTAATATTCCCTCGTTCAGGGGTGACATATATTTTCCTACTTACCCGTTAATCCGTAACACTAGCACTATTCCACGGAGCCTAATTAATATAAATTCGTACGCCAACCACATCCCTGAATGATAAATTTGAACCTTACCACTTTCGTATGCAGAACGCCTTCACATCTCAAACTAGACTAATTAATAGTTAAATAATAACCCTTAGTGATGCATAAGGCACCAAACGTACCACCAGTCATTTAGTAATATAATGTCATAAGTACTTCGCGCGGTGAGATAGTTAAGTCTTTATTGTACCATAAGATTATATAATTTATGCGACTAATATATGGATAATCTGCCGCGTCTCAATTCATTAATATGAGCTGCGTAATTAATTATCAGTTACGCGTCCATTAATCTATGCGAGCATTTGAATTCGTCTTCAGATAATGTACACACAATGTATTGATATATAAAATAACTAAGTATAGCACATGAGAAATGACTGTTGGTTTTCTTACCATACCAGTAATACAAAGGTTCTCTTCTTGTACCTAATAGTTGAACATTATGTAATGGCTTTCATATTGCAATTTGTTTTCAGAAATCAGTTTACCTCTTTGAAATCAGTTGAGTAATCGCGTAACTTAACGAATGCAGGTTAGGGTCTATCAACTAACATTTTGAAGGCATTTGAAGTTGAAGACTTCTAAGTTGAAGATTTATTGTAAAATGAACACATTATATCTGCGATCAAAAAACGTTTTAGATCACAACCACTTCGGAAAGCCAACTCTGCAGTTTTTATCAAGATTCACCGTAAATTTAATTTCCAACCAGACTGTAACGTATCTTCGTATCGCGGGCGTGAATTTCTCCATTCTTTTCATCTCTGTTTGATTTATATAGCAATACGAGAGCGCTCACAATATTTTCATAAGATGTATCACGACCTGAACTAAAAAGCATATGCGGCAACGCAACGCAACACGCATACAACTTTTCTCATTGAGCGAATATTTATTTCCATGCTCAATGGAACTCGAAAGGAAATCTGTTGAAATTAAATAATGTCGAAACAATCGACGAAGAATTTCCTATAAATTTCATCGACTAATGAAGGGGAGACTGGGGCATTAAATTATTTTTAAGTAGCGGGTCCGCCCCGTGCGTTCGCTGCAGGCACTTCATTGATTTTAAACGCTGCCTTCGGATTAGAGGGCGGAAAACTTTTATATGAACTGAGATACCTCAATTGGAAAACAGTAAATCACTCTGAATATCGGTGTAATTATAAAAATACTGACTGTCCAATAGTGCAGTGCACTGATGACTAGATAAATATGTATAACACATTCACTGTAAACAATCAAATAGCATAACGCTAGCGGCGTAGCTGATGCCGTGCTTTTCACGTTAAGTAGAGAAAAGCACCTATGAATAGGGAGCCCGCAAGGCGGGTTACTAGCAGTTAAAGTGTTAAACATTAGCATAAGAAATTACGGAAACAAAATTCATTTAAAAGTGTGAACATACAATACCTATCAGAAATAACCGACATCTAGATGCTAATTCCTAGTCTAAATAGTTATTTATAGAAGTAATCCCAATGCATTGAAAACTTATAAGTAACCCGAAAGGAAGGAATGAGGAATGTAAACATTTAAATGATGAAGCAAGGAATTTGCCTTAGGGGGATCTGCGTCAAGTGCATTCAATAGTTTCCCCACAAAGTTACACAAATTATCCTTTTAACAAGTCAGAGTTTCCGAAGAAAGTGGCAATTAGCAATGCGAAACCCGATTGTGCTAACTAGAAGCTGTATAAATTATATTAACAGCCCAACAATGAGGAGAAACACAATTAGGTATGCGCAGACCAGAGACGGAGTGAAATTAGATAAGAAAGTACTGACTATAGTCCCGGTCTGAGAGCTGGTCCTGCTCGTGAGTACTTGGATAAGTAAATAATCTAACTGTATACTTTGTAACACTTAAAGGTTTTGCATAATGTCATCCACTGACAAGTAGCATTCATAGTATAGTTGATTCAAGATTGCACTTAGGGCACACTCGCTTACGGCGGTTTGGATCCAACACATTTTACAGGCCGGTAGGAAACGTTAAGGGACTTATTCATAAACGTTCTACAAGCCTATTTTAACTAAAATGCCGTTAAAAGTTTGTCATTATCTGTCACTTTCAGCGACTGTAAATGACTGAACACAGCAAACGGACCCACAAAAGCAACGTCAAAGTAATAAGAAATCTCCTTAATTACACCTCGTACTCGTCACGTCATTGTCATACAAAGCTTTCAACGATTTTCCTGTACATTTTACACACAAAGCAATGAATAGAGTTTCATTCGCCCATATTGGTGATTAGTCCCATTAGCACGCGGTTGGATCCTCATTAAAATTAAAATGGCGTGCCGTACTCACACAGGTATCCCTTTGAACAACTACGAATTTACCTGAAATGAAATGAATACACAATTAGCAACATTAAAATACGTTATCCAGGTAAAGTTCTATAATTGCAAATAGTATTGAAACACGGAAATAAGGAACTAACTTTGATCCATCAACTGTGAATAAAGAAAACAACTGAATCTAGAATAACTTAAGTTTATTTAAGTTAAGTATTCTTATGAGCGAAGTGTTCAAATATAGCCGACAACTGAAGAACAGCTGAGAAAATAGTAAAAGATTTTGTTTAAAAATACGATTACTTGCTACTCTAAATGATGCGCCTACAATTTCTGTCATAGCAAACTGCCACGTTACCGCCACAGAGCTCAGCGCAACGACGGTGCACCGTGCAGGACAGTCAGGGACCGTACACTATAATTTCGAGGAATAAATAAGTAATTATGTCTCTATCTATAAATCTATCTGTTTTTAAACGCGATAAATTAAGTTGTACTGTAGAAAAGACTGAACTCATGGAAATCCGAGAATACGAGAAACACGTTAATAATTTTTACTTCGTCAAACGCGACCGAATAGAGGGTGCACAATCACATACCTGAAGTGTCCAGGTCTGGAGCCTCCCAGGGGCTTTCTGTTCTCTGAAGGCACTCTCAGCTACTAAACGGGCGTGCAGATCTGACTTACCACCGGTCTTCGCCTAAAGATACCTCAAAGGGGTTCTGCCTTTTCTCCGAATTAGTTATGTCCGAATTTCACTTGCCAACCAACTTTTCGCCGATGATTCACCTTGACAACTAACTTATGGCAAATTTTTGTATGACAACAGATTCATTTGGTAGAATTATTGTTAAGTCGATTATTATAAAGAATTAAAAAAATTGGCATACCTATCATTTGGCAAATCTTTCAGTTGGACAAACAACTACTAACCGAAGAACGTTTCGTCTGTGCAACAGTTCCCTTTTCTTACATAAGCCAACTTTTTAGTACAAAGAACAAGACAGCATAACATAGTCACTTTTATTCAACGTGTTCTTATATAAATTACAAGGAGAGAACTGACGATGGGGAGACGAAGCCGGCCACAGGGGGGGTTCGGGGGCGAAGCCCCCGCAGTAAAAAATAACATATAACCGTAACAGTGATGTTATTTGTAGGTTAGGTTAGGGTTAGCTTGCGTCCCTTAGAGCGGAAATAGGCACCCCGCGTAGCGGGGTGACGTCGACACGCTGGCGGTTAGGTAAGGTTTAGGTAAGGTTAAAATCACTCACTTTGTAAATACGTTACATAGTTACTAAATAAAACATCTGGTAAGTGTTATACCACGAAATGTATATAAGTCAAACTGACCCATTCTGCTACTCGAAAGGTGGCATTTTGAAAAGTGACTTTATGAAAAAAAGTCCAAGCATACAGTTGGTAACCGTGAGGTTGGGAAATAAAACTAAACCTTTTGATAAGTTGACACTTAATCATTCGGCGAAATGACATTATGCGAAAATTTGGTTGCGATGTGATATTCGTACATAAAATTTTCGGAGATGATTTAGAGAACCAAACAAGACAGCATAACATAGTCAGACTTTTATTCAACGTGTTCTTATATAAATTACAAGGAGAAAAGTGGGGATGGGGAGACGAAGCCAGCCGCAGTAAAAAATAACATACAATCGTAACAGTGATGTTATTTGTAGGTTAGGTTAGGGTTAGCTTGTGTCCCCTAGAGCGGAAATAGGCACCCCGCGTAGCGGGGTGACGTCGACACGCTGGCGGTTAGCTAAGGTTTAGGTGAGGTTAAAATAATTGGCAGGTGTTTGTTTAAAAAAATAACACATGTACACCTACATACATACATTCCACCAAGCAACAGTCGAAAAGAAATGATGTAAACACTTATCTCCAATGATGCAATAATTCCATACGTACGTATCCGTACCATCATTGTCAAAAAAACAAGTGAGCGGTTGCGCTTACTCACTTTGTAAATACGTTACATAGTTACTAAATAAAACATCTGGTAAGTGTTATACCACGAAATGTATATAAGTCAAACTGACCCATTCTGCTACTCGAAAGGTGGCATTTTGAAAAGTGACTTTATGAAAAAAAGTCCAAGCATACAGTTGGTAACCGTGAGGTTGGGAAATAAAACTAAACCTTTTGATAAGTTGACACTTAATCATTCGGCGAAATCACGTTATGCGAAAAATTGGTTGCGATGTGACATTCGTACATAAAATTTTCGGAGATGATTTAGAGAACCACCTCAAAGACACCGCCCAAACTCTCTTGATGTGACGTGCACTCTTAAGAGTATAACTTTTTAACTTCTATGCGGAAAGCGCGATCTTTATATGAAATTACGATAAATTAGGCGCAGCGTGTGCGACTTCAAAAACAGAAAATTGAGGTAGTAATGGCCACAGGAAGTAGTTCCTCCTAGTGTTGCCCTATCTAAAACGGAAGTTATATTTAAAGTTACCATACGAAAACCGATATTCAACACGAGAGTTGAACACTATCTACTACGAAAAAATTAACGAACCCTACATTTTTCATTTCTAATAAATATTACCTACATCAAACAAAAATGTTAGCTGTACGGCTAAACCAAATCTCCTAACATGAAACAGCGTCATATCTTGAAACTTTCCAGACAAATTCCTAATCGAGTTATGCGTTTAAAAATGTAGGCGACGTGTAAAAAAATGTCGCAAAACTCATTAAAGTCTTAAGTCTGTTTAATTAAAGCTGTCTCAGGCTGGTCACGGCGCAGGCTCGGGAGGAAAATAATAATGGCCGAAGTGAGAAAGTCAGACGAAAGATTTTGCTTCCTGACTTTTTATTTTTTTGAACGCCTTCCGCTGTTCCGTCATTGTTCTTCGTTCGTCGACACTATCATGGAAGTTAAAATTGTGACTGTAAATACGAGACTATTTATTTCAAAAACAATCTGGAAGCATGAATCAAGTCGTTAGCATTTCGAGAAATAAGCAGAAAAGTGACAAGGCGGAAATATTAGATTTTCTAGACACTTTGTGTGTTATGAAATACGACCAGGCAGGTTTGAGGAATTTTCGGATCGTGTAACCATTACGTAGTTTGATAGTTTCACTAGTTCGGAACTTCGACCTATAATGGTTGCGCGATAGAAAATGGAACCGAAAATCCCTTCACACTTTGCTTGGATTTACATACATACATACATACCTACATTCACGCCTTTATTCCCAAAAGCGGTAGGCAGACAGAGCACGTGAAACGTATGTTCCAGCGCCATTTTTAGCATAAAGGTGGGTATAAAAGATCGAATAAATGTGATATTGCAGTGATAGGTTGCTAGCCCATCGCCCACAATACACTTCAACCCTGGTCCCTTAGTCGACTTTTACGACACCCACGGGAAGAAAGGGGGTGGTGAAATTCTAAGCCGACACCACACGGGTAACATATATTAATCTAATTCTTAATCGACAGAAATGCACGTCAGTTAATCAGTTCTAAAGGACTCATTATTTAATAATAACGAATACATGAATAAATATATAGACATTTTGCAACACCGAGCGACGCAGATATTTGCTTCAAAATCGTCTATGTAATTGCAGACGGTAAATACACCTGGAATTTATAAAAATAAGAATTTTGCAGGTCACCGTATGTTTGCGTATCTGCAGGTGTAATAAAGTAGAACAAAACAAGTTATGTTTACCACGTACCTGTTTCTAGAACAGAGCCACACAAAACAACGTCTTCTTTACAAAAATGGATAAGTATTTAATCCACAAAATAAATTCAGTTTGTAATATATCCTAGTCATGGAAACGAATAGCCCGAATAGGCCTTGTAAGAATACACGCTGAGATGGACTTATGTGGTCACGCCAGAATTCGAGGTGCAAATAACAAAGGGGGAGACCCAATGTGATGTGGTTTGTTGATACTTAATATCGAAACAGCAAAAATCTGAACTAGGTATTAGGAGCTGAAGAACGCCAATGTGCGACATAGCAACCAGAGATGTTGGAAGATATGTTGCACATCTCTGTCAAATCATGCCTCATCAAGTCATCACCTAACATGCTTGTCAGCTTGGTATCAATAACTGGAAACACAGCTTTGCACATCTCAGGTTTCGCCCTTAGAAGCAGCAAGAAGATTTGATATATGTAATGATTAATGAATATATCAACTCTGCTAACCAAGTTTCTTAAGGCTAGGAACTATGCGTAGCATATAGGTACGTGTGTAGAAGTACCTACTTGTACATACGTATGCTACGCATAGCTGAGGAATACTTAAACGTTTACAACAGCAAAGTTACTGCGGGATCAGACATGTCACTCCCTTTCCGGCAATCATCATTATTGTGACGGGGCCCCGGGGAGACGACGCATCTTCGAGACGCCTAATTGAAACAAATATTTGCGGGGAACGACGGCCGGGCAACAAGGAGGTATCAAAACAAACTTTGTTATTTGTAATAATTAACCGTTGTTGTTAAATTTATGTTAAGGCTGACTAAACTCGGCTTTGTAGCAGTAAGAAATGGTACAGAGTCCAAAAACAGTTAATAATAATACAAATCTTTATTGTACGTAAGGTAATATTTTACATAAATGAGCCTTACACTATTAGGGTTTGTACAAATAGGTCAGCATGTCTTGACAAAAACTTCCAACCCCTATACTAGGTGTGAACATGTACCTTAGTAGTAGTTAAGGGCTTAATACATAATGAAAATATTTTTCGAATACGACAATTTAATATGACATGCTGTTTATGCGGGTTGAGAATCTAATCCAAAATAAGAAGCTATAGCCCTTAACTTTGCCAATGTTGACGGGAAAGATGCGAACGCACGTATGCAAAATTGCAAATATTTGTTTCGAATTATCAAGTCAATTACCATCGGTTTGAATTTGACATGTAATTATAATAATATGAATAATAAATGGCTTAAGACTTATATGACTTATCCTGCGTATTTTCTCCGACAATAATGCAAAAGATAGCACCGTTTTTCCGACGAGTATGGGACTTCCCGTGAACAAGAAGTATTATGTTACATAAAGAAATAAGAATACAAATGAATGCAAGCAAATTAAGTAATAAGAAGTATCTTTTAAATCATCCGGCTTGAAGATTGAAACCTCAAGAAATAGTCCTAACCATAAATAATTAACAAGTCTCTTAACCCAATTTCAGAAATGCTCGTCACAAATAACTTGACATCGGAGACTGATGAAAGTGATGAAGAGCCATTATAGCCGTTCACATTAAATTTTCTAGGGAATAGGAACCCGCGATTTTCGGATACGAATTGTTTAAGATCGCAACTCAATCATTATTAAAATTGAGTGCATTCCTTCAAATTGAGTTAATCATTGGGATGATAGACTGTAATAATTGTGGAGCTGAGATTAATTGCTCCGAAGGGTAAAGGCTAAGACACCTAGTAATTAGTCTAGTGTTTAACGCTTGGCTTTCATGTCTCTCGTATAATTTGATATAAACTTAGAGGACGGTGTTTATTTTATTTTAGCCTACCAGTAAAATCGTCTAAAATTGTCGCCTTTTGACCCCTCCATACAAAATTTATATAAATCGGTTCAGCGCGTGAAATCAACAAACAGATAAAAACGTAAAGAGTTACCTTCGCATTTATATCATAAGAATGGATTGCAAGCATTTAGAATAGTTACTAGAATTAAAGGGGTATCCATTTTCGCGTAATAAATAGATCCCGTTTGATTCTTAAAACACTTGTTGTTGCTCAGCCAAAGCGAGATCAGAATCAAAATCGAATTAACCCTGACCCATCGCCATTCTCCTCTATGACATCATACTTTGTATCCTGTCATATCCTGCCGACGCAGAAACATAATGTACCTACCTACAGATATAGCAGGCACAACAAACAGATATACATAGTAGTTTAATTCGCCGCAATCGCCCACACATCGGTGGCCGTGGCGGAAATATTGTCATCAATTCCTATTCGCAGAATGAAACATACCAATTATTGTTTTATTTGGTTTATTCGGTATTAATTATGGTTAGGCAGTGGCAGCAACTTTACAGAGCTGACAGCGTGGCAGTGGGAGTTTTTGAACGAGCCAGCGTTTTTGGTATGTCCGAATGTCCGGCTGTTGGGCTGATCTTCTCTACAGGTCGCATTTCTCAGCCCATTCTCGTGAATGTTTGTGAGCAGGTTAATTTGTTTTTTGTCATTTCTTTTTCAGTTTTAGAAATGAAACAAAAAAACGGTGTTCTGAATGTTTTACAGCTCACAGAGCCATTAGGCACTAGTTATTTTACTTCTGCTCTTATAGGGATTTGGGACTTCAGGTACAATTAAGGCGAAAGTAGGAGAATGATAGGTGAAGACCGAGACGGCTACTTATGGATTAAGCCCAAAAGGAGGCCATATACTGTTGTATGAGGAGCTCCAGGCAGTGGCAGAGGTAATGTAATAATGAAATGGCATCTACTCCACCGACAAGAGCTTAAATTTATTATGACGAGGTCTTTGGAAGCGGATCCGAAAAAGTATCCTATGTTCATCTCAAATTCTGACACACAAATAATAGCGCAGTAAAAAAAATCGTTGTACATAACGTTTGGAATAGGTATATAGATATATCTATACAGTAAACAATGCTACAATGGTTTTATGAAAAGTAAGAAATTATACTTGTTAGCGTAGCCTTGTGTATACCTACCGGTAAGAAAAGCTAGAATTGTTTAAACCTTTAAAAAATTATAGCGGCACTCCACCACTCTTCAAAATGTCTCACAATGGACCAATTACTTAGACAATTAAGCGAACTAGCTCCAGACAGGTGCCAGTCGAGTGTCCTAAACTGTCCTACTTGCAAGAATGGCTTAACTGAAATATCTACTAACAAAGACACTTTTAAGTATTAATTGTAGCCCTTAGTCCAATGAGATAAGAACTATTAATAGATTGTAATCTCGTCGTTTGAAGAAGTTGCGCCCTTTTTAGTGAGATGTCCCGAACATGTCCTCTCACGTCTGCGTCCCTCAGCCATCCTCTCCATTAAACTATTTACCTTAAGGACCTGCCTAGCCCTGTAAAACATAAGTGTACTTAAAGCCCTATAAACATACGCCGTTTTAGTGCAGTACTGAATAGTCTGAATACTTAGTCAACGTTTTAGGAGCGTATTTTATGGGCTAAGTTAATTTAGTTTCGAGTTTAAGATGACTTAAGGTGAACTACTAGAATTTTATAGGTATAAACACGGATCGGATAGGGAGATAGATATCTGTAATTAGCAATTATAGGATTTAAGTATATTCGTTTGCGGAAATAAAACGTTCAATCCAAGATAACGCGTCATATTCTTTCTCATTGGAGACTAGCAGTCATATGCTTGTTCTGTGATTATAAATAAAAAAGGTATCGCTACAGGTTGCTGGATAACTTTAGTGAAAGTAAGTTATAGGAATATGAAACCGGGATCCCCCAGCCGGAGCACGGAGAACCCTTCGCATGAAAAACTATAACTGCCTAATAGAACACTTCTCGACCCCGACGTAGGTTCGTTCGTTACCTTGTGAACCTCAGAGCGGGAACGTGGCAAGTGGTGTCCCTTGAAGCAGGCCTCCGTGAACTGGTTGGCAGAGAGATGTTGCTCATAGGCAATGTACTTATTCGTTGCCGAGGCGAAAATATTCCATATAGCTTCCTTCAGTCAAATATCGCTATATCAATCCAGGGGTCTAATTCGAGATTCTAACATCAGGGATGTGAAACAAAAGTGATATCCTAGGGATGTCCCCTGGAATGGCGACACTGCTTTACTTGGGATAATTATTAACAAAACGTTAAAACCGCTACCATCTAGTATGGATTGTGTTGCTCAACTGCAAATCACATGAGTACACAATACAGCATAAAAAGCCTCCGATATCGGCTTGATCGAGTCTCAATCAGTCTTTAAGGTCTATCCTATTAACATTCTACTTAATCACGGCGCCAGACCATTGCAGTGGTGATGCAATGCCTACTAGGAATTATAAATAACCAATCGAGTTAAATGCAATTCATTGCTTTCACAGAAAGTTCTCGTGTCGATAGCGAGTACGGGCGCAGACGGTAAAATGTCAAAGTATTGTGCTGATGACCTAAATGTTCAGTGATATTTGTGGACGTGTCAGAAAAGTTTTTGACCGTAATCGTAGAAATAAATATAATTTTATTATTCAATTGCGCTTTTATTCAAAAATGCTGGTAGGGTAGGCTGGTAGGTATAGTACCTACATTTGGGGAATAAAATCCATTTATTTCATTTATTGCGAGTGATTTTCAAGTAGCTTGTTGCAGGTCTATTGTGTACTGTATTTCCACCACGAAAATGTGTACTTACTAATTAATAGATAAATAAGATGCAATTCCAAATAAATATGGTCATAAATAAGTCATTAAAAAAAACCAACATGTTGTTATGTTTTAGATTGAAACCATTGAACGATCTCCAAGCAAACTACAGCTGTAAACAGTTGTCTCTTTCTGCTAACTTCTGTCCACGTTTATTAGGTAATCAGTGTTATAGACAGAATCCCATAGAGAAGCTATATGAATGTCACTGTACGGGAAGGAAAGACTCCGATGCAGTGCAGCTAAATTGAGAAGGTGTTTTAAAATGGCTGATGAGTTACCATAAACAACATACTTAATTTGGATGACACACCTTTTTGTTCGCCGCAAACTCATGTCAAATAATTTGCCGCAAACAGTAAAGGTGAAACTATGTCAAACAAAAACAAAAAAATTACATATCTTTATCTGTCACACTTATCGAGATTTATATAGAACCATCTCGCTCGGTAGTGGTATGTATTGGCGGGGCGAGTCTGGTGAGTCTGAACTGAACTGCAAATTAACACCTGGTGCCATAAATCATAATTTCGCAACTCCAATAGAAAACAGTTCAATGGTTACGTTTCCAGGTAATAACAATTTGAGCTGCAATTGCTAAGGTTCAGGTGATTACTGACTGTCTGACTGTAGGCAGTTAACAAGTAACCGTTATTGTATTACTGATTTACTTCGATAAGAAAATAGACCTGAATGGGTGCAGGTGGCTTGGAATCTTGGGAGCAACTTAGGTCGCGCCAGACAAATGCAGTTCAGGCAGAAGGCAAAACCTAATTTAATATATAGCTCCGAAGTAAGTGCATAATTCATCGACTCCACCTGCATTCCTGCTGCTCAATATAAATTCCATTCCTGTGCCGCTCAAAACCGCAGTACATATATGTATGCTGCAAGACGCATGCAACCTCGTACCTATCGTTATTATTGCACTTGCAGTCCCACTGAAATTCTCCAGCGTGTAGTTGATCTAACGCAGTACCTATATGTGAACTACGTATAATTATTTTCAATACTAAATTATGAAAGTTGACGTGACGATTCTTTCGACTATTCTAGTTTATGACTTTCTTGATTTGTCATGTAGAAATATTGAAGAGAAGAGGACAAAGCAGGTGACATTCAGCATTTAGAGAAGCCAGTTTGCAGGAATCCTTAAATGAAATATACGTAGATCGAGATTTCTCGAGGCATCTTAAGGAGAGGCTGTGGGATTTAAGGCCGAAACGCACTGACAGCGGTGGCGGAGCGGCGCGGAGGCGGTACCGATTGTAATGTTCGAGCTAATATGAAAGGGTCCGCACAGAGCGGCGCGGTATTCTGTGCGGACCCGGACCGGATAGAAATCGGCAATATCGTGTTTGAGAGAACTAAGTGATTACTTTTTAATTTATTTAAACAACCAAAAGATTAAAATTAAAAAACATGAAATCCGCGCTTCCGAGCACGGAAGTACGTGCGCTCATGCTTATGCTCAGTGAGAGGGAGAGAAGACCATGAACCTACGGCGTCTTAACACGTTCGCAACCACGAACCCGCCTAGCGGGCACGCGTAATGTTTGTTGAGATGCCTGAGATGCCGGCTGATCCCGCTATGCGGGCAGTAATATTACACGCCTAGTGAATTCTGTCGATTTCTGGTGAATTGTTCCACATTTAGTCCGGTTGCGAAAGTGTTAATTAATGTAACAGTGGCGTAGCGTCTAATACAAGCCGATTTCCACCAGCTTGCCTAAAAATTCTTCCTATGTAAATCATAAAAAACACTCACGCCCCGCTACCGTAGCACATTAGCTTTGAGTGAAAATTCGAAAAATAACCAACATAATGCAGGACAGAAAAACCAAAACAGAAAAAACAATCAGCAGTTTCTTTTCAGCTCCTTTACTAGAATGCGAAACGAATTATTTGCGCATCACTAATGGTGAAACTTTAAATAGAACAATTTCATGAAAAACCTGTTATTTAACGTCTTGTAGTCATCGTCATTAGCTTGCCCTTATATCATTTACTAGGGGGTTGGCACAGCGTGCCTTTTTAACCACAAATGAGGGGTACTACACCTAACTTGAACATCTGTATGTATCTATGTGTATGCCGTCGTAGGATCGTAGCTGCTAAACGGATGCAGCGAATAAAATGCGTTCATCATATCATAAGTCTTGTCTGTCTAGGTAGGTACAGTCGCCATCACATACATCTGACCGGTCAAGGTGTTCACAATCATCTGAACGCGACTTTACTGTTATAACCATAGAGTGCATGTACAAATAACCATTTTTCTCAAAGCATTTTTTAAAAATTTCGAATAACTGAAAAAAAAAATTGAACCAGCTCGCAAAACTTCTTGAGAATCAGTTGAGAAATGCGACCTGTAGAGGGGACCAGCCGGACATTTGGATATCCGGACATACGAAAGAATTTTGTCCCAAGCTGAAACGGACAACCTCGTTCGCTTCTCTAGCTCGTTCAATTAGCTTATAACTGTTGTTTGGGGTTCATAATTTCGGTTTTTTTCTTAGTTGTTCCATCACCCGTCCATCACCTTGTCTCTCCCATACTCTTTCCTTCTTTCGCGCCATCGAACTTGCATTACTAATAAGGACAATAACGACTGAGTAACGGTGTACTGGGAGACAGGACGCAAGCACGAACGCAAGTTATCATTAGTGGACGTAACAGGTCACCAGAATGGCGCAAGTTTATTGCGCCGCACTCCATTAAAACTTTACCGATTCGGTTGCCGGAACCGTTTTGGGGTTGGTTGGAGAGTTGGAAACTGGTTTAATTTTTTTGTAAGGAAATCGCACCATAACATACACTTCATTTACTTATACTTCTTAACAAACCTCTGTTAAATATAATGAGTTTTGGCGCTTTCATACACACATAGATAAAGGCAAAGTACTTAGTTTAAACAGCATTTTAACTGAGATGGGTTATGAAACTTATGAAGTTATGCTAGTGTTCATTCACACAATAAATTATAGGACTAAGTACTTACGTATCTTAGAAGGTTCCCTGTGTTACTAAACCGATGGCTAGAACATGGATAGTTTATGTAGCTTCAGATACCATAGTAAAAAAAAATAAAGCGAATTTAAGTTTTTCATACAAAACTTGTTTTGGCTGTATTTCGTTTGTTTTATAAACTGGAACCATATAAACTAATTACAGACATAGATATACCTCATGTCATTGTATATGCAAAGTTTCGTTACATGCCAACGCGTAGTTTTAAAATGAGATCGTAACTACGTGTGCATGGGAAGGTGAAATTCGGCCGAGCTTACTGCGGACTTTTAAATATACAGAACACTAGGGAAAGACCGCCTCACACACTTGCCATTCCTTCCCGCCCAAGGTGCATCCGATAAATGCATGTCCTACGTAGACGGCATCCGGGTTCGTATTCCGGAACCTGTTTATGACATATTGAAACCACATGTGAACAGGGCTGCTACTCGAAACGCGCTAACGCGCCTCACCACACCCAGCACGCCTAACGAAACTAGATCTCTACTAACGGTTAGTTACTACAGATTCAGAATTTTATTCATAAAACACATTATTTTACATGTCATGCAGGATACAGAATATAATAGGTATGTACATCGCGGGATCAAGATATATTTGTGGGTGAACGGTGATGTGAGGTTTTTTTTTTTTTAATACACGACGGTGGTAAACGGCCCGCCCGATGGTAAGCGGACACCGCAGCCTATAGGCGCATGCAACTCCAAAGGAGTAACATGGGCGTTGCCGACCCTTGATATGTTTGAGGATTCGCCGTGTTGACAGCTGAAGGAACAAATGCCCTGACTCTCAACACAACGCATCCTCGGGAGCTCTGGCGACCTTGCTCACCTCCAGGAACACAACACTTGGCATTGGTATGTATGGTATGGCATAAGGTGCTTCCCCAGTTGGGCTGCTCCACATTCGAGCGGGATGACATTTCTAGTTACAGAGTTGAGTTAACAAGTTATATATAGAAAAGCAGGTGAGTTAAGGTCCGCCAGAGCTCCAAAGGAAGCGCTGTGTTGAGAGTGACGGACTTGCATTATGTGTAGCTGTCAACCCAATGAATCCAAATAAATAAAGAATCTGCAACGTGCTTGTGACTTCTCTTCTTTTTCCATAGGCTACAGTGACATGTTTGCGACCACCACCATCCTTCCAGCGTTATTTCCGGTCGTGCCCTAAAATATTCCCGGGGTCTGCTTTGACACCTAATCCCAAGATTTGGCATAGGCACTAGTTTTTGCGACTGCCATCTGACCTTCCAATCCATATGGAAAACTAGACCTTATTGAGATTAGACCAGTTTCCGACCATTGTGGTAAATCATCATCATCATCATCATATCAGCCGACCGACGTCCACTGATGCACCCGCATCCAGTGGACTCCCGCAACCTTTACTAGGTCATCAGTCCACCTTGTGGGCCTACCTACGCCGCGCCTTCCGGTACGCGGTCGCCACTCGAGAACCTTTCCGCCCCAAAGGCCATCGGTTCTACGTGCTATGTGCCCTGCCCACTGCCACTTAAGTTTAGCGATTCGGAGGGCTATATCGGTTACCTTGGTTCTGCTGCGGATAGCCTCATTTCTGATGCCATCACGCAGAGAAACTCCGAACACGGCCGTCTCCATTGGCCTTTGGGTGACTTTGAGCCTTTTTATGAGGCCCTAGTAAGCGACCACGTTTTAGTGCCATATGTCATCACTGGCAACACACACTGGTCAAAGACTCTCGTCTTGAGACACTGCGGAATATTGGACGAAAAGATGTGCTGTAGCTTCCCGAACGCTGCCCAGCCGAGTCGGATTCGACGGTTGACCTCTTTCTCGAAGTTGGACCTGCTACGTAACTGGATAGTCTGTCCTAGGTATACATAATCGTCGTTGTGGTAAATAAAGTGATATTAATACTGGATTGCTATAAAATAGAAGTGGAATTTTTAGTTGCTAAATAGAGGCCCACTATAGAGTCGTTTATATTTCCCAACCTACGTCTGGAGCAGTGTTGCCGTTTGGTTCCGTTTGTTCCGTTTTTCGGAACTTTGGACACCCCCGCGGAACTTGGAAGGAACTTTAGATTTTAGGACAATTTTCGAAACTTTTAAGGTCCCGGCATTAATTTATTTAATATAATTAATAACACACTAAAAATATTGTTCTAAAAATTACACTAATTTTTCTGTTAAAACTAAATGATTTGTTGAGACGAAATAAAACAATTTTTTTTTACTGTCTTCCAATTTATAATGATATAAATTCCATTGAAGAGAAGGACGCCTTTTAATAGACCTTTGGGTGGCTAGAGGTAAAAAATATTCGATAAACGGTATGTATATCTATTTAAATTGAATTATTAACAAGTATTTCGCCTTTAACAAAAAACGGAATTTTTCAACCTTAAATGGAACTTTTCAGGAATGGCAACGAAACTTTTAGGTGAAGTAACCTGGCAACACTGGTCTGGAGTGCTTGATTTGCTAGTGAACTTTTAAACTTGTACGAACTCGAAGGAAGACATCTTGCAATCTTCTAAAATGTTTTCCGAGGTCTGATTCTTGGGACGATCAATTACTATCCAAAAAAGTTTTAGATTTAAACAGGGACTTACCGGTATTCATACATTATTATGCATCTTACTGAATTCGCGATATGTTTTTGGTATTCCAATATGTCGCTTAAGACAGAAAAATATGAAATAATAACGCGACTAATTTTGTACGAAGAGAATACTGGTATTCGACGGTCTCTCGATTCAAGTGAAGTAAAAACTTGCTTTTTAAAAACAATAGTTACCATCTACTTACATGTAACGTGTATAGAGTATTTATTTTTGGTAAACTTACTTGCAAGAAAAGCTAAGATACCTACACTACGCTCGCTGTCCCGTAAAATACTTACACAAGTCAACTTTCAGCGGATTACCCAGTTTCATCCGCTGTAACAAGTTGAGCAAACCGGTTTCGAGGCAGTTTTCTCATCTCGGCTTTCCTCGTTATGTTTTCTAGCTAATTAACAACATTTTAGCGCGGACACACTTTCCACTAGACGTCGAGGCATCTTCGAGTTCATTATTGTATGTTTTATGATTATGAAACATTGGTCCTTGGGACCTTAAATGACGATATAATAGAATTGTTATTTATCCTCCTTCACTAATTGAAGTAAGGCCGCGTTTACGCATAGGCGGAATTTAGACGCGAGATGTTATCAAACACGTTGGATTTCCATGCATTCTAGCCTGTGCATCAACGCAGCCTTATACCGTTTACATCCCGAAAGTGCCTGGTGGCTATCACAGGACGGCCCGCGAGCTTTGTCGCGGCGACATAGACCATCCGCCTCTTTCTAAGCGTTCTAATCAGAAAGAGACGGATATTTTTTCTCACCGCGTCACAGCTCGCGAGCCTTGCTACCTGAATCTAGTAGTATACTTTTTGCAGAATAAACTGTTATCTGACCTGGGACTGGTGAGACTTAATTGGCTATACACATTCTGGCTATATAATTGTAACTGAGCGTTGTTATAAGGATAAATAATACATTTTGTATTGGACATGAGAACAAACACCCGCTTTGTACACAAGTGATATACCGACTTATTATTTTAAATTCAGCGCTGTGATAATTTCATTACCGATACATCTTGGCAACGATAAATCACCAAAGCGGAATTACTGTACAGATTTATGAGAGAGCAGCATCACGGCATTGATAAACAGAATGGCCAATAAATAACTGTCGACACGATATACAATATTGATACTGGACAGTTGGCCTGCCAAGAATGATGCACTGCAAAAGAATAAAAGAAATCAGCGTTTTGTTAAGTCAATAAGCTTGTTGATATATCGAACTGCGAACAAATTTGCATACGAATGGATGCTGCAGCTCGTTATAAATGTGTTGGCGCAAAGCTCAATTGCCAGCATGGCGTACATATATGGTTAAGATTTTTACGTCATACCTGGCCATAAAGTAGCAATTACTGCATGCTATACGCTTGCAGAAAATCTCACTTCCTGGCCAGGGAAAGAAGTCAAATTTTGAACTCACCACAGGCGGTAATAAAGTTCTCCTCAGACCGCATATTTATCGCCCTTGCTTGGGTGTCAAATACCTGCGATTTGAGTTATTTTATTTTTTCGTTAAGTATCATTTCAAGAACACGTGTAGTGCAGTTATTGTGGGATAGTAATCGCAATATGTTATTACCAATAATATTTTTGACTTGTTTTTTTGCGTAAAGTAATAGTGCTGCTGGACGACAGGAACAATTGTAGCTAAAAACACTGTAATTTTATGTACGGAAATGGAAATAAATTCATTCCTTCGCCCAAATATGCAATTCCCATAGATACTGAACCACGTAACTTTTTGCAACTGTTCTACTGCAACTCCTTATATTATAATGATTAAAATTATTAGTATTGACTGAATAATTTCGACATCCTAGTGCTGTCATTGCACGGTCCTCGATAGCATGAAGCATAAAGTGAAATCGCGCAAAGGTTGGTTGCCTCACGCAGTAATAACCCGGCGTTTAAGGTCCTACGGATTAACGGCGCGAGGCGCTAAACGACCACATTGTGGATATACTTTGTATGTAACCTGTACCTGTATGGCACAGTGTGGTATAAAGGTACCCGAGTTGGTGCGTTGTCTCCGCATGCGAGTCCATCGCTCCGCGTCTCGCAACGAGACGCGGCGGCAGTGTGACAACCACCTGAAGCAACCATGGGCCACAGCCAAATAGTAGAACGAGATTAACGCGGGTCGCACCTGTTAATAACCTATGACTATCTGGCAAAACCTGTACATACAAAACAGCCAGGGAGGCTCGAAAGGCGCCAGCAAGGAGCTCGCGGGCCGCCGGTTGCCGACCGCTCCTAGGACCCGTCACGAAACTAAACCTCTACCACCTCTACCTACGCTTAATAGTCGCTACGCATCGCGGTGTTACGGTATATTAGTGGGTGAGCGTCGAGGTGAGCTTAAAACAATTTACAGAATAGTGGGGGATGTACAAAATATTATGCAGGTGCATTAACACCGCTCCATTCCAATTCAGGCTATTAGAGACATTACCAAAGTAGCGAGCTGCTCAAAACGTAATTTGACCCGTATATTCCGTAGGGCCGTTGTTTACATCCGGTAATTCCAGTAAATTACGAGCAAATCAATTTACTCGCGGTTGGCTCTAAGGCGGTCATGATACTGCCGCTGCATCCCGCTCTGGCGTGCGGAGCCGCGTACAAATTTTGCCGGACGGAGTGGCGGTGCAGTGTGCAAATAGTGTGCGGAATTTATATACAAACTGAGGTACCATACAACCTTGCGAAGAACTGTCGCTCCGCACGTCGCAGCAGGATGCGGCGGCAGTGTGTTGACCGCCTAACAGTAGAATAAGGATATATCAGGCATTCATAACATTCATAAGCAATATAATTAGGAACTGTCCCCGGCAGAGGAGCTAATAATGACACAAGATAAGGTCTTTGTCGCCCGCTGTGCTAACGCACGAAATACGTCCTTCTTATCAGATGAGTGACCGTCTGGGGCATATTAACTGTAACGAAAGATAAAGAGGCTGTACACAATGTTAATGTTGATACTACCTAGTTAATGTGTAAGGCTCTTTCTTTATCTTAGGGAGCATTTCAAAAGGAATGATTATACAGATTAAGCTTGGTTAAGGGTTCGTGTAAACAGCTAAGATAACTAGGTAAGGTAGCTAAAGGTGAAGGTGGTAGGTTTATTTTGATTTGACTTGTCCATTGGAAATACATATATACTTAAATGCAAGAAACTCGTTCTGTTATATTGATATCTAGGTCTACAATCACAAACATTCCTATAAACAAAGCTATCGTTTAAAATTAGTTTCGCATCGCCATACCCACTTTAGGCGAAGCTATGGGCCTGCATGGGCCTGCATTCGACACGGTACCTTAAAAATCCAATACAATATCCTCGATACAGCCGTGGCACAGGCCCAGGGCATTATGCAACAAAGTGCATTGTCCCGAACATTATCTTGCGGATTTATCTTCGAGCGCCTCGCGATCGCAGATAAGATCTTACGAAACGAGCAATCCTTTAAGCACGTGTATAGACAATGAATTGCTTTGACAATATCATATTTCTCTCAACGTTGTCAAAGGAAAAGCAATTCTATATCACGGAAGTAAGTCGAAGTTTAGCTAAAACGGAACATCGTCGTGTGGACGGATGTGGACGAAATAAGGAGTTGTAGCGAATGTGGTCAAGTGCAGACGTTAGTGCTTTGTTTATTGCTATCTAGAGACTGAGAAATTAGTTGTTTCACGGTATTTGCAATGGTAAAGTACAGAAACTCCACCACCATAATACTGTAAAGATTTATTGTTGAAGTTTCGTTTCTTTCCTTTTGATGTTTGAATTCAATAAATAAAAAAGTGTTTACTGGAAAATTGTGCTCGGTTATTATTAAAGCATTGCAACTACGACGCACAATATATTGTTTAAATATTATATGTATGTATTTTCGCATAGTAAGCTTCACGTTCACATACATTACATTACATTACATTACATATACCTACAGATACAGTGTACAGTCATTGCGGCAGTCTTTGGGGGAGGCCTATCTCCAGCAGTGGACGTCTTTCGGCTGATATGATGATAATGATACACAGATACAGACTACCCCCCTTAACATACCCAATATCTATACCTACACACGTATTCCCATTCACCTACACCTGTGCATCTAAATGATTGCTTGTTTTACCACATTCATATCATACTAGTTATATGACGGCTTTATTTATTGTATTTTTGTGGACATCTGTTGTTGGCAATTTTTTTTTATTGTTCTATTATTGCTGTTGATGTCCCAAATGCATTAAAACTAATTTTCTGTTAAGAGCTGATGTGTAAAAGGTGAAAATCACTATAATATAATGAATATCGACTGCACCTAAGAAGAAGAAATAAATAAAATAAACCTTTACGCTTGAATCGATTTAAAACAACTACCGGTAATTGTAGCACATAAGTACACAAACGGTTTTTCGGTCGGTTTTGAAAACGTAAATATATCGAACAGAATGTGAACGAAATATAAATATCTCATTTCAACTAGTCAATTACGTACATTGTTTTTCGTTAAACAAAGATTCTTCACTGTTAGGTACTGTAAGTTTATTTTTTACAGTTATTATCTCAACACTTTCACACGTGACCTTGAAATATCAAAACACGGCAATCAAGTAGATAAACCACGACGCACAGTGATCTCATCGATGAGACACGATAACCATCCAACGCTAACTGCCCACGGCTACCAACGAACGGAGTTGAATCGAGCATGAAATTAGAAAACCGCTCAACGATTATCACATGTAGACGAAATGAATTGTTATTGGTATATATCTCACTTAAAGTAGTCATTCATAGTCAATTGAAGCTGATAAGGCGGATGGATTGCTGCATCGGTGTCAGTAATCAACTCTCGATTATTAGTAAGTAAATAGGTAGATGACCAGTGCGCAGTGCCGTGACTTCCAACATATCCTTAGGCAAATCGGAGGTAAATTGGCTTTACTTCTTAAGATACGCAAGATAAAGGTCCTATTCACTCAAAACAGACACGCTGGGTTCTTGTTCTCTCTAGTTTTTGGTATGGTGTGGTGTCAGGTGTAAACCAGCAGGAACTAGCTTCACCGACTTATTCATCAAATGCAAAAGCTTTGCTTAACTGACATAAGTTAGACAAGCCGGTGGGAATCGAGGTGTATGGACAGCTCACCACTGCTATCTGCTATAGGTACTGCGTGAATTATAAATATTAGAATAAGTACATGCTTACAGTTCAGATTGCGTATTTCAGACTACGAAAGCTTTCGATTTGTCAAACAGCACTTACTCTTTGGGAAATTAAATGTTCAAAAGAAGCATTATAAAAATGTTAAACAGTATTAACAACGGGCGTTGATCAAGTACCTATTAGGTTTCAAAGCAGCTGAATTTGATGCTGTTGCAATACCTGCTATCCATTACCAATCACCAATAGAGCAGTTGAATTCGATACATTTTATAGACCGGCTAGCCTTCGATGGACCAAGGTAAGTAACCAAGTACATCATCGTGATTTGTCTATTTTTGCAACTACATTACTTTCACAACTTTATCGTAATCAACGTATATAATAATAGATTTATTTTGGATACGACACAAAGTACGGACACGATATCAAAGGTTTCCTTATTAAGTAGTTTGTGATTTGTAGTTATATTCATAAAACTCATCATTAACATCATGATCATCGTATCTCCCCAAGCGCGCTCACACAACTTTTTTTACTAAGACTACGCAATCCTGTTTCTAATTACTTACCTTTTTATATACTTCTAGCACTCTTCGAAAATAAAAATTACTCTCACTCACGGAGATTCGGTTGAATGAACGACGGAATCATCGTTAGTTTAGTTTCAAAGTTCAAACCTCTCGGCAGTGACACCTATCTGTGACAGCCGTGTGCAGTCATAAACATTGTTAGTAATTGGTCAATAGCCAGCTGCAGTCAGGCCGAATGCGCTCGCTAATGGACAAGGAAGTGGCCAATTCGGGCTTGTTTCTGACCCGATAAAGATACGAGCAACAGACTTTATAAATTTTATTATTTCCTCGCCTCGAGCACTGTTACCTTAACCTATAAATGTGCATTAAGTTTCATGCTGTTGTAAATTTTATCCGTTTGCTTCGGACCCACATAGGAAATGTTATGCGTTATTTTATAGTGCGTAGCGTTATGGGCATTCTCATATAATTAAAATAAGATACATTACACGCATAATGACACATTTTGACCACGCCGAACGCCACCTACGCTAAACGACACATACGCAAAATAGCACTTACGCAGAATGACAAATACGCAAAATGAAACATATCTATCCTATACTACTCTAAGGCATGTCGGTGTAGGTACGACGACGAGCGAAGCGAGGAGGAGTGTTAGTTGTACGATGAGCCTAGGCGCGCAAGCCGAGCGAGCGAAGCGAGCGTGCCGCGGGAGCGGCCGGCGAAGTGCCAGAACCAAACAGTGTGGCTACGAGGAAAATAGGCTTATGTGTCGTTTCGCGTAAGTGTCGTTTCGTGTATGTGTCATTCCGCGTATGTGTCGTTTTGCGTATGTGTCGTTTCGCGTAGATATGTAATTATGCGTGTAATCCAAATTCTTAACGAAACAAATATAAAAGAGATATAGTGTAGGTACCGCTTATACCGCCTAATAAGATTAACGTAAAGATTCTTTTTATCGATATTCTTTTTACATATTGGGTGGCAAATATGCACAAATTGATAATCGCCTTAATCTAATCACCAATCTTGGTTTGCATATGCGAAACATAAAAAGTAGCAGTCGAGCATTAATACCACAAACGTCGCTATCATCGGAGATATTGATAATCGTACCTACTATCAATTTATTCCCTCGAAGAAGCACTACTTTTATTTTTACGCTCGTAAAGCGCCGGTCTTGTCAATCAAGGCGGCACAATGCAATTGAAACTAATAAAAATGCAATTTACGTAATGCGTCTCGACTGTTTACCGGTATCCGGAGCCAAAGGGAGTATGGAAGTATGAGCACCATACACACTTGCGGCTACTCTCCCGTGCCTCACTACCCTTTAGAGCCGAGTCTAATGCATTCGATGAATAATAATATCCTTTGTCGCGAGTTGTTTTGCGCAAATAGTAAACGCACGATACAACATACTTACTATAGGTACGAATGTGAATACGCTGTGATTACATTGAATAAATTGGCCGTTTTTTATTCATAAATAATTATCTTGTATAGTTAATAATTGTGTTGAAAGAGGGACCCGTAGTTTGTGTCAGAACAACAAATCCTCAAATCAATAAAGGCACGCAAGTATTTCACTACAACAAAGTTTTTCTTTGACACGAGTAATAGACGCGACAGTACATTTAGTACGGTACGCGAAATGAATGCACCTTCGATAACTCACAAGGTCGCGATGTTTTTGTTAACATTTAGACTATAATGAGTACTACTAGAAGTTAAAAATTCTAGTGAATTTTGACGTTGCTTTAGGTATTATATAGCGTTTTCTTAGCGACCCTTGTAAATCCAAGGATAAATTATACAAGTGGTATTTTTCTTCAATGGAGTATCGCATTTTAGTATTATAATCTCCCATTTAATTTTCTAAAACTTTCGTCAAGTGGTAACGTCGGTATAATCCGACCCAAATAAAATGTATATATTTCCTCTAAAAGATTATACAAGTGGGTTTGGATTACTGAATACTATTAAAAATTATCAAAGTTAACCAGAGTTTGAATTAATAACATATTTATCAATAGCTTAATTTTATACGAACAGTTTAATGTTGAAATCCTCCTAATTATTTAAAAATAAATCTCAAAAAAATTCAAGTCGACGCATATAATCCAGCTTTATCATAGTAATCTATTGATAAAAAATCTAAGTAATTCATCAATAGCTCCTCGTTTTATTCACTTATCAATTATTTTTCAAATTTGAACTCACGACGATCAGCGCGCGAGTCTGGTGCGCCGACGGCGAGAACGTCATGACCAATCACAGCACGCCGTTGCTTGTTTCCTACGCGGGGGCCTCCCATCTGTGCTGACAACCGGACATCGACAGTTCATTTGCATTTGGAAAATGTAATACGACAATGCGCGTTAAAAGTTTACTTTGAAAATTAATAAGTGTTTAATTTGTAATCAAGTCTTGAACTTTGACGTTGTAGTGGTTAAGGAGAGAGGCATTGCGCGTCTAATAAAATTAAGAATATAGTCTGTATATGTTATGTAGTTATAGTAAGCTAACTAAATCAATACTTAATTAATGTGTAGTACTCCATTATTGAATGGATCAGCTCACTTGAAAAATGTTATCTTTTACCGAGTTTAGCTATTGTTATGTTTTACTGTACAAAAACCTCCATGGTAAAGATGTGATGATTGTAAGATTACAAATAATCTCTATGATAGTAATAAAAAAACACTTACTAATGACTCCATTATTATGCCTGCATCACACTGGCGCGGCCTGGCCCCGGCGGACAATAGTAAACTTGTCCGCCGCTGTCAAATTTTCTATTGTCCGCCACCGCAGGCCACGCCAATGTGTTGTAGGTCTTAAACATACAGATTTTATAGAAACACTCCACTGACAAGCTGTGATGATTGTAATGATTACGAATAGTCTATATAGTTAGTAATAAACTAAATCAATATATCATTAATGTTGTAAATATTGCAAAAATATGTATCGATAATATCCTCTCATAAATAAGTACCAAAACCTTAATCCACTCACATAAGAGTTATGGGTTATATTTATGAGTAAGTTGTATGCACCATGCACCTATATTTTTACACTTGACTGTACTCGAGTGTTAAGTGGAGCTCACGTGAAAAAATATGTAGTACGGCGGAAATTGGGCAATATTGATAAAAGTCGTGGACACGTCTTCTATATACCTAACACTGGTGTGTGTTCCTTGTTCTCTCCAGAGTACGAATCTACCGGTTTTAGTTAAGGGAAAGGGGCCGGGCATAGTTGTGACGTCACAAAGATGGCGGTCAGTCTTTGGATGGGTGACCGCCTGACATTTGAGTGGTTAGTATAAATGCACGTTTCCGTGCTTTGGAAGGCAAATTAAGCAGTTGATCTTGGCTGCTGTCTATGACAGTAGTCGTTAAGCCGAGTTAGAGGCCTTCGGGCGGCTTAAGAACATCTAACAGGCGAGTTGCCCACTCACTTGACAAAAACTGTCACTCGCGTCCGCAGGAGCTACCTACCCCAACCCTGCACGTGTCCCCTGGGTGGTACTAGAGAGTGGCAAACTTTAAAGGCCAAAATAATATATGTCATACGATTAAATAAACAAAGATGGCGGCCGACGGTCATCGATTTTTGTTCAAATCTCGGGTTCTATTGCTTCGTGTGAGGTGTCATTTGAAAGCATATTAAACGTACTATAATTGTTTTCTTCAACTTTAAAACGTACAACAAACCGTTTGAAATAATAATGGATTATTTTACCTTAGACGTTTGCTTACTTAACATCATAATTCGAGAAAGAGATACTTTAGCATGATTAATTTCATTATAAAAAATATCAAGCATATTATTAGCTTGCCAAAAATATGCAATTTGTTGTAGTTCAATAATAATTACATATTATGGCCAATTCCGTAACGCAAGTCCGCGGCAACCAGCATGCTGTGTATGTTTGAAATACTTTGAAAGTTAATTTTTTGTGTTCCCAAATGAAAGGTACTGTAGTCGAATTAATAAATTTTGTGTTTAACTGTATATTAGTATGCGTAGATTAGTTTATATAATCGGTGAAATGAGTTATTTCAAATAAATCCATCAATCAATATCATTTATTTGCCGGAATACAGTAGATACTTATATAAATGATACAAATGTCAATAAGATTACACAACAGTGTATTCAGCCCATATGCAGGGATGCAAATGTCTTGAGTTTAATTACATAGGTGTGTAAATAATCAATTACACCTAGAAGCAAGTTATCAGCCAGGTGAGCATAATTTATTTTGTCATTATGTTTCAATAAAAAGCCATTTTAAATTCATAAATGCGTTGTCTGTGGGCCGCGAGCTTTCGCCAAAATACAGCCCGACAACTAGGACCCAAATTGTCGACATGGCCATTGGAGACATTTGGACGTGGTGATTTCTTACATTAACCTTTCTAGCAACAGCTTTAGGTAAACACAATTTTTTCTCTGGAGATGCATAGAGATATTTAGGATTTGTCGACTGATATATATTCTGTACTATGGAACTGCAAGTCATTGCAGTTTTTCAGGCAACAAGTTCGAACAGAACCGTGAGCGGCGAGGCTCGCGAGGCCGCAGACCGGGCTCCACGTAGGCCCGAAGGCCTGAAGCGTCCCTCCAAAGTGCGCTCTCGGATACTTTACTCCTGAGTTCAAGGACAAGCGAATCTGAGCGTGTGCGTGCGTCCCTCCAGAGCGTGCTCTTCACACGAGCCCGAAGGCCGAAGACCCGAAGGATGAGCCCACGCGGATATTTTACTACTTCCAAGTGTATTACAAGCGAACCGGAGGGCTGAAGGTACGAAGCGTACCTTCAGGGAATGCTCTCCACGCAAGCCAGAGGGCCAAACGCCCGAAGGGCGGGCCCACGTGGACACTTTATTACTCCTAAGTGTCTTAAAAGCGAAACTGACGGCCGAAGGCCCGAAGGAGAGCGGCATAGCACGCGAGGCGGCAGGCTGAGCTCTGCGTAGCGTTGGGGCGAGGGCCGAAGCGTCACTTCAGAGCAGGCTCTCCACGCAAGCCAGAGGGCTAAAGGCTCGAAAGGCAGGCCCACGCGGACACTTTATTACTCCTAAGCATCTTACAAGCGAATCTGAGGGCCAAAGGCCCGAAGCGTCTCTTCAGAGTGCGCTCTCGAATACTCTACTCCTGAATGTGTTACAAGGGAACCTGAGGGCCAAAGGCATGGCACGCGAGGCGGCAGGCCGAGCCTTCCCCCTTGATCCCTTCAGGATACGCTCTCGGACTTTTGTTTGGATGTTTGTTACTCAACCACACTTATTTGGATGAAATTTTGCACGAAAATAGTTCATAGCAAAAATAAAAAAATAAAATAAATAAATAGCCTGGATTAAAATAAGGGATAGTTTTTATCCTGGGCCCACGCAGACCAAGTCGCGGGCGGAAGCTAGTTGTCTAATAAAGCTGCTTGCGTTGATTGTTTTATTATTTATTTTCAACTAGCGACCCGCCCCGGCTTTGCACGGATACTATGTCATACATATAAACCTTCCTCTTGAATCACTCTATCTATTATAAAAAACCGCATCAAAATCCGTTGCGTAGTTCTAAAGATTTAAGCACACATAGGGGCAGACAGCAGGAAGCGACTTTGTTTTATACTATGTAGTGATGTTATACTAGGAACTACACTAACAGAGATTAACAATCTCACTTGAGAGCAAAAAGAAGACGTAAATTAGTGTAAGGGGGTCACCCCCCACACACATTTTACGTCTTCTAAGAAAAGAAAAGAACGCTTCAGAGCTCACGCCTCGCCTTCGCCTTGGGCTACAAGGTTCCTGAGGTAGCCTTTATTTTACTGCTTTAGGTGCGTATCATGACCGTCTGACTCGTATAATTACTCAGAAAACAAAACAAGAGTGTCTCAAGGCGCCATGTCAGTGCTACCTAGCTGAACCGTGGGAACTAAGATTTATACCTGCACTTTGGAAACCGAGGTCGGTTCATTCAGCTAGTTGGTTGGCACACGCGCTTACGGCCGGACGCTGCTTATGCGCACAGTTAGGTATTGAAAATGACTTCGTTGCGAATAAAGTCGATTCACTGCAGCGTTGTGGGGTGTGACAACAATAAAACAAATAGACATTTATGGTTTTTTATCTGCCGACTGACGATGACAGATTAGTAACCCTACCTACTTACTTCATATAGGTACCCAAGTACTAATTATTGACCTGGTACGAACTAGTGAGTTTTAACAAGGACGTTTACGGAACATTGATAATTTAATACCTATTTCGAATACGTAATTATTTTGTAAGGCCTGCTTGAGTTTCGGTAATTTAGTATACCTACCCCGAGCCTCAGACAAGTTTACTCCGCCACTGCCATGAAGTCCAAATTATTTAGTTGTTTTCGTAGATTTCATGTTTATGTTGATCCCTGTATAACAGCAATTAGTATAATAGTTTACTTCGTAAGATTCGCACGGCAGCTTAAGAAAGGGCAAATACATCGTCGTTGGTTGGTATAGGGACTTATGACTTTTTGGAAGGGCTGGAATTCACTCGCGAGGATGAAACACATAATCAGAATATTTTAAAATAATACATTACAACAAATTATGCCTAGTGTCTACTTTCAAGTTTGTAATGCTAATTTTAAACTATTACGTTATTCTTATACATACGCTGTAAATAACAAAGATACGTAGGTACCTAACAAACTTTATTTCGTACGGTCTCCAGGATATATTTAAATTACGTTACAGGGTGAGCAATAGGTAACATGGCTTCAATTGTATTTAACATGCTGCGTTGATATGTTTGTATGTATGTATGTAAGTGACTATGCAGTTCAGATACTGGCAGTATCTTGTGAAACCCCGGATATTTTATACCTATTTGCTTTTTAGGGTTCGTACCCAACCGGAACCGTACCCAAAGGGTAAAAACGGGACAGTTGCTTCACCATAGTGTGTACTCGCACATTATAATAGAATTTTATGTTTTGCAAAATTATTTAAAACGTAAACCGTTTTTTATTTCACTCAACTATTAATTATAAAATCATTTCTAAGCGGTATCAACTCTAGCGTCAATTGGCCGGCGCATGCGGGCAATGACCCGCGCGTTCAAGGTCGCTCCATTGTTAAATTTCGTAGGCACTTAAAGCAGTTCCCCGTGTGGTGTCGGGTTAGAATTTCACCACCCCTTTTCTTCCCGTGGGTGTCGTAAAAGTCGAGTAAGGGAGCAGGGTTAAAGTGTGTTGTGGGCGATGGGCTTGCAACCTGTCACTGCAATATCACATTTTGTCGATCTTTTATACCCACATTTATGCTAAAAGCGGCCCTGGAACATAAGTTTCATGTGCTCTGCCTACCCTTATTAGGGATAAAGGCGTGAATGTATGTATGTATGTATGTACTTAAAGCAGTAGGTATTGACATTTTTATTCAGACCTGAGTATCTGTTTGTAGAACTATTATATAATCTGTGGCCACGTGACGACAGCGATCGCTAGCAGAGTCTAGCGTGATGATGGTTAATCGGTGCGTAATTAGCAAAATGTATTATTACTTTGTTATTTACTTATGTACAGGTCGATTCACGAAAGCTGGCACGAATGAATTGAACGAGTGAATGATAATTTATTTGTGTGCATCACATAATAATTAAATACAGGTTGATGCAAAAAGTGATTAGGTACGATACTTGTGTTTTAGAATTTGTTTGTTTGTGTTTCCCTTTTTTTAGATTTTTTACAATTCGAAGAAGCCATCACCTTTCGATTCTTGACAATAAAAATAAGTCAGAAAAATATAAATACGCTTTATTTACAAAGGACTTTAATATTAATTACTAAAAAGATTAACATGATAATTATAATAATATAATTTATTTTTTATTAAATAACGAAAACGTATTAGGTACATGTTTACAAAATATTAGGAGGCCCCTGTATAAGAACGGTACTCACTGCCACTCACAGTGACAAGTGACATTACTTTCGGTCAATTAATTCATGCCAGCTCTCGTGAATCGACCTGTACACCAACAAAATCTATATTGTTGGAAATATTATAAAATTACCTATCTTTTTCATAACATCTTTGATTGCGCTAATGTTATTATTTATTGAGTTACAAGCGTGTATTATCAGTACTCATGCTAACGCGCACGGTAAAAAAGTCATATTTTGTCAAATATTTAAAAAGATTTTGATGGTACGTCATAGGGCTCGAATAAACAATTATATAAAGTTTAATATGCTTTCAAATGACACCTCACACGAACCGATCAGTAAAATAGAACCCGAGATTGGAACAAATCGATGACCGTCTGCCGCCATCTTTATGACGTCACAGCTATGTCCGTCCCCTCTCCCTCAACTAAAACCGGCAGATTCGTACTCTGGAGACAACGAGGAACACAACCGTACGAAAATCGTGAAGAAGACGACTTTTTGCGATATTGCCACCGTACTAACACTGATTGTACTGAAAAATAATTTCAGTGTGCTGTGATGATTATTAGATTACGAATAACCTGCATAGGTGACACTAAAATACATCAATACTTGTTTGATGTGTGGTACTCCAGTGTAGTAATAGAAGATTGTTATCGAATAAGTATAATCATACTTAATCGATTAACACTGTAGTGTTTTTGTATAATCATGCAAAAACACTACAGTGTTAAATTTATAAATTAATCTTAATATGATGACTTTTTCGTCTATTAACTATACATTAATAAGCATCATTGATCTAAAGAGTACCTATCAACGTACTTATGCAATTACTTATTCAATTCAGCTAGGTTGAACCATTTCAACCACCCATGAGTGACCGGTATGTCGAACAAGTAACGCATTACGCACTATACTACGTAACGTACGCTATGTAGATGTAAATGACATTTTTTTATATGAAAAACGACAGCTGAATTGTCCTAACGCACGTTCGAAACATTACGTGATTACCCCTCAGATCTCTAACTGACCCACGGCCCGCTTTCTTACAGTCGGTTATAAATAAATATAAATAAATATAAGGGGACAATCTTACACAAATCGACCTAGTCCCATTGTAAGCTCAGTAAGGCTTGTGTTATGGGTACTAGACGACGATATATATAATAGATATAAATACTTAAATACATAGCAAATATCCATGACTCAGAAACAAATATTCATGCTCATCACATAAATGTTTGCCCTTACCGGGATTCGAACCCAGGACCTCGGGTTATACGGGTTATAACGGGTTTCTTCGATTTCGGTTAAAACCGGTTTTGCATTCCGTACTCTCAATCAACTGAGCTATCGGAATAATCCACCTCGGTCACCTTTTTTATGAATCAGTTCATTCTTACAAGGCCTTAGGGAGGCGTGTACCGACATCTGCCTAGATGCGAGATGATCTGCCTAGCAGCAATTTGTATGTAATCATATTAAATCTATTTAGTTTTGTTATTATATTTGGTAAGGTTGGCCTTAAATATGATAAAAGAGAAAGTTTCGCCTTAATATGAACCAACGTGAATGTAAACTTAACACGCAAAACTAAAAGAAAGCGTTTACGTGACGTATGTAAGAAATGTGCATCGAAAATCTACATTTTCAATAACTCCGGAATTTTGTATAAATTAATAAAAAAAGTCCTCTTCCACATCGATGAAAAACTACTTTTCTGAGGGTTATTGGTAATTTAATAATTTAATGTTAGGCCCCAACTGGACTTTGAAAGATTCTTTGAAATCGAATGAGTAGGTAAGGTACCTATTTTCGGAGATTACCCCCAACCTGCACCCTAATTTAACTGCCCACTACTACTATTAGACAGATAACTAATAACCCTGTGTTCATACTTTCCGTACTTACTTCATATTAGTAACATCAGGGGCCCGTATCATGAAGCAACAAGTTACAAATTACAAGGGCAAGTCTCTTTTCAATACCTTTTGATAGAAAGAGACTTCCGCTTGTAATTTGTAACTTGTTGCTTCATGAAACGGGCCCCAGATCATTATGACATCGGGACCTGGAAAACCTCTAGTAAATAAGTACCTACAACAACTCTGTCTACAAATAAAATTAAAGTTAAAGAAAGTTTAATACTAATTACCCTATATAACTTTCTTTACCTGCTATTATTGGCTAAATAAAATAGATAATTATGTCATTTCGACCGAAAAACAACTACTAAGTAACTAAATATAATGTACAATCAAGTACTTAAAGTTTGTACCTACAAGTTTGAGCGTACGCTCGGCCTTGGCGAGGTACTCGGCCGGCAGCACGCTGCACACGAATCGCGTGAGTCGCGCGCGAAAGATTTAAATTACGGATAATAACTGATAAGCTAATACAATTTAGAGCTATTGACGAATCCGTTAGAATTTGTGTTTATATATTCTTCGATAGAACTAAAATGAATTACACCGACTTGAGAATTTATGAGATTTCTTTTATGGTAAGGAGAATGGTTTCAAGATATTATTCCTAATTAAAAAAAATGCTATTGATAAATATGTTAGAAATTAATGGGGCCATTTTTTTAAATTCTTTTGAATACACTTTAGTAGCCACTAGTCACTTGAATATTCTTTTAGGTGATTCATAATATTTTAAATCAATTCCGGTTTTGCTAACGTAATCTCTTGACAAAACTATTAGAAAACGATATGTAAGGTTTGAATAATCAAATGCGATACATTATAGGAAAAAACTATAACTTGTATAATCTTTGCAAAGTTTTACAAGTGTTCCTTACAAAAAAATTAATTATTCGAAAACCAAAATCAAAAACTGCTAGAAAATATTTTTCGCTGTTAGTACTTAAAGTACTCTCGCTGATAACAAAAAAAAATCAAACTTGGGACTTATGTTAGTTTGACGACAAATTATAGTGTTCGCGTACCGTACTAATTGTCCTCATTATTTCCGGAGCAAATCCGTGAGACGGTCTCGCCCGCTGACTCTGCACGTACAATCAAGTCATAAGCATAAATGGCATGTACGCACATTTGTATGCGTTTCTACGATGAGAGCTAAAAGTCTACTTGACTTGACGTATCAACCGATACGTTTAAGATTTTCTTAGTCGCGCGCGTTCGCCTAAAGCCTAACGTATCAGAAGAGCGTGCAAGAAATCTACATTTGAATTCAAACTAATACGTTGAGTCAGGTTGACTTCCGAGTCAGCAAAAATTGATTACCTGTAAACAATATGGCGCCGCCTGACTGGGCGTCGGGTTCTCGAGCCGCTGTCCAGGGAAGACCACCCACCGCGGTCAGACGTCCGCGTCAGAGCCAAATTCCTGGCTTCCGTAGTCCGCGCACTCTCCAACAAAATGGCCGTGTATTTCGTGATCAACATGTTCCTCTATCTAATTCACTGCACTGGAGCGCATGTCATGCGCTAAACAAAACACAGTTTTTGCACTGATTCATTTATCACACTTTTCCACGAAGTTATTCGACGCTATTAAAAGGCAGTTCCTGCGATTTCGAACGGATTTCTGTTAACAGACGGATGTTTTATAACGAAAGGCAACAAGTAAACTAACTAGCAATGCGGCCCGGCATCCGTCTGCCGTCATGCCGCGCTGGTCACCACATCACATATCATGATTATTATCCCTCTACAACGGGATATTGTGAATTATGTACTCCTACGCTTTAAGTCCAACTGAGTGTTAAGGCACAATAATAAAGACCAATAAAAAAGCAAAAGACATGCCCTGGTACATTAACTTGCATGAATCGAGATAGATTGAACGCACAGACTAATTGACAGAGAGCTAAGCAAAATAGATTAACTAGTAGACCGTAGGATTTATAACTAATAGCACGTTTATTACAGGAACGCGGAAATTTCCACATGAATATGCAATAACTTGGCTATTTTGCCGGCAACAGATAATTGGGTAAAATGAGGTGCCCATATAGGGAAACCTATTTAATAGGGGAATATATTACAGTACAAATTATTCCAGCAAAGGCATTGAACATTCAGTAGTCATAAATGATACAGATTACATACATAAAGGAGCAATACCAAACCCTATTTAATAGTGAAGGAAATCGTTTGAGAAGCTGCCGGGTCATTTGTGTAAAGGATACGGTAATTAAAGACGAAACGGTGCGGTCATTGACCAATGTGCAAAGCAAAGCATCCCTGACGCAAATAAACAATTTGCTATAGAAATAGTCCTGTATCGCTTACTTGGAGTTTCAGTCGCGTATGGAACTAATCTTTCCCTAAATCATACCATCAAGAATACTCACTCTGATTAAGATTGTAAGGAATTTTCGTCAAGTCATTTGCAAAAAAAAGTTTAACTATAATTGAACGAAGGTGGACAGAAAAACCCTTTGTGTTGTATTATATCCCGACAATTAAAGAATATATTTTACCTAGTTATAAATCAAAACAACATAATAATCCCTGAGCAAACTCTTGCTATTTCAAGAGCTTATAGGTCTTAAAGAGGGTTAGTTAGAGTCATCCTTGACTCTTGAGATGAAACAGCGCGTGGAAAGATGAAAGCACCCCGAACAAACCGAGCGCGTCGACACAGACCGTTTGCCGGTAACGGATTGGACTATGTCTATCTCTAGCTCAGATCTGTGGAGATAATTGCAGTCCTTAGTCTAGTTCATAAAGGTAATGACCCTGACGATAATTTTATCTTTTGTGAGTTTGTTAACCATACGTACAATGAATGTAAAGCTGAATATGTTCATCTTTGTATTTTAATCTTGGTTGATATATATAAATAATAAATAAATATAAATAAATATTAGGGGACAATCTTACACAAATCGACCTAGTCCCAAACTAAGCAAAGCTTGTACTATGGGTATTGGGTACTAGACGACGATAAACATACTTGTATAGATAAATAAATATTTAAATACATAGAAAACATCCATGACTCAGGAACAAATATTCGTGCTCATCACACAAATAAATGCCCTTACCGGGATTCGAACCTAGGACCTCTTGCTTCGTTGGCAGGGTCACTACCGACTAGGCTACAGCGGTCGTCTGAACAACATTTATTATTATATCATTATGTAATTGTAATGTATATGTAATTTTGTTAAATAATAACAAACTACCTGTTGTAATTTATTAGTTCAGTTTTTTTTGTGTAGAGTCGCTTTTCACTATTTCGTCAACTAGGTACTAGAAGTGTTTATTGTCATCTACTGAAAATGTCCTTGTTGATTGGTGTACAAGAAGCTATAGTAGATAAAGTAATGCTATCATAATGTGCATAGGGATTGTTCGGATTTGTTCTCTTGGTTGAATTAATGACTTTATTTTTTTTAGGATCAATTACATTTTTACAATGTATATTGTATATCAATAAATCAGCTTATATATCTACGCCCTGCTGCTGGGCACATGCCTCCTCTTATGGGTGAGAAATAACGGGCAGTAGCCCTACGCTGGTGGACTTTTTTAGGCGAATATATATACCGATGCGTTTAATTTATTAATTTTAAGTAACGGTTAGCGAACGGTACCGTTTCCTTTTATAGAATGATCTGATCACTTTAAATCGCTAACTGATTTAAGCCGTCTCCGTCAACATGCTAATGAGACGCGATTTTACTTTCAAAATATGAGAATCAAACGTCCTCACAGAGTCGTAGAAATATCCCCGCCTTCATGTCTGTCTTTCAAAATCAGATTACAGAGACAAGGAATTGTGAAGTGTTTCAAATTGTTTCGATAAGTACTAAATTCTTGGAAACTGATGTTATAGTATACATAGTCCTTTTGACATGACCTGGTTGTAGGTATACCTAAAGAATATGAAGGTCTTCGGAAATCCTTATGAATACAATGATTCTATTGTCTAACTAGTAGCATTCAAGTGCAGTCAACAGCGATGTTGAATGTCAAACGGAACGATCATTGTTAATCTACTAGAACTTATATTAATATTGTACTAGATAGCAAGGATAAGAAACTTGAATCAGACGCCTTTATAAGTTCACAAGATCATACATAAGTAAGTACACTCAACTCTTTTTGAAGGTAGTTCGGTAGTTTAGAAGTTATAATCGAATGCCATTCTTACTCATAAAATTCAGATTGACATGCAGTACATATATGGTCGAGAGTATAAATTGTGGTAGTGGCAGGGTGGCGAGTTCAGTGATGAATATGCGGCTGTTTTAAAAATAGCGGGAGATAATTCCACGAAATTGTACTTAGAACGCAACGGAATGCTAATCTTAAGCGGTTTAAATATGACCCTTGATATAAATGAAACATTTAAACACGAAATAAGAAGTAACTCTTGAAATTTCTAGCCCCATAAGCCAGTTCATATAATTCCTAACACCAGTGAGCAATTTATGCGTCTAGGCGCACCAATTTGCACGTTTCTGCATTTAGCAGAGGCAGTAATGCGAATTAATGGTGTAATAGGCTTCAAGTTCGAGGCTAAATTGGACCTGGGAAGCCGTTACGAGCTCTTATACGGCGGCCAGTTTCGCACGCCGTACCGTATACGGGCATCGTCAATTAGTTGGTGACATTATCTTGTTATAGTTCACTTCTGGTATTCGGTAGTCGTTAAAGACCACCTCTTTAATTCATGTCCGTTATAGTCAAAAAACATTCACAAAGTAATTCTAATTTGTACTATTTAACCGTATAGGCAGGCCGCCTACAAAACTGAAGGTCTTTGTGAGATATCGGATACTATTCCATACAATACGTAATAATGGAAATAAGAAAATTAAATATCATGGTCTTCCTTTTGTTTAGAGAAGTATAATGAGTAATCCTCTCGATCGATATCGTAATTTTTTTTACTACATGGTGGGTACGATTTCTGGTTAAGACAGGTGATTATTTTAAATCTTTTAATGCAGACCATTTATGTTTGAAATCAAAATTAAGTCTTATTTCAGTAAAATTTCCTATCTTAAATATTTAAGGTACTTTTCCTCCGTGTGGCAAAGTTTTGGAACACCCGGTACATAATTCTTTTCCCAAAAAGGTAACCTAAATGTACATTCCAAATACAATGTACATACTCACGAAACTATTGAGTTTGATGGAGGGACGCGATCAATTGCTAGAACAATTGTAACTTAACCTTAATCTGTAATATCTTAATAAAGCGTTTAATTATATAGAGCCGTCTAGCATTCAGAGTGCAATCCTAACTTAGTTAAGTATTTAAATTATTGTGTTAAGTTCAGTACAGAGCACTCGTTTCTAGTTAACCAACTCTCTTGCTCAGTTTACACAACTTATTGGATTGCAGAATTGGGTCATACTAAATAATGCTTACAGTTTTGCAAATAATGTTTCTATTTCCGCAAACGGAACACGTCCTGATATGGGGCACGCTCTTGACATAGTTCGCACAAAATGCTATGGGCTGTCTATCTTTGATTAGTCATCGTTATTATAGCTTGCTTGTTATATTATGTGTTGGGTCCATTTTGTTTCAAAACAACATACGTGCTTAAGTGATGGGAAAGGGTAACATCATGTTATTCATGTTACAGAAGGCCGGTAAAGCAAATTACCAACATGTTTTAACAACAAAAAATATAAGATGACTAAAAGGTACCTAGGTATATAACGAAAACATAAAGTGGAATACATTTATAACGCACGTTTATCATAAGTGATACAAATTAACAAAAAATATAAGATGACTAAAAGGTACCTAGGTATATAACGAAAATATAAAGTGGAATACATTTATAACGCACGTTTATCATAAGTGATACAAATTAACAAAAAATATAAGATGACTGAAAGGTACCTAGGAATATAACGAAAATATAAAGTGGAATACATTTATAACGCACGTTTTTCATAAGTGATACAAAATATTTATTGAAGATTGATGAGGACGCACTCAATGTAGGTACTTGCGTGGTGTGAACACATGTTGCGTTTCATCAGAAACAACAAGTCAAATTTCATATCATTCATATCATATCATGAAATCTGTATCAAGTCAACAGACGAAGTTGTTCCTCAACTTCATTGACAAAAACTAAACAGCGATGAGTAGGTGTCAATTAGATCATCACATTTCCTACAAGTCAAGTAAAATAATGTTGAATCACTTTAAAGGTCGCTCGAGTGCCTAACCCAATATTGGTTTAATATTAATTGTGCAATAAGTCACTGAACTCTAGAACTACACTTTAATTAAGTACCTAGCTAGATTTACGCTGACCAATCGAGTTTTATTAGCGACTGACCGCAATAACACAATTACAGTTTTTCAACAATTCGCACTGAACTTCACTGATATTGAGCAAGATTGTATCGAACAAGATACCGCACTTGTGCACAAAATATTCGCGAGCACGTAAGTGAATATCGTTCGCGATTTTCGCGCATGCGTCGCTATCCAATCGTCCGATCGGAAACGTCGGCGCGGGCGCACTGGCCGGCGCGCGCCGAGTCCTGCGGAACGGTTTAATTTGAACTTGGAATTTATATTAGCCGCACACTGCATGCGAATTTGGTCGTCTTTTGTGCGATGCAGTTGGTGTCCATTTGGAATACCGAGAGGTTTTTAACCCTTTAATTAGGATCATTGAATAATTCAAGCGGGTTCTAAAAATTCAAAGTTAAACACATACTGAGAGGTCGTATGTTTCGATGAACTATCTTTGGAACGGAACACTAGAAATAGCAAGAAGGGTCTCCCAATTAGCAAATCGCAGCCAGCAATTGTGTTTTATATTTCTAAATAATGCAACACAGCCCAGACTTTAGAATCTCACCAACCATTATTTATTCCTCTTATGATTATATTTTTTTCCTTGCCTCCGAGCCGAGCCGCTCTAGCTAGAATCAAAAGGACGGCGGCAGTTTAGCAACAAAAAAGAAAAATATGCACCCGCGTGTTGATGTCGGCGAATCCTTTTATTGTAATTCAAACTCAATAGTATCCGAGGACGTCCATTTTCCTGTTCTCGTGTCCAATAAAAAGCACAGTGGCCTTAAAAGGGCGGTGATTTCTAAAAAATGCTATACAACTTTCCTTTTCAAAGGGATGGGACGCATTATGTGGAATAAAGTTATCTGGGCATAACCTTTTATGGCAGCAATCGTGGGTCGTATGGCAAAAAGATGAGAACGGGTCGGACATTGGAATAGTCGCTAACGTACGATGAAAGTAAAATTTATTCATGGACTTCTATTTCATAGGATGTTAAAATGCAATAAATATTTACGCGTATTATTTCATAGAGCTAACGCAGTCGGCATCGCTGAGAAAGTTTAGGTATGTGAATGTATTTATTGCTAAAGAATCACATTTAAATAAAATATGTATTGGAAGAGGTGGGACCAATAGCGTACATAAGCATTGTGAAAAAAAATGCTGTGTATAAGTAGACACACTTTCACTTTCAATTGCCCAAACGCATTTTTTTTCTGTAATAATTCTCCGGGCATTGTTAAAATAATACTGTATAGGACCCAGTGGGCTATGTTAACGTTTGTTTAAGTACATCTAGTGAAAACTTTGGTAAATGTAAAATCACGCGAAAAAAAACGAGATTGTAAAATTCATTTCATAGCAATATTGACGGACATATAACGCCAATTAAAATGCCCGCATGTTTTAAAACAGAAAAACTGTCGCCAAATATTTACGCTTTTCTGCAGTCATCTTCATTTAATTATCCAAACATCTTAAGCAAACCGCCTTCGTCTCAATTACCCTCATGGGTGCAAACGGTCAAAAAAGTCCATAACGCGAATACTCCGCAGCTAATGAAAATTATATCACTTTTACCAACAAGGTTACACCCTTTGGGACCCGACTCGCTAACGAAGCCTGGACTATGAATACATATTGGCGCATTAGAGCTTCAATGAGGCTGCATAATTAATAACAACTGCTCTTAAGTCTTGCATTGAGACTCACTTTACGTGTGAACTTGGAACGGATAGAAGTGAACGTTTTTTTTTTATTGAATTTTCCTTTTTTCAGTCGATTATTTTAATCTTTTACCCAACATATTTGCCGTCATAGATAACTCTACACGGGTCGAACGTGATATTTATTGTACATTTATTACACGGGTTGCAAAGCGCCAGAGTTCAATTTGCCGTCATACCTGAAACAAAAAACACATATTTACAGAACATAATTATTACGGTTTTACATTAAATAATATTAATTAATAGAGATTTTAAAGGGATTCTTGCTACCATATAATATGTTAAACGTCCCAATTTATGACACATTAATTCCTAATTAAACGTCCCAATCTATGACACACTAATTCCTAATAGTTGACAAACTCTTAAGTCATGAATTATGATTGAAAATGTTCAGTATTGACCCAGTGTCGAGCACAGATATAGCTACTACGTATCAATAATTAATTTAAAATGGGACATCAATTGACTTTTCAATAGGACCTACTGTCCAATGGTTTGTATGAAACGTGTAATCGTTCTGTCGCTTCGTCAATACTTTTTAACAGACTTCAAAAAAGTAGGGGGTTCTCAATTCGCCGGCATCTTTTATTTTTTATGTATGTTCCCCGATTACTAGCAGAGGTCTGAACTGTGTTAGAAAATATTTTATTTCTTTAAAAGGGTCAGGATCTGATGATGAGTTCCTTGAGGAATCGAGGCAACTCTTCAAATTTTATAGGCACACTTGAAGGGATTTGAGTACTATTTGAAGTCCATTAAAACTTTGTTTATAAAGTAAATTAAGATTATGTTGTAAAGTATGATCTGATCGGGTCACGAGTGCACCCTACTTACTATATGATAAAAATAATGTGCCGTGTAGCTAAACATTTTTAACTGATGCATCCTTAATCCACATGGAATATCTAGTAGATTCACAACTCTACCTCCCTCCTTAATTAATTTACCGTCTAGGGAGCCTCGAAACGTTAAAACGCTGTAATTGGTGGAGAGGACCGATTTTGCGGCTCTTATAGACTCTACCGGGCATTCGTAGCGACTCTATAAAGCTTTCTTACCGATGCTCGACTCTATTACAGTTATTCTACTTCAACAACTTAAAAGCTCTCTAGTATACTACCAAGGTTCTTGAACCTTTTTATATCATACCAAGAATAATGCTAAATATTTGTTGTAGTAAAATTAACAAATTGCCTGACTTATGTAGAGTCCTAAACTAACATTTTAGTTTGCTGTTAAGCATTTTACCGCAACTACCAATCACGATAGCAACAGTAAAAAACCAGTTTGCTAATTAACAATTAGAACGTACTTTATCGAATACGCTATTCACAAGTAGGGCTTTAGCTTATTATGTAATTTTGTAGTGATCCTTTCAAAATGGGGGTGGGGAGGCTGGCCATTGGATGAAGATAGTAATTTTATTAGGCGGAGAGGCTCCATTTCAAGGAATAACAGGATGATGATGGGGGGGGGGGGGGCAACAATCGACAAAAAGCCATGACGTAATTTATGGACAAGCCCCTACGAGGTAGGAGGTCCTGGGTTCGAAATCCAGTAAGGGCATTCATTCGTGTGATGTGAAAGAATATTTATTACTGAGATGTGGATGTTATAAGTATTAATATATTTTTATATGTCTATTTCTGTAACTAAAACATATTAAATGTGCATACTTAATAGGTAGTCAAAGTTAAAACAAAAATCCTAATACTGGAAAAACCTCGGCATTATTTTAACAATGAACATCTTTCTACAATAAACTGAAAATTGATCAATAAAATTTTCCTCACGTTTCCCAATAACTCGCTGGCAACCCTATTATTATCAGTGCTCGAGATAATTCCGTACCTGATCAGAATCAGACCCAGCCTGCTTGAGGTCTAGCCAAATTAATTAAAACCATCGCATATACCCACGGACTTTAAGTCTATTTTAGCTAAATTCTTAACACAAGTACGGTTGTGGGCCAGTACAGGGAACTGACATCTTAGATACGTGGGCGAAAGGTACCCAGAACTGGCGCAATTAAACGCTGTATAAATAACATCAGATAAACAAATGCTTAGGTTACAAAGTGATAGACAGCGGCAAAAATTGCCCGTGTAACTTAAATGTGCTGAAGCAAAAGCTTCCTTAACAGCGGCGCTTTCAGCTCAAATTGCAGTCACCCGCGAAACGGCTGTACGAGATTGCATTAGTTATCAGTTATGCAAAGCTACTCTAGTTATATTAGTCCTACTATGGCAAAAGAGCGAGAAGCACTGATTTGAATTATGTAACCCATGTTACAGATTTGTAGTATGACGAGTAGTACTGTGAGTGACTGTACATATTTTAAAATAACATTAATGTTGTTTTTGTTGTCGAACAAAATATAAGCTATATATTTTGTTCGACAACAAGCAACCGCGTGATAAAACATACCTACCACATTCAGTTGTCATAGATCTGTAGCAACAAAATAAAGAAACTCACTTCTAAGAAATACATTCCAAACAAAAAGAAAAGAATTATCTTCTCACGTAAGTCACACTTATCAATATATATATTGTTTGTAAAAATTAAATCAGAATTTATTTCCTCCGATGCCATAGTAGTTGGATCTTCTAGTGGAATGTGATGAAAGAGTGAAATGAAATTCCAGAGCAACATACCACTTTGGAAAAGGAAACTGTGCATTGTTTCATGCCAAAGAAATGTATCATGCAATGATAAAATACTTACGAAGATTTAGTCCCGAATACCGTCAGTAAATCTATGTAAGGGTTTGGTATTCGGATAATCTCCTCTCCTCCATTGTTCAGACATAATTATCAATTAGCACGAATAAACTTACTGTTATATTTTTCCCATAATTGAGCATGCTGCAACCATCAACTTTCAAGGCATTCTTTAAGTAACCTATTATACTAACCCACTGAAAATATTTTCGGTTCAATTGAATACAGGATACAGGTTCTAAGGATCAATCCTCACTGTTAGCTGCTTAACCTAATTACCTACCTTTTCTATTGAAATTACTTTTCTCAAACATGCAATTAAATATTGACGTTGCTTCCTTATAATCCCTACTGCAAAGGTGATACTATGTTGTTTCAGGCAAAATCATTAAAAATTCTTAAGGTTTTTTTTCATTTAATTGCATGTTTGAGAAATACACTAAATATGTATACATAGTACATACCTCGGCCGGAACTAGGGAATGCTAGCCTTGTGTACCTATCCGGCCACGCTAAGCTCGTCCGTCTATATATACTTGACCGGCAATCCCTATTTTCCCGGCCTCAGCAATAATAGTAGGTATATTAGAGACAGGGAAGTAACGGGCGCCGGCCGAGTACATATAGATAGATAGGATAGTTATGAGGCTGGCAATCCCTTTTCACGCCGAGATATGTATAGTGCTTTTCTCAAACATGCAGCAAAATAAACTAAAAACTACTCCAAGATATCAAACGTCATGTCTAGAGAAACTAAAACTAAACTAGACAAAAAATATTCACTAGTTGGAACTCATTTTAAATAACAAAAACAACAACGCACAATAAATCCAATAAAATAGAATTAGAGAATAAAAATTATCAATTTTGCCTCCAATACGATTAACAAAATATCTACGCGGCTTGAGTAGACATTTTTACCGCTAATATTTAGATTAAATAAGGATACGTAGACAAAAAGAGGGATGCTTTTGCCCAGCAGTGGGATACTATGGCTATTGAAAAAAAAAAGTTTTTAATGGCTGAACGCCGAGATGCTGCAACACAAATAAATGTCAAATAGAAATTTCAAATTTTGCATGGAATTTCATTTTTTTTATTTTTATTTATTCTTAAAAAATGTGTCTATCGTCTCTCCGCACCTGAAACGTGATAATTTTTTCTACTAGTGATTTTGTTGTCTATATTTTAAGGAACTTAACGTCAATATTTCATTGCATGTTTGAGAAATGTAATACAACCTAAATACAATCATCGATTTTCCGACGCAAAGTCAAGGCGACATTCTAAATTATTATTCACACATCAGACAGCAGTTGCTTTCCTTTACTCACTAATTTACAATTACATATTTGGGCGAAAACTCAGCGTTTTAACGGCGCTTTTTCACGTCATTGTCATTTCAGTAAATATTGTTAAAAGAGATGATGATCAGAGTAAACGTTTGGTAATAACGTTTAACAATACCAGTGCTGAGTATAACCCTTTTGATCAAATTCTCGGTTTGCCCTACCTTTACCGAGATAATCGTGAGCCGACAGGGATATATTAGGATCGCCCACTTACTCGCACCTATATCTATACATATAATAATCTATAAATAAAGGTGAAAGACTATCAGTGAGTAAATACTTTATAGGTCGGGAAATTGACCGACTCGGCATCTCAAGGTCCGGAATGTTGACTCAAAGGCCTCTCCATCCATAATGTCATTATTTTTTATCATGCACGTTATTGGCATTATAGTCGATTACAGACCCGCCTGCGTGTTTACGCAAGTAGTATGTTCCTCATTAATAAACACAATAAATATGTGTCAATAATACATCAAAATAACGGTTTCGGATATCGCAGACAAAGAGACATTCGTATCTTCTTGCTTGTTAGACACAGACGAAAGCACAAGCAAGGAAGCAAGCTAGCTAAATGTGGTGCAAGCTAGCTTTGCTGATTCCAATATAATTAGGTAGTATACTACATATAAATACTATAGATCCGCCGTGTATTCAAGCCCATGGGATGCTAGGGTGGCAGTAATGTTGGTTGTCGAGAGAAAATATACGAGTTTCTAAGGAAATATCTTGAAGATTTGCCATGTGTGCCTTGTTAATTTAGTGTTCTGCGGATCACACGTGAAGAGCAACATAAGAAATGTAAATGAAATAAATGAATTTTAAGCCGTAGTGGCACTTTTACAAGTCAAAATTCTACCAGCGTTTCTGGAAAAGAAGACCACTATTAAGAAGAAACGCCGAAACAAACCCAACAGTCGGTCATTTTATGTGTATGTATAGGCCCAAGAAGTAGGTACACCTCCAGAAAGAAACAAAATAATCATTGCAATCTAACAACACTGATGAAATTGAGAACCTTCTACGATTTTTATAACGTTAAGCGGGGTCATTATTATGTAATTTAAGACATACATGAAAAACAGGATAAAATATTAAAAATCCTTTCACGAGTCACGGCAAACACGAGTTAAATTGATAACAAAAGACGATCAACGAACATGCGACACGACAAACACTCGTACGCATGTTTTGATTCCAGCACCGGTTTGCAAATCAACATTGACCTTCGTAGGAATGTGGTGATTCATACATGATGCCTAGTTGCCACCACAACACAAAATAGCGTATGATCAAGAGAATTCTATTACTTATACAGCGTTTTGGATCCGGACAGTTCACAAAGGTGGACAATATGGGCAGGCTTCGAAATAATTTATGACGCCAGGAATTGATTTCTGAACGATATGTTTATTTAAATTGGTAACGTAACGTTGTAGAGTGTGAGGATAATTTATTTGTTTACATGGGTAGGATAAGTACATACATGCAAATAGACGAAGTAAGTTAAATATGATATCATTACTTCAAACAGTATCTAATTGACGTGACTTGGGTGACCGAACTCTAATTTTATGAGGTATACTGAATTCACGGCTACACTTTACAAAGGACGACCATCTAGGATTCTAGGTCGGTTATGTAGTAATAGCACTGACTGTACTTGTATTACATATAAGGTAACTACAACAGAAATAATATTAAAGTCCTATAATATGAATCACATTTTGTTTTTATTGTCCATAAGGACACAAAATAATACGCAAAATCGAATGTCCATACAAAGCTTTCAGTATATATTTAGCCCAAAATTTTGAGTATTTATTTCTCCAAAACTGACATAGGTAGTTAGTACATAAAAGTGGTATACTAAATACTTTTGAAGTTCGCGTAATATATACTGAACCAAGCACAGCTTTCGAGATGACATCTGAATATAAGGTGATCAGAATGTCATATACTGCCAATGTATTAATAAAGCATAAAACTAAATCATACCAATCCAGTCAAAACTCATAAGCTCCTGTATAAAGCAGGAATTTCCCTTTAAACTGCAGTGGAAGCCAAGCAACGGACGACCAGCCCATAATTCCGCTTATCCCTGTCCTCGGTGCTTCATAACATATAATCATCGTATTATGCACTTCTGTGGGCATTATTTTGATACGCGACCATGTGGGGCGACCCGCCTAAACCACAGCCCAATTCACATACCTCGTATCATGGTCAAGTAAAGATTGTAATCCCAACTTTACGCTTAAGAAAATAAAGTGCAATATCAAATGTGTATAAAAGAGAGATGAGAGGTCGTGAGAAGTGGTCGATATCTGATAAATTATTGTTTTCAGTGCTAATGGACTCGCTCTTAACCCTGTATGCTTTGAGGCACGACTGTTTGTGATTATGCGTGTTTACAGAAAGATAAACGGTTGTAAGAACGTTATCATTTTATCAATTTGAGTGCAATATGACATTGTTTCGTTAAAATTATTAGTTATGTCAATGTCCTTTCAAGGTAATGAGAAACCCAAAATAACATACATTCTAAAACAGATTCTTCTAGTCATGACGTCCAGAGACTTGTATGTTGACTAACATATACGACGTACGTACTTATAGTATAGACATGTCCTGAACTATGTTTCATAGCTACCCTAAGGCAATGATCATTATTAATTATGAATACTGTGTATAATTATAACATAGAATATTGTCCAAGTACATAACAAAAAGTCCAGCACGTGACAATAAAATTATGTTTAAATAACACGCACGGCCAGTGTGTGCTCCATTCTACGAAGCTAAGAGTAGAAATTTTACAAATTTAACTGTTAACACTGACGCGCTTTGACTAAAGATTTTGTCGCCTTTTTAACAAGTGTTACCGGTTCAGACAGTGTAGCCTGTAGGCTCGTAATAAGGCCCTAAAAATAATACAAGAAACTAATAAATAGCTATTTATTTATACGTATTTATATAAATAAGTAAACATGTATTTCTACTGTACGATGGTATAGGCTGTACCTTGGTACCTATACTAAGTTCGTCTAAATGGGTTCATAACTACTCGTATCGCGAGAACTTCACCCCCCTTTTCAACATGAACCTCAGAATAATACATGTGGCAAACAAACCCAAAGAAACCCTAAACTCGTTGCCGAGATAAACAGTTACACTGCATTGATATAAAAACGTCATATACGCCAAATATACTAGTATGAATCATTCTCAAGCAAAAGGGTCTTCAACGCGTTTGGCGCTCATGCCGTTATTACGCTAAGAATCGTCGCATTTGAAGAGTGCATCTTTATTAAAGACGTAAGCGTCAAACGCACTAAGGTCCCTTTTCCCTAAGAACGTCACATATAAAGATATGCCCTCTAAGCAGCAAAAGAGTATGGCAAAATACAGCAATTAATTATTAGTTACACCAACTAATATCGCGGTATTATCGTGTGCAAAACAAATAAGTTGCTTCGATAAATAACGCCCCTCTATCTTTCAGGAAACTTTCGGGACGGCGAGTTAGAACGAACCTTGTGTGGTATAAAGGTATAATGAACAATTGAACGTGACATATATTATGTGATTCACAAATATGTGAGTGACGTTTTTAAATTTGCTTACTCGATATTGCTTGTAAAGATGCAAACTGCTGTTAAAAAAATGTAAAAGTATTCGCTGTTGAATCGAGACTAATACTTACTCATCCAAACGATTCTAACGAGCTCTAAATGCGAAAGGTTTATTAAAATAAATATATGACGCAGAACCTTTCATCTCTATCATCAAACGATATTGAAGATTAATGCTTTAAACATTTTGAAACGGAATATCAAGTTAACATAAAGCTTGTAATGCCTAATTGACTGACGTTCACAGACCTATTAAGAATATTACAAAAGACACTCAAACCATACTCGGCTACACTTGTTCATGATATCACAATTAATCATACTGACACCGAATAATTTAACTTTTGTCGAGCCTCAGCCCAGTCCACTATGATACTACAGCGCCATGCCATTCAAAACGAAACTTTATCACAAATGACTAAGGCTCAAAATACGATAACTGCCCCTTGTATGTATTATTTGTGCAAGCCGGCGGGACTATAGTTTATTCATTCAGTTAAATTTGCGAGGGTTGCCTCTTGTTTGTCCGCTCGAGAGCATTTAGTGTAAGGATAATGTGAAACATGGCAAACAATCCTGCTGAAAGCATATAAGTATTATTGTACTTGTAAATTTTATAATATTGTCAATATAGTACTACAAAAAAGGATATGCAGTCTAGCTAGCTTAATGAGAAGTTAGGTACGTATCTCACTCTTAGGCAAATATTATACCTATAGGTTCAAAAGGTGTCACCTGGAATGGCTTCATCTTATTCAGATAATACATTTTTTGCATAAATCATGAAAAATTGGATAGTTTACCTGTTCGACAACCCTAGCTGTAAAGCAAAGCAACGTCCGTCAAGCGTCCAGGGCAATTGTACTGGGAATTAATCACCTTAGCAAAACACGGGTCGCTAGGGCTGACTCTTTCCCTTTTTCAACTTCACTGAGAGGACGGAAGGTTTGATAATAAAGTTACCGGTTTTAGTAAACTTTGGCATGGTTTATTGACAATGGTGTGCGTGACTTGGGTTCCGTTTTGTGACATATTTAGATGTACGAGACTTTTGGTAGTTTCGATATATTTTTGTTTCTCGTGCCCTTCCAAATATGTATTATAAGGCGGTCATCACACTGCGCCGCATCCCGCCGCAGTGTACGGAGCCGCGTGCTAATTTCGCCGCACGAGGTACGGCACTTTTGCACTGCAGATTTTGTATACAAATTGATGTACAGTCAGCGTCATATAGTTAGTAGCAGCCAAGGTAGCCAAATAGTTCGGTACACGTATTATTACTGTAAGAATAAGGGTGTTTTACGAAGGACTTGCATGTAACGAGAAAACCGTCGAACACACGTGTATACAAACATAGACTGCTAAAACTAGAGATGCAACGGATAGTTGTTTGGCCGGATACCGGATACCGGATATTCGGCCTGATCACCGGCCGAATATCCGGTATCCGGCCGCCGAATATTCGGCCGGCAAAACGATACCTACATTTTAGTTTGGCCACAGATTATATAATGTTTGGCGGCAGGCGCGTCGTGCAGGTTTCAACCTGTTACGTATTGTAGGTTCGCGCGGACCGTTTTCTAGGCAAGAATCAAGAAACGAGTTTTATTAGGTCAGTGTACGGAACTATTTTGCTGAATAGATACATTTTAGTATTACTAACCATTTTTCAAAGTTAAATACCAAACAGAATCACTATTCGGTATCCGGCCGGATAGTGCGCAACTATCCGGTATTCGGCCGGATAGTAAAATAATGGCCGGATAGGCCGGATACCGGATAGTAACCGGATATCCGTTGCATCTCTAGCTAAAACACATCCCTTAGTTTCGGCTCTGCCGCAGTCGGGGACAAAATAGCTTAACGGATTGAGACTGAACCAAGATTGAACCAATATTCATGAAATAATGGTTTGGGAGATCTCGCCAAAAAAACGGACGGAAAAGCTAGTAAAGTTTTTTCTTTCTTACTAAAGTACAATGAATTAATTTTAATAGGATTCTAGTAGACTGCCCCCATCCCCGCGTTCTGTCGGCTCGTGCGTCACGCGGCGCACGGCGTTCGAAACAGGCGCGGGCAGTGATTCAAGCGACACCGCCGCGAAAACATCCTGAAGAAGAACTCCCGAAGAGTTCGAAACATCGCCCGTAGTGACATTTAAGACGTGAATTGAACCGTGTAATTATTAGTATTATGATTCTAGTTTTACTCAGCTATGCAAAATAAAAGTATTTTACGATTGAACATAGATGTAGAGAGAAATTGTAATATGAGTAAATAACCTCCTCTTGGTTATATGGAATAGATTTTACGTAATGTTTGTTTACGTTGATAAAAAAAAAATTGTTAGAAGTAGATACCTGTTTTTTGTCTGCATTTTTTTTGCTACATAGTAATGATAATTGTATGTCTGGAAATAAAATGAAATTAAATATTGGTCATATAATACCATATCTCTACCCTATTTTTTCCCAAACTAACAGTTGTGAAAATGAAAACGCCACATTTAGTAACTATGTGAAATTGTGAATTAATTATCTAATACTTTCCCCTTTACATTACAGTCTGTGAATTGGTTGTTCGCTTCCATGGGAAAGAGCAAATAGCATCGTGACTTTACGATCACTGGCTCTTGCGGTCACATTATTTTACTTATGTGAACTAAATTTACTACATTTTCTGCTTTATTACGCATTTTATGGCGTAATATTATTATAACATTCAGAAATAACAGGAAAATTATACGAAAACAACCTAAAGACATAACTACACTATTCGTTTATGGTATTTATGGAATAAGATACTAACTTTTTACCCTTCTTCCTCCGTAGCAGGGTTCTGTTTTTCGAGTGTATGTATGTATGAATGAATGTCAACAAGAAAATTCTTTTTCACGGGCTACAGACTTTACAGTTAGTGTTTTGCCGATTTAAGGGTTAATCAAATAACTTATTGAATACTGGTTTGCTAGATGAAAAAGATAATATTTTTTGTCCAACAAGGAATAACGACTCAAGGTTATAGATACCAGCACAGAAAAATAGCTGTTCTGTCTGTGCAGGTTGGAACTTCACCGAAACCTTTTCTATTTGTAGATTTCGTTGCAAAGTTTTTCCCTTCACCCAATAAGTTTACTATAGGTGAATTATAAAACCTATTGTTACAAAATATCGGTACGAAAATGACCACCGCTATTCAAAATCCTCGTAATTAACAGAACATGAGAAGACCCGACCTTTCTACTTAAACAGTAACGTGATAATATCGCAATCAGCATTTAATCCCAATCTATAAAACCGTGTTCGTATTCGGGCGAGTCAGCTATTCAATTCACAGCCTGCCTCGACTTACCGCACCCACCACTGGTATAACTTGACCTCAAGATTCGTAACAACTACCTTCATAATCTGAGTGCCGGTGCCAAGGACACCCGACAGGTCTGTGACCAGTTAGTTGCCTAACACCAGACTGCAAGATCGTCACCATATGGGTGACGCTGGGTAATAATGACGTCAGAATTGTGTAGTGTATGCGAACGCCCACTTTGATAATTCAGCCCAAGGAATGTCCTCATGTCACAAAAGGGGCACCGTGACCGCCAGCTACAAGGACAACGACGCGAGGACATCAAAGGGTCAGCCTTATAGTAGTTCTTCTAAGGGAGTTATCAGTGATCATTGCGAATACCAGCCCAGATATGTTCGAGTTGGACCGACCCGCCCCTTCGCGGTCTCGGGTCGAGTGTAATCGAGGACCTATTCATTATTCGCCACTGTTACAGCCTCACAGTTCGAGTGGAAACCTGTGTTCCACCAATGCCTCGTTGAGGTTGAATTAAATCTGTCAGGCCCTTTTGATCAAATAGGAACAATAACTTATTCTGAGAGTAAATGTTGATATTATTATGGACTAATGTTAACATAGACTTTCTGCATGGATGTGTACCCTACATCCATTCTATATCCGTTTTATATCACGGATACGCGCGTGGGCAGCTAGTTTTTCCGTACAGAAGGAAAACCGAAATCATTCTTAGTCGATTTACACCAGGGGTTGCTATGGCCCGCGGGCCAAGTCCGGCCCGCGAACCGTTCTAATCCGGCCCGCGGAGAGAAAGCGGAGACTTCGGACCGCAATAGCGATGGGGTATGGCTGCTCATGACCACCACCTCGAGTTTATATTAAGTGGCCCTTTTGTCAAAAAAATTGAAGACTATACTTCTATAAGTAACTAACAGCCTGCGCGGCTTTGCCCGTGTACATCAAAGAGGGCAGGCAAACCCGTATCCTACGTAATAACCATCCCGAAAGTCCATGTCTAAACGCAGGTGAAATAATTTTTGGTATCGGAAAAGCAGTTCCGGAGTTTACAATTACATTTCAACAATAATCGATAAGTAAATATCGTAGGAAAGTCCTTTAGCACTTTCGCAACCAAGAACCCGCCTAGCGGGCGCCTATGCCGTAGTCTCTTTCCGCTACATACGAGGAAAACCACGGGATCGGCTACGAGCGTAGTGCGTAGCGATTCTTGGAAGCGAAAGGGTTAGGAAAATGATGTTCAGGCCACTTAAAGTTCTGGTTAGTACATCAGACATTTATCAATAGACCCTTGGTTCAATTACGTCTTAAAGTTCGTCCAATATTTGATCCCTATCAAGAAGTTTCGCCGCCGTATCGGACAGCCAACATTATGTAAATATCTCCCTAGTCGGGTGTTTCAATTATCACGTGCGATACGAACTCGCAACACGAATGTATAATCCTAGAACCGTTGTTATAGTAATTAGAAGTTTGTACCCCATTAGAATTTAATTGCAAAGGTTAATGTTGATAGTAAACTGCAATTACTAACTTGTGTTTTCAGTTATAATAGAAATTAAAGGCTAATGTTACTGTAAAATTAACATAGTGTGTACTAAAGTGTGAGGGTTCTATTAAAGTCAATTTAGCAGTTAAGTGTATTCTGTACTTTCCTAAACTACCGTATACTCGCGACACAAATAACAATAATTTTCCTCTACGAAAGTTTTGTAGATAAGTAAACCAAAATTGCCCAACTTGTCTAACGAGCGATAACACGACTGAACTGTAATTTTCCCGATTCTGTCAATTGCGTAACGTTGCATTCTTGGAACGCAACGTTTCGCAACCGTTCCGCTCATTTAGTTTTCAGACTACCTATAAGTATGAAAAATTAATGAAAAATTAAGAATGAATTTGTAAGTTTTCCCTAGAGTCGGGTAACAGTTCCTTGAACTTTTTAAGCTTGTTTTAATTCATAACCAAAACTTGCCCCTGTGTTGTCATTGAATTCTTATTCGCAAAAACAGGGCTCGTCTAGTCATAAAAATAGATGCTTGTTTATTTATCCAGTACTTACTTGGCGCCCGACGATTCAATGCTCAAAGCAAAAAGGAGAGCGATAATTGAATCAGCATCGCAGATATGGACGCTCTCTGTGTAATTAATTGAGAAAAGCAATCAGACCCCAACTCTGGACTTGTATTCTATACTGCCCAGCTATGATTTCATATAATATAATGAACACAGCGCATCCTAGCGATGCTAAGGAAATTGGAACATATTATTTCAAGGTTACAGGTCAAATTGGCATGCAACAAGTCGCAATTTTAATTTACGTTTTGCGGCAGAGAAATTGATATACGCAGACACATGCTCCAAAAATGTTTTGAATTCGTATAAGCCTGATGCCTCTCACAGGCCTGCGGTCAATAGTAAATCTGTCAAAAGCTGTCAAGTTTACTAATGACCGCCACCCGTACGCGCTATCGCTAGTGTGATACAGGCCTGTCACACTGGCGCGGCATGCGGTGGCGGTGAATAGTAATCTTGACAGTAATGACGGGATATACGACAAAATAAACATTACCTATCGATTTTTCTCGCACTATATTTGTTGTTCTAAGTGTTCTAATTAGAGAGAGACGGATAGTGCGAGAAAAATCGAGAGAGCTCGCGCGCCGTCGCGTGATAGCCGTGCTGATGTTTACTATGTATATACTATGGTGTATTATAGAGCTGTATGCTATATCTTGGCCATGTCACGCGATAAATGCAAACATCGCAAAGGTTATAATTCTAAATAGTATCAGTTTCGCTGTAGTGTTATCAAATTAGACTCGCTCATTAGTGTTGCCATCTTAAAATCAGCAATTATACAACAGTAGTCTGACGTCTACTTTGATATCGCTTTCAAATTACAATCACAACTTCGGAAAACCGTGTGAAACAAATCTGTCATTCCTTGCGTGTACTCTTCTATTAACAATGAATCAATTGCGGTTATAGCCGTATAGAAGCGATAAAAGCCTGCAGGTGGCAAGGGTCGCGCGATATTGAGACATAACTCAGCCGAGCTGTGCTGGCGGTTATTTTATATTTACGAGCGATGGCCCTTTACAGCGATTTGGCACCGGTAGTGCTACTAGGCTCGGCGTTAAGCGATGTGTTGTGTCTACTAAAAGCCGCAATAGAAGTAGAATAAACAGTATAATAGGACAAGGTCAGGATAGGAATATGAGACAGTCTACCAGCAGCGCTCTGAAGAGCGCCTGAAGGCTGGATTCGACCAAAGACGAATACGAGCTTCTGAGGCAGAGCAACGTTCTATGAACTTGTTTGGAATAAAATATTTAGATTCTTGTTTGGTCGAATTGACACTGAACCGTATTACTGGAATGAAAGGAGTTAGCGGACTGTATAAAGAGTATTGTACTGTGCGTCTAAAAATACAGTCTTCTGACTAGCACACCCACCCAAAACAAGTTCAACGGAAATTATACTTCAGCGTGCACCCTGCACGTCATGATAGGCCGTGCCAGGCATAAAACGCCACGTCACTAAACTATTAAGATGTTAATGTACTGGTGATACTTCAGCTGTAGTACACGCATATTTTAGAGTTCTCTATGGAGCACCTAGAATGTAGGTGCTGCACCGTAGCCAACTCCAAAGATATGTAGGTCCTGCTCCTACATATCTTCCGGGATATTCGGTGTATCTGTCCCACTTTGGCTTGGTGCAGTAAAGACAGGTATATCACATGAAAAAAAGACCGGGTTGCACTCCGGGAGTGCCGGCAGAAGTGAAAACTCAATGACATTGTAACAGTTTTTCGATCAGGGGGGTTACCACAACGTCCCATTGCAATTCAATTTAGGTTTGATCTGTCATTTTGTGACAGTTTTTCTATGTAACTGACAGCTTTCGATTCAGTTTAGGTCCTAAAATGAATCGCGTTAACAGATCGTGGTAAGGCCCCAGGTCACGTGTGCGTGTTACGCATTTTCAATCTGTTGAATCTTACGGTCACGTGATCTGTTGCGAGTTTAATATTTTTTCCACGTCACAAAAACTGCACAGCGCCGCTAAAGAATTCTTCGCTCCAAAAAACATGTTTCATTAATTTGCATGGAAAATTGCTGAGATCCTTAAAGTCTGGCCTTATTGTCGTAATGTCTGAAGCTAATGTTAAATAAATCAAACGTCAGTTTTGCGCTCATCTGTAGTAGTACTTACACACTATCGTACACAATAATGTGTTAAAACACCCGTTAAGTCACCCGTATTGCCAGTTAATACGCGAGTGTAACCCTTATTATAATAATTTTAAACAAGACGAAGGAAAGTCTAAATTCAATGTGCATGCCTCAAAGTTTTATTCACATCTTGTTCGTGCCTACAGGACGTTCGACAAGGATCCTCAAGAAATCAACCTCTGAACGAGTAAGTTATGAAGAATACTGTCTCATTTCGATGGGGTAAGATTTATGCACTCAATTATACAGCCTCCCGCCGCGCGGCTGAAGATTCAATGAGAAAAAGGAAAATACTAGTGTGAACCGAAACGTAAAAAGCGATGTGGTTAGGTTGTAGGATTTAGTGTTTTATTTACATACGTCTATCTATACGTACAGGTAGTGAAAGAAACATATAACATTTGATGGTATAACGATTAACATCACTTTAGTATGTAGATTTAACAACAGGCCACCCAACATATGCCACCTTGTTTTTACCCAACCGCCGAAGGACGGTTATGTTTTTCGAGTGTATGTATGTATGTGTGTATGTTTTATCCTTTGGCACGCCCTGCAACCTAAACCGTTTGATGGATTTCGACATATGAGATGCCGTTAGATTACACAAACTTACTTTACAATTTCATGTCGATGAGCGGAGTACACGACAGCTGTTTCATGTGGCGTTGATTAATTTATATACTTGCTTATATAAAGCCGTTGCTGTACATAACCACTGAAAATATTCTTACGGTTCGGTTCTTTATAGTGAAATTCTTTCTGACCCTTAACACATTCACTGCTATTGCTACCCCAGGAGAATTACGTTTTTTTTCAAACATTAATTTATAACACCGTTTTTTTTGTTTGTTTCATTTTCGAATGTTATTCTAGGATGCCTTATCCAAGAATCCACCAAAATTTCCATCGGGAAGTAAATATATAAAAATAAATGACACATCCATTATTTTTTTGTGCGATTTATTTATTATTCTTGATGAGCTCCTGTAAATTAACCAAAACAAAAATTAAAATATCTAATAATATTTTTTCTCTTTTTTCAGGTATTGGTTAAATATCGATTTTTGATGACTAATATTTTGGTGGATTTGAGTCTACGTAATTACTAAAATGATAATATATTAGTTACACACAAAAAAGCTGCCGTTATGAATTATTTCCAAATTTCAATTTTTTCCATACTAATGAAAATAAAGTGCTTGGGCTATGCCAGGAACCCGCCTAGCGGGCTGCTACGGCGTAGTCGCTTTCGGCTACGAGCGTAGCGCGTAGGGATTGTTGGCAGCGACTGGATTAACAACCAAACCAACACCTGTTTAAACTTGGAATTAAAACAACTACGAGGATCACTCCGATTCGCCACCTCAATTGCCCCTTTAGACGACAATATCCGCCGTAAATCAGGATACCTCGGCAGGACTCTGACAGCCACGAAATCTATTAAACCGGGGTGTTCTATAGTAACCGTAGTTTACAGCCTTAACTATTTAAGTTATTTAGGGTCACACTGTAAATCTTAATCGTTGAAAGTTAGACTCGTGGACGGACGGTCCGAAACCGAAAGTGTGTTTTATGGGTACTAGAGGCTTAAATTGTTGGTTTGCTGGTGCTATTAATCACGGGGGACGTGGACGCTTTGGTATCGTTTGGACCGCTTTGTTAGTTTTGAGGGGGCGGGTTTAATGGTATTTTGATTTGCATGTGATAGCCATGCTTGCAGTCGTGTGGTGAGATAAAAGTTGACAGTTTCGAGGCAAGATCCAGCTAGTCGGGTCTTCTGTTCTCTGCTCGTAGCGAGTTTCCCTAAACCATGCCTATAGCGCTATAATTGTAGCACAGATTGGCTTAACGTGTCATTAAGTGTCGCTTTATTAAATTGTGTGTTGTTTTAAAGAGTAGTTTTAACGATCGCAGTTAACCTCGAGGAAGTAATTAAATATTAGACGAAATGAGTTGCGTTAACTATCTGACGACGTAAGGATAAGACATTGTTTGGATATTATTACATACATATACGGAAAATAATGTCCTATCCTAAGCCATACATGGAGCATCCCAATTCATTTAATCGATTTATAACAAAAATAAAGTTTGTTCTTTTTGGCTTTTCCGTAGTAAGTCAGTTAAAGACTCGGAAAACACGCAGATTTTTTTTTCAACCAAAACAAAGAACGTCGACAATAACAAAGTGTATTCTGCTGTGAAACGTGCTCGTATTAGGTAATTCGGGTCACGCAAGACTTAATAAACCAACACATGCTGGTCCGCCACTTCTGCCAAACTGGTAAAACAAATACGGGCCGTGAGGGCCAAGTGTGCGTCAACAGACTTTGTTTTCAAAACGTTGCCTTTTAGATTATTTTATTAGATTCGTTTTATATTTGAGGGGTCGTTGCGACATTGCATAAAATAAGATCGATATTAAAAGCAAACATAACAGCATTTAATACATTCGGTGCAACGTTTTTGTAGCGTTACTTCGTAGCCGATAAAAAGCGAAAAACTGTTTGTAAGGGAAAGCGACTACGAGCAGAGCGCCCACTTAGTGGGTGCCCGACACCCGACAAGTTTTATTTATCTTTGCTTCAAATAAACTGACACACTATTGACCAAGAGATACAGATGGTAGTTGTTAAAAACCGCTTATAAGACGCTGGGTAACAACTTCCGATTTATTTTCAATTCAAATAGTAATCCCGTAGAAATCTCATCCACTTTTTAGATATCATCTTTGTTAAACCATCATAACTCCAAGCTCTTTTCGAAACCATTGCTCATAAACTTCCACCCTTTCACTTTTCCACTTTTCGTACCCTGCACAATACATTGCGTCCGCAGGTCTGCACTGTGAGCCAATGCGGAGTCAGCATGACCCTCGGCCCGTCGCCAGATTTATCGGCGCTGCACCGCATGGTAACGACCGGATTATACCACGGCTATGACATTCAGAATCTATCTCGACTCGTCTAATACGTCACCTCTAGTGTAACTTGAGCCAGGGATTCGTAAGAGAGCATTTCTAGAAAACTTTGTACATCAATTAAGTTAGCGTTCATTATTCCTTGGTTGCATCATCGTCTTTACCCCGTTTACTGATGGTCAGCGTAGCGTTTCAAATCGTTGGCTGTGTGTGTCTTACCTCTTTCTGGCCCGTCACCCCGTCACATCTTTCCTCTTCGTATCATGTCTCACGCAGTCCATCCACTTTATCTACCAATATACAATACAACAGCCTCCTTCTTACAACTCCCTACAATCATTGTCATAGTTGCTGTGTGTGTCTTAACACACAGCCAACGATTTGAAACGCTACGCTTGTTATCGATAGCGTGCAAAAACCATATGTAGTCGAACGCGCCGGCAAGCACATCGCCCGCCTAGCGGGGTCCTGCCACCGAAAGTAGTATGGAAGAAAAAGTATGCTACGCTGACCTTCAGTAAATGGGGTAAAGATGATGATTAATCAATCAGAGCTCTTTCTTATAATGGTTTGCCCAGCACGTTCTCGATACGTGTTGTGAATATCAGCCCTGTTCTCCTGGCTAAAGGCAGTAATTATAATATATTTAAATTTTTAAGGACGCCAATATTTACTAACTATTGGCGAAATGGAAAGATTGGTGTTGCAAATATAATGGTTGTTAGGCTAGAGTGGCTGGTGTTGCGCGAAGCATATGTATATAGGACCTGGGAATTCAGTCTAGCTATACAAATATTGACATAATTATCATTGCCAACCCTTTACGTATTTGAACATTCGTTTTGATGACAGCTACAGACAACTACAGGTCCCTTAATCTCAAGTCTCAACACACTCCCTTAATCTTAAACACATTTCAGTAAAGTTCTGAGTATTAGATTAATGCAATATACTAAATATATAGACAGAACCATTACGGGCATCATCTTCTGAAACTGAAGATTAAACTTAAACTCTAAGATTCACTGAGTGTAATAAAACAGCAGGTTTCCAACTCAAGCTCCCGTAAATCAGCCCAAAGCCAGCCAAACTGGGGTTTAATATGCGGCGAACATCCCTTAGATCTTGCCTGAAAACGGTTTCAGGAATATGGCATGGGTGTCGCAAGATCAAGTTTAAGGTTACCTTGAAACTTGTTGTTGAAAAGTTGATAAATCATATCAAGACAATAGTAGGTACCGCTGTTATGAATTTATAAATTTTGAATGAGCACAGTGAAATAATAAAAGCCTATAAAGAGTAGAAGAACCGCGGCATTGGTTATGAGCGTAGCGAATAGCGAGAACATGTATCAAGTCGAGTGTCGTTCTTAATATAATTTATAATTTTTCACATAGTTTGCTTGAGATTTCCTGCAATATCTACGCATGGACGCCCCGGGGGACTGCGTTCCAGTGCCGATACAAGTGTAAAACAAACACGACGCAACAATTCTCCCCGTAGACTGTCGGTCCCTGCGATACTTTTCCTCTTGCCCGTGATTAATTTCTTGTCAGAATATGTTCGGGGTGACGTAGACGTACGTTGCCTTACAGGGCTGTTACAGCCCGTTCACACAGAGTCTCCGTATTTACGGTACCCGTTTTAACGGATACAATTTCATACAATTACTGTATACTGAATACTGTGTCATATGTGAAGTCGCTCATACAACTCCATACGCCATCAACGAAAAAAACGTATACGATAAAATGGAACAGTGAAACGGAGACCCTGTGTGAACGGGCTGTTACACTTGCAAGAAGCGACTTCATTCTTATACGACGCCTGTAATACGTTTCAGTACAAGGTTTGAACAAGAGTTAGATGACGCTGTTATTTTCCTGAGGCCTAATATATTATCCGAGTGGATTAGCGGCGTGGGCAGGCTCCCCACAAGGTGGACTGATGACCTAGTAAAGGTCACAGGAGTCCGCTGGATGCGGTTAATGCAGGACCGGTCATTCCGGAACTTTTTGGGGGAGGCCTCTGCCAGCAGTGGACGGCTTGCGGCTGCTATGATAATAGTAATTTATAATTTCTTGTAGCAAAATATTTGCATGTTTTCTGGACCCCAAAACTACAGGGACACAACCTCTAAGGAGTCGGTCTCCCCAGTAATGACGTCATTAAAATCGCCGCGGCCACGTTTGAAAACGTCTTAATGACATTCAAACCATGCAACGTGCATACGCGTGCTCTGGGTTATTAAATGAAAGTAACTAAATTTTCTGTGTCTGTTGGATTCGTACATCTCTTAGATCCACAAATGTTGTGTTGACTAAGGCGATAACTCTAATATTTTCAAAGAAAAATCTCTGACCATTCGTTGAACTTCGTTCAATCCTCCACTTTCTAGCCCTAGCGCTCCTAACACGGCCGGTATAAATAATTTATCAGAAGGCACGAAGTCCGCCCGGGGCACTCGGACAAGGCAACATGTGTTGTTGCGAGTCACTGAATATTCGTAGGGATCAGTAACCATTAAATAAGGATCTTATGTGTAACATGGGGCGAAAATCTGGTACGGATAAATAAATTCTGAAGTCATTCTGTTTGTAATGATAGACCGCGAAACAGTGCGTTCCGGGCGCCTCGTAAATTTGCATTACTGCTTGGGAAGACGCTATGATGAAGAGAATATCCGGTGCCAATTACGACCTGCCCTCAACATTCCTTAGTAGGTACATTACTTACCTAGGGCGATAAAAGAAAGAATGTCTCAGATATCAGATATTTGATAAATATGCGATCTCTATTACCGCCCGTGGTGAGTAAACACAATTTTACGTCTCTGCCTGACCAGGAAAGTGGATTAATTGCTACTTGAATGGGCAGGTATGACTTTTTTTGGCATATTCATTATTTTATGGCCCTTAAACGGATCGTTACGGATAGTAACAAAACCGACAGGTTAGATGCGACTTAAGCATTACTTTATAGTTAACCTTAATCTGCATTTTTTTTTAAACTCCCCAATTACGACCTGCCCTCAAAATTCCTTTACATTACTTGCCTAAGGCGGTAAAAGAAAGAATGTCTTAGATCGCAGGTATTTATAAATATGATATCTATATTGCCGCCCGTGGTGAGTAGTGAGTACACAATCTTAGATCTCTGTCTGGCCAGGAAAAGAAAAGCATGCGGTAATTGCTACTATAATGGCTAGGTATGACTTTTTTCAAGCCGAAAGCTGAATATTCGCTGCAAAGTGGAAAATGATGCTACGCGCTACGGCGTAGCGCACGTAACGTTACTAGACTTCGTATGGGTTGATACAATACCTTACCTATTTTATTTACTATGTGGGACCACATAAGCAACCATCTGGCCCTCACATACACAAAGTTACAAACTTGAATATATGTGTAATAATCTAACAAAATAATAACTTTTTCAATTCCGAGCCCCGTCAAAAGCCGGCTAGAAAGGGCTCAGTTTTTAATCGCCTCGCGTACAAAAGGGCTCCAACGCCGCCTTCAAAAGCGAAAATAACTTTTGCAACAAAACGCAACCATTCATCTCCCGCTATTCCAGGTGTCAAGGGAGCAAAGTGAAAAGTTTCCATTGTTAACAGTAAAGACTCTTTATTGCGCTCGGGCTTTTCACACTCGAAAATAATCCAAAATTTCTGAATGTGATTACAGAACTTCACCCTTTGAGTGATAGGAATTCTATTTGATCGAAAATTTTGTCGCTGTAATGAAAAGGTAAAGGACCAATAAGTAGCTCAATCAAATTGCATTATCGCTCTGAGCGCCCCCTGTTGGGGTAGACGGTAAATTGAATTACGAAGCCCGCAACCTCTGTCCGTCTGTGTAAAAATCGCCTTCCAATTGGCAGGCAGACAAGATGACTGCCCCGCTAAAAGGTTCCGCGGAGGTAACTGTATTATGACCGATTTTACTACACTTGGTTGAAGTTGTACAATCGCGTTGTACAATTTTATAGTTGCTGTGACTTTCTCGATTACAGTTTTATGTTCTGCGGGTTTCGAATGTTCTGCTTGGAGATGAAAATTAAAACTTAAGGCTGTTACACTACCCAAATGAAATCTAAAATCAAACCCCTCCACACGCCACCCGTCCCGCCCCTCGACACAGTGACGATACAACAGCGCCACGTAAGAAGTGACGACTTAATGAACTAACAGGACACTGATTTGTAAAACGTAGTACTAAAGAGCGAAAAAAAGCATAGTGGTTGTTATAGATGGCGTTAAAGTTAAATTGGAATAATAAAATAAAACCAAGTGTATAAAATTATATAATTATATTATTTTATTGAAAACAACTCTTATTTCAAGAACATTAAAGTTTTTAAAGGGTAAATAATAACAAAAATGAAACTTCTATAAGTTGGTACAGTTTTCATTTAAACAAATCGGCAAGTTTTATATAATATCATTATTAGGTACACCTAATAATGATATAAAAACTATAGGTAACCTCTGCAAGTATATCGACGATATTTATAAAAAGTTCATCAGTGGGCATCAATAAAATCTAGTATTTTTTACGGTTCCTAAGGATCGTAGGATCACTTTGTTGTCTGTCTATTTGCCGGTTCAAATAACACAGTTAATTACATTCTACTTATTTAATGTGGCCCTTCCAACGAAGTGTAATATCAGGTAAATATTGAGTTTTGATATGTTGATATGTATGTTTTGATAAATATGAGTTCTTTATATCCCGTATTATTTAATTTAGTTTTGTTATAAAGGAGATTCTGTTAATAATTCAACATAATTCGTCAAAGGTATTAGCTTTTTAAGCATAAATGCACATTAATATCGATATCCCGGGATTGGCAATCAATATCGGAAATCAATCCCGGGATTGAGAAATGTCCTATCCTTGCTTGCCCTGCCCATGTTTTAACCTAACAACAAATAATAAATCCCGGGATTTGATGATGAGTGATTTTAATTTTTTTTTTTTATATACCTTGAAAAAATATCAAATGTTGTTACAGCGAATGAAATTATAAGTACTATTTATTTTTCAAGTCAAAAAAGCGCAAGCCGCGAAAGACTCGGTGTGGTACAGCCACAGATATAGGAAATTTAGTATTTTATGTTCTGAGGGTACCTACAGCAGAGCCAGTTGGTTCTGGCCAGCGGGTTGCCACACCTAGTACTCTTCGCGCCTACATTACTCCGCCACGGCTGATGACATGGTGGAGTATATTTACCAGAAGACTGGCTACTCGCTGGGGGTTTTCCAGCTGCATTTGCGCCACTACGTGCACTTCACCTCGTTTGTGGTGCGCGTGCCGCGGCCGCTGCAGGAGACCATCGCGTGCGCTGACTTCTGGCCGAAGGGTGTCGTGTTTCGGCGGTTCCGGGGTAACCTACCTAATTTTACACCGGACTTGACGGAGCTACGCTGTGTCGTCGCCTAAATAGTTAGTTTTTACATGTTCCTATTGTATGTGTGACGCTTTAAGGCTGCTTCCACGTGCACACTAGCGCCACTGGATGTGTTAGAGTTAGAGCATGCAATATCGGAGCATTCTCAATCCCGGGATTGAAAACCGATATGAGATTTCAATCCCGGGATTTCATCATTGAAGATTTTTCATTAAAAAACCACTTTTCTCTAGAAAATATGACATTGATATTTATTTATATCATAATTTACATTCGAATCCCGGCTCGTACCAATGAGTTTTTCGGAACGTATGTACGGAATATTTACCGTTAGCTTTTCGGTGAAGGAAAACATCGTCAGGAAACCGGTCTAATCCCAATAAGGTCTAGTTTTCCCTCCTGGTTGGAAGGTCAGATGGCAGTCGCTTGCGTAAAAACTAGTGCCTATGCCAAATCTTGGGATTAGGTGTCAAAGCGGACCCCGTGCTCCTACAGGGGCATTACCGGGAATAACGCTAAGAGGTAAATCTATAGGAATTATTACTATGATCGTCATAATTGATAATAAAAAATAAAATCATACAAATTGATAGCACTGCATGACTTCTCAGCCTTACGGCTTCATGAATTCGTCCATGCAATATATTGTTATGATGATACCTGCCGCACCATCACCGGATGCCTCAAGCCTACTCCACTCAACAAGCTGTAACTCGAGGGCATCGCCCCCCCCCCCCCCCCCCCGAAATCCGTAGAGAGTAGGCAAGTGCCGTGGAAAAGGGGAAACAGGAGACTGACAGGCGACCACTGTGCGGTTATAATCCGCCATCTGCCCGTCTCAAGAGCCGCAGGAGTTTCATGCGGAACACTAGCCCCCTGCAAAGCGACCTCTCAGATGCTCGCTGCCTGTTATGGCGGACTCGATGCCCACCGCCCGACGTCTACGTGCTAGCTTCGGAACAACTGCCACCCGGCCACAAGGAGCCATGGCCCATCTGGAGGGCGCTAAATAGGCTCAGATCGCATGTAGGCCGCTATAAGGAAGACATGGCCAGATGGGGACTGCATCGTGGCCAATCAACGGCGCAAACCATGGTGCACCTGATGGCGTGCCCCACATGCCCACACTCCTGCTTGGAACACAACCTGAGACTCCTGAGAGACGCGACTGGCAGAGCTGTCCACACCGCTGGGCACTCTTATTTGAGGAACCTCGACACGAAGACGAACTTTTTTATTGGGACTGGAATTCCGAGACACAGGCCCCGTCTTTCAATCCCTTCAGTAGTTTTTCATATAGGGTAGGCGTAGGCCCCATCACATATGTTCAATAATCAACAGAATTTCCTTTCTAATTAAAGTAATGTCCCCATGATCCATCTTTTTCATTTTGATGGTGCTAGCCAACTGACAATATCTTCATAAAAAGAAATGCCGAATTTCTCTAGGTGATCCCTTAATACTGTTATAAGTAGTAGTAATATCCTTAAAATGACGAAAATGAACTACAAGTACCTAAGGGATTATTGACACTGGGTTGTCTTTTCAGTTGGGATCAGTTTTATTTTATTGTTAAAATAGAAAACTAGTCAACACTCTCAAGAAAAGGAAATCCTTCACTTTTGTGTAGGGTATAATAATATATAAACTACCTATCAGTTTATAAAAAATGACGATAGTATGGATATAAGGTAAGTCCCGAGATTTTATTTCCGGGACTTGCACAGGCAACCCTATTGCATTTTATCAGTGTACATTTACCTCTTCAATAATCTTGGTCAATATGAAATGACTGATGAGGGGCCTTTATTCCCTATAATGTAGGTAGGTATCTCGTATGATATCATTGATGACATTTTATTTCGTTTCGGCAATCATTTACTAAGTAGGTGTACTTGTAGCAATTTAAGAAAATAAGTACAAAACATGCCCAAATATTTGAGAAGATCAATTCGAAGTTCGAAACATAAAGAAATAAGCATCCGCGCCGATGGAAAATCATTTAGGTATCTAACCAAGCTTCGTACGGCGCGCCGCCGCTATGGGTAGGGAGGTATATATATTTATCACAACGCACGAAGTTACGCGCGACATAGGCAGGAATTTTTATATTTATAAAGATAAATAAAGTCTACTTGAACTTATTCGTTACCTACTTTAAGTGTCAGCGGTTGATAAAATCGGAGATTCCATTTGCAGTCTTTACCTAAATACAGATAAATTGTATTGTTTTACGTAGGTAGGGGTAAAGAGCGTATAAATCAAATAATTATACTCACTCGATGTAGTCCGAAGAATAAAAAATACAAAAAGTATAAAGTCGCTGAGATTCAAACTCTCGGCACAATTGAAGGTCGCCTTTATTCCTATCGCTGAAACCATTGCGCTGCCAATGCTTACCTTAGGCGGGTGAAATTCACAAGTATATGCGTATTGAGGATTGTAATGTTTATGCTTAGTAATTATGAAGCTAATCAAATACTCTTTTCACTGTTTAGTAAACATAAATTTTTACTTACGTTAGAACCATTGCTTTTTGGAATCGAATAAATATCTTAAATTCCATTTTTTTGGGAAAAAGTAGTACAGGTCCGTCTGGCACGACCGCTCAGCGATCACTGTCACATTTCGAAAGAGTGACGGAGAAAGACATTGGAGGCCGTAAGTCGATATCTTTATACGATTGAATTTTACGATGTTTATGTATTATAAAAATAATGCCTCAAATTATTGAAATCCGAAAGCTGTCAAATTATTATTTTGATTATGACTGATTTTGTTCCTTGTTTTGTTTCATAGTGTCACGTAGTAAATAAACAAGTAAAGTTGAAATAAACTTTCAAATTGGAGGTTACTTTGGGAAAGAATTGTATCGAGCGAAGTGTTACGAATCGAATATCGAAAGCTGTGCTATTGAAGATAATATAATCAAGAATGATATATATTTTTTACGGATCTAGAAACATCATCGTTTCGTAGAAAAATAGCATAATTCTTGGGGTATTTTCGCATATCTGGCTCTATGAGCGGCCTTAAATCGAGTGGGTTCAGAACTTACTTTACGTAGGTTAGGTATCCACGATAGTAAAAATATGGTTACATTTAATGTATGCCATTTAAGATCTCTCCAATAATTTTAAATGTATGCCATACGATTAAAATATGGTTACAATATGGTATCTCAAAATATTATCACGCTGTCCTTTATATAGTGACCATTAAGTCTATGCTTGTTTTTAGGAAATTGACGACAGTCAACAGGTCATTCGTTAACTTTATGGCAAGTAGTGCAAGTACACAATTACACATGGTCTACTAAGGCGGTCATCACACTGCCACCGCATAACGGCGAGCGGAGTCGCATACAAATGGAGATGCGGTCCAGTGTGAAGTACGAGTACCGTGCGGAATTAATATACTTACTGAGGTAACGTTGCGAACCGTCGCTCCGCACGCCGCAGCGGGGTGCGGCGGCAGTGTGCGATACGCCTAGGAGTTCAGTTAAAGGCTGTACAGGTCGACACATGTAAAAAGAACCCTGGCGGCCATACTTTTTATATGGCCGCCAGGGCTCTTTTTACGTGTGTCGACCTGTAACTATGATAGATTATCGTTTTTGACACACTGCCAGGAACCCGCCTAGCCTACGCCGTAGTCGCTTTTGCTACATACGAGGAAAACCACGAGATCGGCTACGAGCGTAGCGCGTAGCAATTTTTGGCAGTGAATGTTGATTGAATTAGCTGGTGAATAATTCTGAAATAGTACATTACGTAACTAGGGCGGTGTATTCGTAAATGCCCCAGATCGCGGGTGTTTGTGGCCCGAACCGAAGGTGAAGGCCATAATAATAATCATTTGTTTCAGACAAAAATCCATAATTACAGTTACACACGAAAAATATAAATTAAATTAAATACACTAAAATTAAATTAAATTAATAAATATGCGCTCTGGGGCTTTACGAATTACCGCCCGTGTTGAGTACAAAATTTTACGTCTTCACCTGGCCACAATGTGAGTTTTCTCGTACGCGCAGCGTGCAGTAAAACTCGCATTATGGCCAGGTGTGACGTAAAAAATATTATTAGTTATATCGAATAATTTGAACATTTTTTAGAACTTGAAATGAGTCTATCACCAACAAAAGGGTCAATCAACAATTTCTTGTTTAATCAATAAAAACATGAGAAAGTGACAAGAAAACCCCCCAATATACCCAACTTTAATGCAAATATCTGAGTACCCACACTACCCACACAGCACATCATAATTATCTCTTATTTAAATGCTTAAATGAGTCTGATTAATTACAGCATTAAATTAAATATTCCCAAATGGCGTCTGGTGCGGTGAGGGGTTCTAACCGCGCGGGTCCCGACACGCAATCACGACCCATTGTTACCTGTGTGCTACGGAACCCTATTTCAGACGTACATATCGATATTGAGAATTAAAATGCAACAAGAATACATTTTTATATTTAATTTCGGACCTTACAACACGGAACTCAAGGTTGCAATTACGATGAGTTTTAATGTTACCTACTACGCCTCGGTTCTAAGATGCGTGTACGTAACTTTATTTATACTATAGGCTTAGTGCGTTGTGATATGGGTTCAATAAGAGTGGATCTAACAAGAGCAAGAGAAGGTTTTCAATGAAGTGCCCTTCAAAAACTAAAGCCTAATTCCTTTTTAGAGTGCATTTTGTGCGGGTCTTTTGCACCCCGGATGCGGATGGTCTACGGATTTGAAGTATTTTCGAACAACTATTGACAACCTTTGCATTCGTTGAATTGGGGTTCATCAGTGCATTACTCATGTAATACAAACCTAAGGCACTTGTCCCACCGCCGGCGAGTAGCGAGTACTCTCATAGTAATTCTAAGATAAAACTCGCGCGAGTAAAAGCGAGTAAGTATTATTATGAGAGTACTCGCTACTCGCCGGCGGTGGGACAAGTGCCTAAACTGCTAAAAACATATGCCTTCCTTTCGGAGTCGGGCTATAAGAACTTTCTGACAACTTTACTTGTAAATTACGCTCGTCAAAAGTTACTGAGGGGCGAAGACGTTTCGATATTCACATTGCCGAGTAGACCAAAAGTCATAAAACTGTTTTATCACATAAACAAGTTGCAATTAAACCTATAGCAGTGAAACATTGCAAATGATTTTATCGCGTTTTATTACCATAATTTAAGTACAGATTCGGCTACTTTGTAATATTTAGTTAATCGGACCACTTGATGTAAAAGATTACCGTCAGGTTTCTCAACGTAATCTAGTGAAAGTAGAGTAAGGGTCAGTTTATAATTTTTATTTTGTACGTTATGTTGGATATATTTTTTTTTTTATAAGTATTATTACTTACCGATCTAAGCTCAAACCGAATATGAGACCGGACCAATGTCTCGATTTGACCAAATTGGAATAAAGCCTAATTTTGTAATGAATGGTCAATTGGATTAAACGATATTCTAGTCTATGTTGTGAATAGAGTAGTTGCATAAATCCCAACTGGATTAGAGGAAAAACTATATAATCAATAACTATAGTTATATTAATACATACATATGTATTATAAGGGGACAATGTTACGAAACATGACATGAAATCGATTAATGATAGAACATACTCGTAAATATGTCACTCGAATTTCGAAATATATGTTCACTACCTTACAATTAGCAAATTTTATATCAGATCTTGTTTAAAGATGTTTATAGTTTTTAAAATAAACCTGTCTGTCGTGTCAGGTTGGTTATGTTTTATAACCGTAATGGATTAAGCGAGCCAGTTGTTTAAACGAAATAATCAGTTTTCCCGATTGGAAAATAGTGCCATTTAACAATAAAACGGTAGTTTTTTTTTCGAATAGTACAATAGGCTAAATACCTATAGGTACTGAAAATCCATATAAATATTTTGTTTACTAAACGTCTGTGGTCGTATAGTCGTGATTGTGAGTGATAGACCGCTGATGCGTCATGCTCATGCATGTGGCATTTCGGGTGCATTTGCCTCGATTGTGTTTACGTGGCGTGTGTCAAATTGCCAGTAAATTACAGGGGGTCCATCAGACCCATACCTCTCGTATTCCATTTTGATTTCAATGTGTTTCACATTTCTCACTTCGCTCCTAAGCATGCTAAGCTAACGAGTCATATTTATCAGAACGGCCGCGCGGAACCGAAAATCCTCCTAGCGTCTTCCCGGTTCTATCCTAATGGAGCCCAGGCATCTAATTCCAAAATTTGGGCGTAGGCACTAGTTATACGAAAACTGCCATCTGAACTTCCATCAAGAGGGAAAACTACATCGTGTTTGGGATCAGATCGGTTTCCTCACGACATTTTTCTTCACCGAAAAGCTACAGTTATATTATACGTAAAGTAATCAAACGACATTTCGTTCATAACTATTTTGACCCTGCGGCACGAGCCGGAGATCGAACCCACGTCCCCTCCAGATCCCATGAAGTCCCACGCCTATCTGCTCGGCTACAGAGGCTTTTTACCCGCTGCCAGAAACACATTGAAATCAAATTAGAATACAAAATGCATGTCCCCGATCGACCCCCTATTGTCCGTCGCAGACTGACGGAATCAGCGCAATGGGTAATATGGGTATTATTCATGTTCACGTTCGACTGGATTATGCAGATATTTTTAGATTCTTGACTTTGCTGTGACAAATACAGTCACGCCACGCCACAGTCAGCCATGCGGCTGGTAGCTGCAAGTAGTTAGACAGTACTCAGTGACCGCTGTTACGCACTACGTTACGGTAGAAGAAGAAGAAGATAGCATAAGGACTTCTCCTTTTGTCTAGAAGGCTAGTGACGATTTAGAAGGTACTATCGTAGTACCAGAACTCGAAACCTATTCCGCTGCGGGCGGGGAGTCAGGCAAGGAGATATTATTTGTCCAAAACTGTTCACCGCTGCACTGGAGGACGTTTTCAAGACTCTGGACTGGAGAAGGCTAGGCATCAACATCAACGGCGAGTACATCACTGACCTTCGGTTTGCTGACGATATTGTAGTCTTGGCTGAGACCATGCGTAAGTACGATGCTCGATGACCTCAGTAAAGCTACCGAGCGAGTTAGTCTAAGAATGAACATGGATAAGACGAAGATCATGTCAAATGCCCATGTCGTACCAACTCACATTACAATCGGACACTCACGCTCGAAATTGTAGACGATTATGTATACCTAGGACAGACTATACAGTTAGGTACGTCTAACTTCGAGAAAGAGGTCAATCCTCGAATCCGACTCGGCTGGGCAGCGTTCGGGAAGCTACGGCACATCTTTTCGTCCAATATTGGACGCAGTGTCTCAAGACGAGAGTCTTTGACCAGTGTGTGTTGCCAATGGTTCTAACGTAAGTAAAAATTTATGTTTACTAAACAGTGAAAAGAGTATTTGATTAGCTTCATAATTACTAAGCATAAACATTACAATCCTCAATACGCATATACTTGTGAATTTCACCCGCCTAAGGTAAGCATTGGCAGCGCAATGGTTTCAGCGATAGGAATAAAGGCGACCTTCAATTGTGCCGAGAGTTTGAATCTCAGCGACTTTATACTTTTTGTATTTTTTATTCTTCGGACTACATCGAGTGAGTATAATTATTTGATTTATACGCTCTTTACCCCTACCTACGTAAAACAATACAATTTATCTGTATTTAGGTAAAGACTGCAAATGGAATCTCCGATTTTATCAACCGCTGACACTTAAAGTAGGTAACGAATAAGTTCAAGTAGACTTTATTTATCTTTATAAATATAAAAATTCCTGCCTATGTCGCGCGTAACTTCGTGCGTTGTGATAAATATATATACCTCCCTACCCATAGCGGCGGCGCGCCGTACGAAGCTTGGTTAGATACCTAAATGATTTTCCATCGGCGCGGATGCTTATTTCTTTATGTTTCGAACTTCGAATTGATCTTCTCAAATATTTGGGCATGTTTTGTACTTATTTTCTTAAATTGCTACAAGTACACCTACTTAGTAAATGATTGCCGAAACGAAATAAAATGTCATCAATGATATCATACGAGATACCTACCTACATTATAGGGAATAAAGGCCCCTCATCAGTCATTTCATATTGACCAAGATTATTGAAGAGGTAAATGTACACTGATAAAATGCAATAGGGTTGCCTGTGCAAGTCCCGGAAATAAAATCTCGGGACTTACCTTATATCCATACTATCGTCATTTTTTATAAACTGATAGGTAGTTTATATATTATTATACCCTACACAAAAGTGAAGGATTTCCTTTTCTTGAGAGTGTTGACTAGTTTTCTATTTTAACAATAAAATAAAACTGATCCCAACTGAAAAGACAACCCAGTGTCAATAATCCCTTAGGTACTTGTAGTTCATTTTCGTCATTTTAAGGATATTACTACTACTTATAACAGTATTAAGGGATCACCTAGAGAAATTCGGCATTTCTTTTTATGAAGATATTGTCAGTTGGCTAGCACCATCAAAATGAAAAAGATGGATCATGGGGACATTACTTTAATTAGAAAGGAAATTCTGTTGATTATTGAACATATGTGATGGGGCCTACGCCTACCCTATATGAAAAACTACTGAAGGGATTGAAAGACGGGGCCTGTGTCTCGGAATTCCAGTCCCAATAAAAAAGTTCGTCTTCGTGTCGAGGTTCCTCAAATAAGAGTGCCCAGCGGTGTGGACAGCTCTGCCAGTCGCGTCTCTCAGGAGTCTCAGGTCGTGTTCCAAGCAGGAGTGTGGGCATGTGGGGCACGCCATCAGGTGCACCATGGTTTGCGCCGTTGATTGGCCACGATGCAGTCCCCATCTGGCCATGTCTTCCTTATAGCGGCCTACATGCGATCTGAGCCTATTTAGCGCCCTCCAGATGGGCCATGGCTCCTTGTGGCCGGGTGGCAGTTGTTCCGAAGCTAGCACGTAGACGTCGGGCGGTGGGCATCGAGTCCGCCATAACAGGCAGCGAGCATCTGAGAGGTCGCTTTGCAGGGGGCTAGTGTTCCGCATGAAACTCCTGCGGCTCTTGAGACGGGCAGATGGCGGATTATAACCGCACAGTGGTCGCCTGTCAGTCTCCTGTTTCCCCTTTTCCACGGCACTTGCCTACTCTCTACGGATTTCGGGGGGGGGGGGGGGGGCGATGCCCTCGAGTGGGTACAGCTTGTTGAGTGGAGTAGGCTTGAGGCATCCGGTGATGGTGCGGCAGGTATCATCATAACAATATATTGCATGGACGAATTCATGAAGCCGTAAGGCTGAGAAGTCATGCAGTGCTATCAATTTGTATGATTTTATTTTTTATTATCAATTATGACGATCATAGTAATAATTCCTATAGATTTACCTCTTAGCGTTATTCCCGGTAATGCCCCTGTAGGAGCACGGGGTCCGCTTTGACACCTAATCCCAAGATTTGGCATAGGCACTAGTTTTTACGCAAGCGACTGCCATCTGACCTTCCAACCAGGAGGGAAACTAGACCTTATTGGGATTAGACCGGTTTCCTGACGATGTTTTCCTTCACCGAAAAGCTAACGGTAAATATTCCGTACATACGTTCCGAAAAACTCATTGGTACGAGCCGGGATTCGAATGTAAATTATGATATAAATAAATATCAATGTCATATTTTCTAGAGAAAAGTGGTTTTTTAATGAAAAATCTTCAATAATGAAATCCCGGGATTGAAATCTCATATCGGTTTTCAATCCCGGGATTGAGAATGCTCCGATATTGCATGCTCTAACTCTAACACATCCAGTGGCGCTAGTGTGCACGTGGAAGCAGCCTTAAAGCGTCACACATACAATAGGAACATGTAAAAACTAACTATTTAGGCGACGACACAGCATTTACCAATGTTACCTACTACGCCTCGGTTCTAAGATGCGTGTACGTAACTTTATTTATACTATAGGCTTAGTGCGTTGTGATATGGGTTCAATAAGAGTGGATCTAACAAGAGCAAGAGAAGGTTTTCAATGAAGTGCCCTTCAAAAACTAAAGCCTAATTCCTTTTTAGAGTGCATTTTGTGCGGGTCTTTTGCACCCCGGATGCGGATGGTCTACGGATTTGAAGTATTTTCGAACAACTATTGACAACCTTTGCATTCGTTGAATTGGGGTTCATCAGTGCATTACTCATGTAATACAAACCTAAGGCACTTGTCCCACCGCCGGCGAGTAGCGAGTACTCTCATAGTAATTCTAAGATAAAACTCGCGCGAGTAAAAGCGAGTAAGTATTATTATGAGAGTACTCGCTACTCGCCGGCGGTGGGACAAGTGCCTAAACTGCTAAAAACATATGCCTTCCTTTCGGAGTCGGGCTATAAGAACTTTCTGACAACTTTACTTGTAAATTACGCTCGTCAAAAGTTACTGAGGGGCGAAGACGTTTCGATATTCACATTGCCGAGTAGACCAAAAGTCATAAAACTGTTTTATCACATAAACAAGTTGCAATTAAACCTATAGCAGTGAAACATTGCAAATGATTTTATCGCGTTTTATTACCATAATTTAAGTACAGATTCGGCTACTTTGTAATATTTAGTTAATCGGACCACTTGATGTAAAAGATTACCGTCAGGTTTCTCAACGTAATCTAGTGAAAGTAGAGTAAGGGTCAGTTTTATAATTTTTATTTTGTACCTTATGTTGGATATTTTTTTTTTTTTATAAGTATTATTACTTACCGATCTAAGCTCAAACCGAATATGAGACCGGACCAATGTCTCGATTTGACCAAATTGGAATAAAGCCTAATTTTGTAATGAATGGTCAATTGGATTAAACGATATTCTAGTCTATGTTGTGAATAGAGTAGTTGCATAAATCCCAACTGGATTAGAGGAAAAACTATATAATCAATAACTATAGTTATATTAATACATACATATGTATTATAAGGGGACAATGTTACGAAACATGACATGAAATCGATTAATGATAGAACATACTCGTAAATATGTCACTCGAATTTCGAAATATATGTTCACTACCTTACAATTAGCAAATTTTATATCAGATCTTGTTTAAAGATGTTTATAGTTTTTAAAATAAACCTGTCTGTCGTGTCAGGTTGGTTATGTTTTATAACCGTAATGGATTAAGCGAGCCAGTTGTTTAAACGAAATAATCAGTTTTCCCGATTGGAAAATAGTGCCATTTAACAATAAAACGGTAGTTTTTTTTTCGAATAGTACAATAGGCTAAATACCTATAGGTACTGAAAATCCATATAAATATTTTGTTTACTAAACGTCTGTGGTCGTATAGTCGTGATTGTGAGTGATAGACCGCTGATGCGTCATGCTCATGCATGTGGCATTTCGGGTGCATTTGCCTCGATTGTGTTTACGTGGCGTGTGTCAAATTGCCAGTAAATTACAGGGGGTCCATCAGACCCATACCTCTCGTATTCCATTTTGATTTCAATGTGTTTCACATTTCTCACTTCGCTCCTAAGCATGCTAAGCTAACGAGTCATATTTATCAGAACGGCCGCGCGGAACCGAAAATCCTCCTAGCGTCTTCCCGGTTCTATCCTAATGGAGCCCAGGCATCTAATTCCAAAATTTGGGCGTAGGCACTAGTTATACGAAAACTGCCATCTGAACTTCCATCAAGAGGGAAAACTACATCGTGTTTGGGATCAGATCGGTTTCCTCACGACATTTTTCTTCACCGAAAAGCTACAGTTATATTATACGTAAAGTAATCAAACGACATTTCGTTCATAACTATTTTGACCCTGCGGCACGAGCCGGAGATCGAACCCACGTCCCCTCCAGATCCCATGAAGTCCCACGCCTATCTGCTCGGCTACAGAGGCTTTTTACCCGCTGCCAGAAACACATTGAAATCAAATTAGAATACAAAATGCATGTCCCCGATCGACCCCCTATTGTCCGTCGCAGACTGACGGAATCAGCGCAATGGGTAATATGGGTATTATTCATGTTCACGTTCGACTGGATTATGCAGATATTTTTAGATTCTTGACTTTGCTGTGACAAATACAGTCACGCCACGCCACAGTCAGCCATGCGGCTGGTAGCTGCAAGTAGTTAGACAGTACTCAGTGACCGCTGTTACGCACTACGTTACGGTAGAAGAAGAAGAAGATAGCATAAGGACTTCTCCTTTTGTCTAGAAGGCTAGTGACGATTTAGAAGGTACTATCGTAGTACCAGAACTCGAAACCTATTCCGCTGCGGGCGGGGAGTCAGGCAAGGAGATATTATTTGTCCAAAACTGTTCACCGCTGCACTGGAGGACGTTTTCAAGACTCTGGACTGGAGAAGGCTAGGCATCAACATCAACGGCGAGTACATCACTGACCTTCGGTTTGCTGACGATATTGTAGTCTTGGCTGAGACCATGCGTAAGTACGATGCTCGATGACCTCAGTAAAGCTACCGAGCGAGTTAGTCTAAGAATGAACATGGATAAGACGAAGATCATGTCAAATGCCCATGTCGTACCAACTCACATTACAATCGGACACTCACGCTCGAAATTGTAGACGATTATGTATACCTAGGACAGACTATACAGTTAGGTACGTCTAACTTCGAGAAAGAGGTCAATCCTCGAATCCGACTCGGCTGGGCAGCGTTCGGGAAGCTACGGCACATCTTTTCGTCCAATATTGGACGCAGTGTCTCAAGACGAGAGTCTTTGACCAGTGTGTGTTGCCAGTGATGACATATGGTACTGAAACGTGGTCGCTTACTATGGGCCTCATAAGAAGGCTCAAAGTCACCCAAAGGGCAATGGAGAGGGCCATGTTGGGAGTTTCTCTGCGTGATCGCATCAGAAATGAGGCTATCCGCAGCAGAACCAAGGTAACCGATATAGCCCTCCGGATCGCTAAAGCGGCAGTGGGCGGGGCACATAGCACGTAGAACCGATGGCCGTTGGGGCGGAAAGGTTCTCGAGTGTTGACCATGTACCGGAAGGCGCGGCGTGGGTAGGCCCCCGACAAGGTGGACTGATGACCTGGTAAAGGTTGCGGGAGTCCGCTGGATGCGGGTGGCGCAGGACCGGTCACTTTGGCACTCTTTGGGGCAGGCCTATGTCCAGCAATGGACGTCTTTCGGCTGATATGATGACCGTAGTAGACATTATAAATAAATTTACACCACATACGACGAAACTATATGGAGAAGCTTTGATAGCAGTATCATTAAGTTTCGGAAAATTAGCGGAACTTGCAATTAAATTACGATAGATGCGTAAACCCAACTTATATTTTTTGTTGATTACTTGTTCGCTCGCTGCAACTGTATTGTTTATTGTTTCCCATTTCTACCCACGACAAACGGGAGAGGTATAATATCGGAGAAGGTATATGCGAGGTTATATGTTTACTTCAATATTCCGAACAAATATACTGAAGCAAACGTTTCAGATCTCAACATTTTGATGTACAAATAAAACAGCACATGGAACGCGCCACAGAGGTTATATTTGTGCAGGGAACGCAGAAACTACAATCGTAAAAATGTTTTATTAAAAGTGACGCCAACGTTCTTCATATCTCGGAATCGGTGCCAACGTGAAACGTATGCTTTTTGTATAAATACACAGTTTTCAGTGTACAGGTACTGAAAGCATGATGTATTACATTTACCAGATGACAAGGATAACTTCGAAAAACCTACTTTTAGAAATATCAATATTGTGAGTGTTTTTTTTTATTATTAATGGAATTCCTTTTGATCTTCGTCTAAGCTGATGGAAAGTTAAGAAAGGCGTAGGTGATGGATCAAGCTCACCCCGAAAATACCTTGCAAGAATTACATACAAATATTTGTACGTTCCCTCTCATACATGAGAGGAGGCCTGTGCCCAGCAGTGGGATGTATATAGGCTGATGATGATGATGATGATGATTTGTACGTTTCTTTTCAAAACAGCAATAAGTTGAACTACCATCTAGTTATGTTATGAGTTTATCTCCGACATAAAGCATTCTATCCTCTCAATCTCACATGTCCAGTAAGGGACAAAGGGTTTACGCCATGTCGGATATAAGACGCGATCATGCTCATTAGTAGGTATGGAGTAAAAGCTTATTGACCTTCACTAATCATCCTCCTAGCGTTATTCCTAATTGTGCCCCTAAAGGAGCCCAGGGCCCGCTTTGACATTTCATCCCAAAATTTGGACCTTCACGAATAAACCTCTTTAATAGCACTTTGAGTTAAAACGTCGATATACTCGGTTGTCCGTATAAGCTTGTCATTGGTGTTTGAAGAAAAAGACTTATTACACTTTAACTAAAGACGTGTTATAGACCCGTGTGGTGTCGGGTTAGAATTTCACCACCCCCTTTCTTCCCGTGGGTGTCGTAAAAGTCGACTAAGGGACCAGGGTTGAAGTGTGTTGTTGGCGATGGGCTAGCAACCTATCACTGCAATATCACATTTAGTTGATCTTTTATACTTACCCACATGTATGCTAAAAGTGGCGCTGGAACATACGTTTCATGTGCTCTGCCTACCCCTTTTGGGAATAAAGGCGTGAATGTATGTATGTATGTATGTGTTATAGACCGTGGGCTCTTTGAACAGGTGAAACTTTTCTAACGCACGTTAGTACAAGTCAACTGTGAATTTCCCACACAAAAAAGTGACATTTAGATCTACCTGACGTTCGTACAATGCTTGATGCATTATCGACGTACTGGAATACATAAACAGTCAATCAATACAAATCAGAAATCGTTTATTTTGGCATAAGAATGTGTACGAGCCAGTGAAACAAAAATAAAGGATCCATCTATTCTAAATTTTTACTGGTTGTACGAGGTGCGTTTTATTATATGCAGCGCAGATAGCGCACGCCTCTTGATTTCAAGCATATCACTTAAACGCAGAGCAAAACAGTCTCAGAGAGTCAGAGCCTATATTAGATTCCTTGCACAAGTTTCGGCATTAGATTAGTTCTCGGTCCCGGGGGCTGAGTGCAGAGCCTTGTTTGACATGAGACTCCGCAACTTGGATGTTGCTGTACAATCGTAACTTTCTACTTCTAGGTTACCCTTCCAAGGGGATGCGTTTGGGGTTTAGATTGTTAAATTTACATATAAGTACTCGTAAGTATATAAATGAACTAGAATCTTTTAACAAGATCCTAATGTTGGGCCTCCCACGCTGGCCCATACTACTGCTTTGTACTGATTCTCAAAAGTATGCAACTTTTCTCAGCGTTTCCTTAGAATTTTTTCCTCCAATAAGTCTAATATTCAAGCAGTTGCAAAAATACCCTTTTCTCTCGTCTCGTCCATGGGAAGAGTCCTAAACCCAGCGGTGTAACGTATATTAATAATCACGTTAATCACGTGCAAAGATATAAAGTGTACCTAATATTTAGCCAAATATTTACGGTAGCCAATTCAGATCTCAAGAACCACAGCCCCGATCTTAGGCTAATTAATACAGGAGTATTTCCTTGAGATGCATGTGAGATCTATACACTGATTTTTTGGAGCAAATCAATGTCTTCACAAATGCTATACTGACCCTCATTCCCATTGTTTTCTATCCCATTTTCTTTATTTTCCCCATGTATTAATGTGTCAAAACGCAAGACGTTTGGGACAAAACCGAGCAAGAATCAAGAAGGCTTTTATGCTCGCCTCGCCGAATCGTGTCACGACTCGAGGTTCTGACGTGTGACAAAAGGTATCGAGTTGAATCAAAATTGTATTTGTCGTGCGTATTCGCTTCCAGGCGCGTCAGCCTAAACGTGTCAGAGTCAGAACGAGTGCAGTGTGAATTTTATTTCAAACCAATAACTTTAGTCAGAAAGCCTCTGCAACTTGAAAGTAATTTGTGTTGCCCTAGTATGAAACAGCTCAAGTAAGCTCACAACCTTACTTTTGTGAACATCCTCGTCCCTTTTTAAATAGGATATCGCTATCGCTACATACATTCATGAAAACACTGGCTTCGTGACTTGTGTAACAATGTCATGACCATCCACGTCAAATGAGTAGCTTTTAAATGGAAATTGTAAATTCAAAAATATATTTGCATTTTAATCACTGGAATATAAACTTCCGTAAAAAATTATATAGTTTTTCTTTGTCGATTCAGTTATTGGAAATTCTATTTTTTTTTTACCCAGAGTTTCACAGTGCAACTGCAAGTATGGAAAAGCACAACATAATCTTGCTCATACATAACGTGACATTGTACGTAAGCAGGAGACCAACGCCTAACCGCTCGTCCCTTCGCGGCAGAGTTGGGCATTATTCGAATAATATTTTATTTAAATAATTATTCGAATAAACAATCATTCGTTAAAAAATATTCGCGAATGATTTATTCGCGAATAAATCATTCGGTAGCATTTTCAAATAATAAATGATTCATTTGTTATTTTATTCGAATAAATACCACGAATGATCCATTACACAAATGTTCAGTTCATCGGTTCCATAATTTTTAAAATTATTTCATCAATTTGTTTAAGCTGGATATGTTTTGTTGAATGTAGTGGTAACACACACCGCCGACACGTCAGTTAAGTTTTTCGAACTATTCTGAGATACCAAATATATGTATCTATTAAGACAGATTTGAAATGATTGGGATATATATTTTTTTGTAAATACATGTAATGAGGCACGAAGGTAGTTATTTTATTAGCTAATTATTCGACAATATTATTCGCGAATAAATTATTCGTGGAGTATTTTATTCGCGAATAATTCATTCGTGGAATAATTAATTCGCGAATAATGTATTTGCCTAATTTCGAATAAGAATAATCATTCGATAAATGTATTCGTCATTCGCGAATGATTCTGTTATTCTCAATCGTTATTCGTCATTCGAATAAATTTTGCCCATCTCTGCTTCGCGGCTGGTGCGTATAAGCGTCCCCGCTACGTCCCCGCTTCACGGAGAATTTAATTAGGACCTAACCGCGGTAATGTAGCGTGAAGATATCCCTCCGTAGACGTAAAGACGTAACTGATTCGCAATCCCAGATAAGATCTTTTTGTTAGGCAGAGATGAGAGGCAATTCATTAACGAGAGTTTAGCTTTTGCCTCTTGCTTCCTTCAGTTGTTTAAGTTGGCAATATGTATATTATTATTATTTTAAACCAGTATAATTTACTGATACTAAATTAAATCTACTTTTACATTACTACAGTGAACTGAATTAATATCATTAACGTCTTGTTAAGGCTGATACTGACTTTATATCCAATGTAGTGGTCATATTTTGCAATATTGTTTTGCTTTCATTTACTGAGTGACATTTAGTTTGTTAACCGTTTATATCGGTCCTTAATCTGCAAATTTCAAATTATTATTGTGTCCGATTATTATTATTTCATTGTAAATTACCGTTTGACATGTAAAAGTGCCCTTGTGACCTATTTGCAGAATAATTATTTGATTTTGATTTTGAGTAATAGCTTCATAGCTTACCTTGGCCGATCTGTGTTGACGAAGCTTCGCTATGGTGGAAAAGTAGCCTAACACTATCAACATTTAAAATAAACGCATATAATTAAATAAGAATATAAGGTAAACGTCCGAGTGCTCGACGCTTTACTAGTATATGGCATGAGCACTCTAATCTAATTTAATCGCATCAGAGATGAGGCTATCCGCAGCAGAACCAAGGTATGGTATAGGCCTCCGAATCGCTAAACTTAAGTGGCAGTGGGTGGGGCACATAGCACGTAGAACCGATGGCCGGGGCGGAAAGGTTCTCGAGTGGCGACCACTGGAAGGCTTGGCGTGGGTAGGCCCGCCACAAGGTGGACTGATGGTCTGGTAAAGGTTGCGGGAGTCCCCTGGATGCGGTTGGCGCAGGACCGGTCACTTTGGCACTCTTTGGGGCAGCAGTGGACGTCGGATGATGACTCTAATTTAAAGCAATATGTGTTAAACTCGAACTAAGAGGAGGAATATGTATACATATTTATAAAAACATTTTATTTGGACCAATCATTAAATCCACTAATCACAACCCTTTAAAAACCATCATTTATATTTGCTATCAACTAACCAGAATACAGATATTAAAATCGACCAATCAGGAAAAAGAATTAATTTCAACCATTAGGTGTTTATATTCCTTAATTAACAATCAATTTAAAAAATCCGCCTCTGACCGTAGCCGCGTCCAAACGTTCAAGCGTTGTTGACTGCATACATGGCATAAGCTGTGAAATTGAGCGGGACAGACTGCTGTCTATCTCGTTTTATCTTATGCCTCGTATGCTGTCCGCCGAGCTCGCCCGTTTGGACGCGCCTATAGACGGTCTTTTCGTGGTGTAAATATTTTGAATCTGTGTCTAAGTAGTTTTAAAAAAAAACATGCCGCCAAAATTAAAAATGTTTTGGCCGTGTAATTTATTATTGATTGTAGATGAATAACCTTTGTTTTTACTATTTTCTCGCAGTCTAAGTGAGAAGTAGAGTGTATAACTCTGGTCTCAAGGTCCTATTACCACTCAAACAATTTTCCCTCACTTCGCTCGGGAAAATAACCATCTCGTGATAATATGGCTTCTTTTAGACACTTGTCATACAATCTACTAAACAATTAAGAACAGGGCATAAAACCTCATTACCGATAAAACACAGCTTTTTCCCAAATCGCGCATAAAGCTACAACTAGACTGTTCATTCAAAACGGTCGGTTAAGTGAATTTTAATAATACAAAAGCGGTTAAGAATAAACAACTCGGAGATGCCCTTTAATAAACCGAAGTGGGTATCTCCTTTGCACTCCCGAGGCTCGATGTTGAAATAAATTTCAGTTTCAGGCGGCTACTGTAATGAAGCGGTATTCTGAAACCGCAGGTCGGCCGTGGCTACTTGATATCTGTTTGACAATTATGCTATATGCTACATTTAGGTAGAATTTTTTAACAAGAGGCAAAGAAGAATCCTTTAATTTTGTACCCTTTGGCGTCGAGAGCATCGTTCCGTGGGGTCCCGTTATAAGTTATTTACGGAAATCTCGAAACGTCTGACTTGATGTAACTGGCGACCGAAGAGTTGGCGGTTTTCTCGCGCAACGCATCAGCATTGCAATTCAGCAAGGAAATGCCGCCAGCATCCTCGGTACAATGACTCGAGGGCCTTTTTGAGATTTAACTTAGTTTTAAAATAATTTGGTTCATGTTATCCGCCTGTTGTCTGCCATTGTTTATGTTTAATTTAGCACTATTTTTCTACTGTCTACTATGTCTGTGAGCAATAAAAAATATTTGTATTTGTATAATAAATATAAGTAATAAATATAAGGAGACAATCTTACACAAATCGACCTAGTCCAATAGTAAGCTCAGTAAGGCTTGTGTTATGGGTACTAGACGACGATATATATAATAGATATAAATACTTAAATACATAGAAAATATCCATGACTCAGAAACAAATATTCATGCTCATCACATAAATGTTTGCCCTTACCGGGATTCGAACCCAGGACCTCTTGCTTCGTAGGCAGGGTCACTACCAACTAGGCTAAAGCGGTCGTCAGATATCGTATTGTATTGTTATTTATTATTTTATATGTATTGAAATACGGCATGAGTCGTATGAGTTTATTTCTGCTACGTGCTGCTTTTCGTTGATTTTGATTGATAATTATCATAATAATAATATTGTATTATGTTTTACGAACAATATGAGATATTTATTTGTTCGGCATAATAAAAGATCTCTCAAACATTTTGGTTTGCATACCGCACTTCACTTTCGCTTTACTTTTCAGTATTTTTTAAAAGAGCTTCGTGTGAGCGTTAGGCTATGTCACCAAAGACAAACGTACGTATAACTTACGAACCTACGTAACCGAAACATTTCGCAGATGAGATGAATTCATGAATTTGACGAGAGACGTTAAAAGTGTGCAGTTCCCGCGTTTACTCACTGCAAAATTCTGCAAGGGTTATTCACTTGAAAAACTTTTTTAAAATTATGTTTACGACATAATATCGCTCGGTTTTACGACACCTGGAAAATATAGCGCACCTCAGAATAGGTGAGCTCGGGTATTTTATGCTAATGCAGTATCCAACGCTATGAAATAATAATACCCACTCGGGGAAGTGCCCGATCCTCTTACCTTTACGTTTATCTTGTACGTGTTTTAAATTTAGCCGGGTTGTAAATAGGCTTTAATGGACTCTGTACATGGAAAACTGTTTTGCGCCGCGCGGAGACGAAAAATATTAAAATGTTAGTGGAGATTCTGCGTAAATATAGAAGGGGAATGCCAAGTTATGATTGCGAGACGAATTGCCATGTTTATTAATGCCATATGGACTACCTATATTATGTTGAAACACCTTAGCATAATGTTAGGCTGCGAGATATCTCGTCTCACATTAAAATAATCGAAATAGTTATAAAAAATAATTCTTGCTAGCTAACTCGGTTATCAAATGGGATTTTTTTATCCTCGTAGAAAACCTTGATTTTATTTGGTTTTGTACGAAGCAGACACTTTTCTTGGTCCCTAACCCGGTTATCAAATTTTAACGACTGATGTTAGGTTTATCATTATAATCTTGTACGTGTTAACGATAGGGTTTATTCAAGCTACCTACTAGGATTTTTTACATTTCATTTTACAAACAGGAGGCTTCTAAAAATTCGCTTTGGCATGCCAACATCACACCATCTAGTCAGATTAATTACACTCACTCTGCTTTAATTCAATTACCAGCCTCGCGCGTCCAAAACCCTTCAGTGGCCGCGGGCCACAAGGTTTTTCCATTAGTACTAGCGCCAGGACAACCATAAAGCTTACAAACTTACAGGATATTCCAAATCGAAAACCTTCATCGTTCTAAAAATAGCACGTAGGTACACCCGCGCCGAATTTACTGGAGACTTGAGAAAAATTGGGGTTATCAAGTGAAATCCCAGGGAATCGCGAGCTGATTCAGGTTTATGGGCAATCGTAACCTGTGGGCACCCTAATCGCGGGTCGTTAATCGTGTTTAGAGCGTGATGCGTATACCGTGTCACTGACCTGCCCTGAGGAGGTTTTGAGAAATAGAAATTAATCATGGGTAGCGTTAATGGTCAACGTACAATTGTCTGGGGTTTGAGCGAAATGGAAATTAACCGTAAAATGTGGAAAACTTTTATTTATGTATCTAACTTACCCCCTTTGCATAGAAATCTCTATGCAGGGCAGTTGTTTGTTCATTCAGCGTCAAATATACAACATTTGAGTTTTTTTACCATCATCACATCAATCGAACATCATTGATTGAATTGATTGTTTATTGTCACGTGTTAGTTTGTCTATCTTTCTGTTCCTGGTCTCAACTCAATCGCTCAAAGGTTAACTGGAAGAGATCCCTTACAGGGATAAGTTCGCCTTTGTACTGATTAAACTTTTTTGTTTGTATTTTTACCTGTGTCTAGTTCAATAAAGTATTTACATACATTCATACATACATACAATTAAGAAAAAACAAAAGACGCCAAACAAAGCTCTGTACTTTCTATGACACCGCCTGCACCTAGGTACAGGTCGACGTCAAAATGTGTAAGTAGGTATTGCAAACGAATAAGTCACACCAATAATCTTATTTTTTTTATCTCTATATTTATTTTGCTTATGTATCTGTTTGTGTGACAATAAACATTTTCTTTGTTTCTGTATATCTTTCCTTCATCTAAACAGTGTAAATAATATAAACCCTTGTTAGTAAGGCACTAGAAAACAAGTGTCAGGATTGAATTCTCTCAGCAGTCCATAAATCATACTAACATACTACATTAAACTTGTCTAAGCAGGTTGTTGTTGTTGCGGTCATAGCATTATAAATAATTTAATCAAAAATATTATTACTGTATTTTAAAGCCCCATCCATACAAAAACATTTGTAAACAAGAGAAGCTTTATTCAGCTCCAGCTATAAATTTCCTGGATTCCAAAAATTGGGTCCATTAATTTCTAGAAAAAATATTTTCCTTATATTTTGCCGCACGAACCGCAGTATCTAAGAGTAATTATTCAGCCACATCTGTTCGTTCGCAATGAAGGGACCGCTTTTTGTCTTAAGTGTACTCCCTCAGAAACGTTTGTTTTATGTTTGTTTTCCGCCATAAATCGGCTTAAAGGTTGAATTCGTAACATAATGTACCCACAGACTCTATTACGGTTTGATAGTGTGTCTTTATCACGCGGCAAAACTAAGAATTGAAACTAAGAAAAGAAACTTTATTGACTCTTGTAGGCGCGGAAGTATAAAAAACCACCCTTAAACGGGTAGTAATACTTGAATTTCACACTATTCCGTCATGTGCAAGGAAGCACTCTTTATTATCATCATCTTTAGTAGTTAGTGATTACTGTCCCTTAGCCCTGATTTACAGTTCTTGACACGAAAATAAAACGGCTATTATAAGGACGTTTTATTATAGCAATGTTCATAGTTATATCACATTGCATTCTCATAAAACTGAAACATCATCCAACCATAGCAGATCTTGAAAGGGATATAAAAATACAACTAAGCGCACGAGGTTAAGTTAAATCTCACCAAGTGTCATTACCGGAGATTGTATTATTATTTCAAGTGTACGCAGCTTTATAAGTGAGATACTAGTAATACTACTTTTAGGTATATGTATACCGACCAGAAAGGGATAAAGGGATTACCATGGATTTGTACGCATGAAAATACTTTCCTACTTATTCTCCTTCAACTGTTCAGGAAGTTTATGACGGGTGATAAATTAGGGAAAAATGTTTTAAGAGTGTAAAAACAAGGAGCTTTTTATTCAAAGTAAAATCCCGTAGTCATAATATTTATTTATTGACTCAACTTGGGTTTATGTTATGCCACAATTAAGAAACGCATGAGTGACACTGTAGTGATAGAATTAACATTGAATTTGCAATATACAGCTTTTACATATCTTTACAAACAAACAAAAACAAACCATTACGTTTCAATATTATTAAAAAAACTGTTTATTCCTCCTTTGTGTATTTTTATGTTTGTATTTTAATTATATATTTCCTTTAAATGTTTTGTTTGTTACTCTCCGTGCTCTCAACCTAATGGACCCTGCGGAAGACCAGCGCTGGCTGCAAAGCTAGCAACATCCTGAGCTGGGTCCATTTTGTGGCAAAGAAAAATGTGCTTTATATTTTATTAATTTTATTATCTGTGTTGTTTATGCCACGAATAAGTAGTTTGTTCTGATTTGATTTACAAATTATAACCGATCCGACCGAATAGTTTTGGAAACATTTAACAAAGATCCCCTGGCAATTTAATGAACAAACAAGTCTACTCTTAGCTAAAAATAATTCCAAGGCCCCTTATTATTAAAAGAAAACGAGTGTTAGCTTAATTCATATTCCCAAAATCCGGAATATCGGAATATTTATAAGCACAACACTGCGATCATATTTCGATGAGCTCTGTCTCAAAGGAGTAGAGTTGTATTTTGGATCGATGATGTCTAGTTGGAGGTAAAGTTGTGTTGGGTTTGGTGGTGAAATTGGCTTGATAGCAGTCAACAACGGGGAGGCATAGACAAGCGTTATGGTTAGTGTTACAGTTATCGCCCGTTGTCTTTGTCGCTTCGAAATGGCTGGCAACACTTGCGGTGAAGCTTATGACCTAATATTCTTATTGGGGGAATAAAATAAATGCTTCTTGTTCCTTTTTTGTGTTCTAACTAAGAATGTTGGAAATAAACAGAAAAATAATTTATTCATATAAGTAGTTATTCAGCAAGCAAATAAAAAAAGAAAAAGTATTTCTTAGTGACAATGTTGTAAAAAAACCATTTGACGGGAACGTCGAATATAAATCGAACCGTACCTTTATAATTTGCTCTTGCGTTTGCTGATTATACACAAGCGCAAATTCTATTAAATGACTGTTGCCGTCTGCCGGCGCCATATTTAACGTTGATCGGTCTGTAATCATAAGTTGGTGCACACGCCATCAAAAAAGTAAAGCTTTTCCAAATGATGAACCATAACTACTATCTGTTCTAGCATAAGGAAATACCGTTTCTACATATATACTAATATTTATACAGCTTTTAGCTAACACTTATAAAATCAATTAGGAGCACTGTCTGCCAACAAACCGCATTGTGGTTTGGCGGATTTGTATTTGTATTTAGCTTTAAGTATGTAAGAAAAAGAGAATAAACATTTATTCATTCATTCATTCATTCATATCAGAGCTTTTAAAACACTTTTTGTTACGGGTAATATAATTGGAACAGCTATGTAATGATACGGCTTCTTCTATCACCAAAAAACCCCAACAAATGCCATTACTCGCACATTTGCCGCCATAGGCATAGACTTTGATGGTCCATTACACGGTAAACGCACCGATCGTTGACCATTGGGGGCCCTCGTTCGATTTAATTTAGCGCAGCCGTTGCCCCAGCCGCGGTTAATTTAGAAATAATTACCGCTCTCCCCTTGATGGGAGAAAGAAGTGAGGACGAATGCTGCGATATGTCGGATACATGTATTCTTATTTCTTATATCCGAAATGGACTAGGAAATGGTTTTTTGGCCTAATCGTTATTTCTACTTGAAGCGTACGTACACGTAGAGTGCTTACGAGGAAGCCTGAGCGTCCATGACATAGCCGATAAGATGCAAGAAATCCGGCTGCGTTGGAGTGGTCACGTGACGAGGAGGCCACCAAACTATGTTGGTAATTTGGCAGCATTCCGTCTCTGGTCGAAGATCCAGGGCGCCTAGATCTTGCTGGATCAGGGGCAGACCCAGAACAAGATAGAAGGATGTAGTGTTAAGAGACTTAAGAGAGTGCAAGTTATCCGAAACCGATGTCGAGGACAGCGAACTGGTGAAGTAAGACGTGGAAAGTTGACCCCATGCATCGCCATGTGATAGTTTTTTTTTTACTAGCAGTATGTTGTGTAATGTCATAATGTATGTATTTATAAGTGTAATCAATCTAAAATCAACCTCTATTTTGTATCAGGATATTTATGATATAATGTTAATCATTATTTCGGCGTAAACCACGACCATTAACAAAATGTATTCAGTTCAAAACAACCCTGTCCAATAAGGTTTAATACCAGGGGGTATCAAATATAATAAAAGTCAACGCCGCCGCCTTCGCCCAATGACATACAAGCGATTTCCGCTACGAAGCGGGAAAATGCTGCTACGCGCTACGGCGTAGCATTACTTGGCCTCGAATGGATTAAGTAAAAGTAATGTGTTGTACGAGTAAATGTAAAGGGCAACCTTTAGATAGTTGTCGTGTAACTTTAATGTAGGTAACTAAACATTAGAGTTATAAACTTTACTGTAACTAGCTGATGATCACGGAAGACTGCCCTCATCTAGCTATAAGTACAGACCAATACAATGACTTCATATTTGAGCCGATACATTCGTTTTTGTAAAAAAAAATTGGAACAACCTTTTTTGGTTTAGGAGTTGCATTGGCCACATTTTGCGTCTATCATCAGATCAGCTCAGTAGTGCCATAATATTGAGAAAACACCGAAATTAAAAGGACTCGTCTTTCAGTTTTTACATAAGAACAGTGCAAAAATCGATTTAAAGATTATCACCATCATCAGATAATTAAGACCTAAGCTCTTGTCGGTATAGCAATTAACAATTTCAGCTTTTTTCTTGACATCCTGATACGACTTTTTCTTTGATGATTCGGTCCGTAAAATATCTTCTTTCCCTATCTTCCTCTTTCCCTTTATCTTCCCTTCTACTATGGTAAAATATTGACAAAAGGTTCTAGAGTGGCGACCACGTGCCGGCAGGCGCGGCGTGGGTAGGCCCCCCACAAGGTGGACTGATGACCTGGTAAAGGTTGCGGGAGTCCGCTGGATAGGGGTGGCGCGAGACCGGTCACTTTGACACTCTTTGGGGGAGGCCTATGTCCAGCAGTGGACGTCTTTCGGCTGATGTGATGATGAGTATCATCTCAACTCACAAACACTAAACGTGCTGCTCATAATTTTTGACAAAATTAAGATTTTATTCATATTCATCACAAACACACCTGCTCCAAAGCTGAGCGATTGATTGCGAAAGCTACTGTGGGCAAACAACGACAGTCATACTCGCACTCATACAATATTCCAATATGGCGGCTGGAAAGGCGGGATTGACTCGGCATTGTTTGCGAGGCCTGCAATCACTCAAAAGCCTGCGTATTCACAAAACATATCGTCAATTTTGAGCTGCTCCCTTGTATGAGAGGTTATGAGAGGTCAGATTTGTTGGTGCGCTTGTGGTGATGCGCTAGGGTAAGCGTTGTGAATAACTCTGTAGTGATGAGAATGTAGATGTAGAGATTGTAGAGGTAACTCGACATGAAACATATCATGAAAGAAATCTATCAATTAATAATTTATGTGCGTGACCAAATTAATAGCAGAGGTAATGAGAATGTAAATGCTATTCCAATACATTTCTCAAGAATGATTGTTAGATTATGCCAATCTCATAGATTATGCCAATAAACATTTTAAAGTATATTGAAGTTTTAGCCGCTCGATTGACCATTTTATAATTTAAAATGTAGTTAAAAGAAATATATAGGTAGTATAAAATACTCATGCACAGTATGTACAACCGGGGTTGCCATGTAATTTTTGCCGTATTTTTCTAATGAAAATTAGATTTTGGTAGCTCAGTCATTTCAGGTATGTAGGTATAGGTAGGTAGGTAGGTATAGCAATAAACATTAACACAAAAGAGATAATATGTTGAACATTAAACACCCACAAAATTAGTAGGCATGAGTTCCAATATAACATGCAACCTAATTTCGAATTCGTCATACAATTTAAAATCCCCGTACAAACATCCCTACTGGCGAATATGAGAGGGTTATATAAGAACTAAAAGCGCAGTAAGTAGAGATATGGCTCAAAACCACAAAAGGGTCGTCAGGCAGTCGCGCACAAAGCCATTGTGGATTGTGGGCGCAGACATTGGACTTGCTTTCAATAAAATGTGGATTCAATGTCCAATTTTTAATATCTATAGAAATGTTCAGTATTTCACTTTTAAGCATCATTTTATTCTGTCTGCGGATACGTAGTCGTAACAATGTCTGTTTTGTAAAAATACTGATAATATTAATGGCACAGTTCAGTTCGAAAATAAGTGGACGGACAATGTGATCAAAACATGTTAATACAACTATGTATATTGTTAAGGGCCTTTGGGAATGTACCTACAATATATTTAATTCAAACTAATTAATTGCTCGACTTATCGACTATCGAGCCTTAACTGCGATAACTATTTAGCAGAGAAGATATTTAGCCACATTCAATAATTACACGTAGCTATGGTTTGATATCACAATATTTACTTTACCCACTAACAAGAAAGTAATCTCGAAATTATATTAGCAAACAGTAATACGAAACTTCTCCAATCCTTCAAGTACAAAAGCTTGAGCAAAATGAAAATGCCTTTAGAACTCCGGGCATAAGAAAACGCCATAAATTTAATATCAAACAACTCTTTACAATTAGTTAGAGAAGCATTCCTCGGTATAAGGACGTCATAAAACTTTGGTACTCACCCTAAACTTGAAGAAAGAAGAAAGAAAGAAAAGAAAGAAAGAAATGTGTGGATGCCACCAGACGACTGTTAAACCGCATTTTCAAAAAACTTAAATTCAGTCCGGTTTAAGGACGTTTTGTCACTTAATAGAATGGTAAAAGTTTGATTTAGTCTGGTGTTTTAGTACATTATCTAGAATACAGTTATTTTTTAACTGAGGCCACAAGGGGATCGTGAAATCTTTTCAAAGGGCGCGGCTACTCGCATTTTTTTAATAGTTAAAGTGATGTCAAGATAAGAAGAATAGTATTTTATGCAACTGTTGTATAAGTAGGGTCTTAAAACGCGAGTGTCGTGAGTTGCGATGCGAGCCTTGGCGAGCATCGCAATTAAAGACGCCACGAGCGTTTTAAGACCAATTTATACACCGTTGCATACAATATTTTTTCTACGACTATTTTAAATAAATAGCATAATTTGACTTTTCAGGCAGTAAGTTTTCCGTTAGTTCTATTACTACTCACGCAATTTCATCAGCGGTGCAGTTATTTTCTTCTTCGTTCATTTTAAAAGGAACGTACACATTTTTCTTCACTTCACAAACACGAATCAAATCTTAAGAAGTTATTAATAACGAAAAGTTATCATATTTGACATATTTCGTCTTTTAATTTTGAACTGGAACTTTGGTGGGAAATTGGAAACATGACACATTGACACCTCTTGTTTATGGTCTGTTTTGTTCTTAATTCAACTTGCCAGTACCAAAGAGAATATAATCACTACGTTTAAAGAGACGGGACTCTCATACTAGGAGTGTATTCGAAAATTGAATGCAGTTTGCATGGCAAATCAATACCAACATGACCAAGCGAAGCGTCTTTTCTTTGACAGACGTCAAACTGACATTTCAAGAGTGCCAACCCAACAATTAATACACAATAGTGGCGCGTCTATAAAAGTAGTTATATCGATAAACCCGCTTTTATCGATATCGACAAACCCGCTCTTATCGATAAAATTGCGGGCGTATTTTAATAATCGCTGTTCATGTTACTTGTACCTGTTATTTCTTAAATAGGTACTTTCACATTAGGTTTAAATAGTGTTCATATTTACGAGTCCAACGAAATCTTGTTAGGTAAATGCTAAACCAATTAAATAAATACTACGTTGGCTTTAAATATGAACCCGAACTTAAATAAAACACTTTTACTTTTTTCCAAACCCTTGTAACTGTTTTTTTTTTTATTTTGTGGCAGATTTCTTCAACCGGATCTTTTTTTATTGAAAGCTCTGGAAATTATTCCCACATACATATTTTAAAACGTGCAATCTTTCAATAGGAACATATATCAGGTCTTTGTTCCCCACAGCCTTGACCCACTGCCTGCATCTAAAAAAATAGTTTTATTTAATTAATCATTAAGTAAGTAAAAATAACAAATCAATGGTGTAATGAATCACGGTCAAGAGTCCTTATAAGTAGATAAATAAAAGGATTATTATACTGCAAATATTAGGTGATATTTTTGAGTCTCACAATTATTGGAAATATAAGAAAATTATTAACTACTTCAGGGAAACCTCCATTTATCGATAGATATAGTACATCACTAGTACTCAATAAAAATGTTAATAAACCATCATAATTTTGTTTGTAGCCATTTGTAATGATATTAAACTAAATAAATGACTAGTTTTCTACTTACCGGTCTTCGTCCAATGGAAATTTTATTTTCGCGGCTTGCTTTAAGTCCACACACTTTACATCTTATAAACCGTCTTTTCGGTGGCATTTTTTTTGTTGATATTTTAACAAACAACACGAACACTATTTGTAACACATATCACACAAGATAACATTAAAATAGCCAAAAATTGAATCCGTTGCGCAATGACAGACACAATTTACACAGGAGGCAATATGGCGTTATAAACCACAGAGTACTTGTAACGGAAACGACACGCAAATGACAGCTCCGCCATTATTTATTCAGCAAACTCCATACAAAAGTTTTTTTTGTACTGAGTTGCGCAAGGCTGGCCAGTACTGTCATATTAAGACCAAGGTTATTCTTAAGTTGGCAGCAATGCCTTTAGTACAATAATTTATTTGAAGTAAATACATTCAGTGGTTTGTTAAGTTGGTAGTACCTAATGTATTTTATGTTTCGGCATGGCCCTCTAGATTAGTCGCGTCGCGGCCTACTCGATCGTGTCTAGTAGGCCGTGGCACAATGTAGCACTACCCAGGTTTAGAAGCGTATGGCTGCTAAGCGTATCGTTTTGGCGACAAAACAGCACGGTTGTGCCGTACTGTTATGGGGAATAGAGTATAGACTTTTCTGCAGACTTATTTTGTAAGTCTTTATATTAGTGTTCGGGACTATGTAAATGACAGATAAAAGTACAGGAGTAGAAAAAAGATTGAAACACACTGATTTAGAACCTCTCTTAATGTAAAAAATAGAAGTGTGATTTTTTCAGGTGTCCCTGCTCTTTCACTTCATTAAATCACGTTCCTGCAATCTTGAAAAGCGGTCGCCGAAACCAGACGAAGGGTCTGTACCTATTAGTCTATTCAGAATTCCTAGGCGCTTTCGCATCAAAAGACCACCCTCTCTTGTTTTAAACGTCGGTGTAAAATTACAGTAAATCAAGTACAAGAATAGATTTTACTTTTTTCAATTATTCTCAGATTTCTTCATTACCACGAGACTGTCACGGCGGTGTCGTTCAGGCAGCTCGTTTTAATTTATCACTCCAGTAAGAGATAGCTGAAAGTTCCATAACCGAGAAACGGGGGACCTTTTCGGACGTCTTCGGGGAAATTCGCGCTAAAGTTCCGCTTTAAATATTTTAATAAACTCGTATTAAAGCCGTAAAAACACTTTGTGTCCCCATTTTTTTCCCTGCGACACCCTCTACCGACGATTTCACCACAAGTTCTGGGAGCACGCTGCAGTTAGGTGCTTTGTACTTGTACATCTACAGAATGGGTGAGCTCACAGTCAGGCTTTGTACAGAGGGTGTTTCATTATTCATAATGCTTTGTCCGGAACTTTGGGTCTGTTTTGGACACGTGCTGTTGTTTTTGACGGCTCGCTTCATATAGCACAGTAGATATGAGTCTATTAAAGTTCGAATAAGTTCGTATTGTGCGGTCCTAAATAAACGCTCCCTAACAAGTTCCGGAGTATAACATGGGAAGTGAATAATAATTGCTTAGCAGAATAACGTTGTTTTGTTTGCCCCATTCAATTCTATTACAATAAGTGTTTTCGCTCTAGTGTGGAATGAAGGGAGAGCTTTGGTTTAGCTACCTGGTGATAACATACGGTACGTTTATGATAATAGCACACCGGTTGCATAATGCGATGGCATGTCGGAGCGATATCCCGGATTTTTATGCAAAATCTGCGTGGGTGGATTTTATGCGTGCAGAGTGCCGTGCGCGGTTTTACCTACAGCTTGGGTGATACACCTGATTGCTTTTCTGCGTAAAAGCATTATTATGTATCCATTAAAGCATAATGCATTATTTCTTTCCTACATAACAGCGATACGTTTTTGTGAAACTCACGATACCAATGGACACAAAATTGCGAAAATAATATTTATCTTATATACGACTATAAATCCACACACTTGTAACTTTTCCATTTTTCAGTCAGGCGTTGTGTTTGGGTGGATCCTGTAGTTTCCTCATTAACACATTCACTCCTAAGAATCGCGACGCGCTACGCTCGTAGTCGATCCCGTGGTTTTCCTCGTATGTAGCAGAAAGCGACTACGGCGTAGGCGGCCGCGGAGCAGTTCCTGGCAAAGTACTAACATAGTAAAGCATGTATGCTGAATATTGTTCAGTCGAAAAGCAAGTGGGTGGAGTCAGAAAGAAGGACATAAATTGTGTATTAACATACTAAAGCATGTATGCTGAATATTGTTCAGTCGAAAAGCAAGTGGGTGGAGTCAGAAGGACGGACATAAATTGTGTATTGAAGTTTTCCGAAGTTTAATATGCCCAGTGACAAAAAAACGATTTGAATAGTTAACTATCGCTAACATTAGCCCAACTTTTGAAACTCCACCCTAGTAGTATATCGAAATAGTCTTTGAATATGTTTTATCAATAGTTACCGCAAGATACTCAACTCAACCGTCTCCTGTTTAACCCACCAATTTTATCATGATTTGTTAATCATATTTTTTTATTTATTACGATTCTGTGGTTGTCTACTGCTGGGCAAAGACCTCCCCCTCCGTTTTCAGGCATCCCGATATGTTATTAATACTATTAAAATATTTACGAGTGACCGAAAACCTTCGGAAAACGTATTAGTCCTCTGTGAACTAGACAAACACGTCGAGCACACAGCTGCAATCACTTTGAGGTGCACGTGAAAATTGAAAGGATTAATAATCGAATTTTACAGCGGTCTCCCCCTAATCCGTCTACTGCATGCGTTTCCTTTTGTCTGAACATGTTCTCTTATTGCACGCACATGGATACTAATTCACAAAAAGGCCATTTGTGTATAGGAAGGACAGTGGATTTCGTATCAAAACCTTTACAGTTCCCGACTGACAATGACAATAATATGGCTGTTTTTTTCACCAGCGAGGCGAGGCGAGCATTTAACTCATATTGCATTCATGTGATGAAACAAATGACTACTATGATATTTCCCGCTCCGCGCCTCGTACGGTGGAAAACGTGCATTGGTCATTTCAATTGTAATAATATATGTGGGGACAATCTTACACAAGTCGACCTAGTCCTAAACCAAGCAAAGCTTGTACTATGGGTACTAGGCCATGATATACATACTTATATAGATAAATAAATACTTATACACACAGACAACTCATCACACAATTAAATTCCCTTACCGGGATTCAAACCCAGGACCTCCAGCGTTGTTCATACGAATATGCAATATGAATTATTTGTCAATCGATTTAATATATGAATGAAGCATGAAAGGTTTGTGAAGATCGTAGCCAGTGAAAATCCATCTCTCAGGGCCTTCCGTGAAACGGGCGTGGTTATGTGTGTATGATTTATTAATGCATTCAACATTTTCGCGTACCACACAATAAAAGCCTTAATGCTAAAACCCATTTTAGACCCCGTACATAGATAATTAAATCTCCAAAACTCAGCAAAAGCCCGCAAACGTTCACTGAATCGCACTCATTCACTCATTCATTCAGCGAGGTTTAATTCCCTCACCTGGCTAAGTTTTTGTCGTCGCACAGCTCAGTGAGCATTTCCTCCAAATCCGTTGACAGGGTGTTCAGTAACTGCAAACAAAAACTTTAGTTAATGGTTAATTCAATACCCGGATAAAACACCTATAAAGAATTGTTGTATTCAGTATTAAATTAAGGGTTTCTACTAGTTCTGTACATTAGTTTTCTTATCACGCTAAAGCACAAAGTAGAGAAATTAAATTAAAAAACTTATAACGATTCTTAAGTACCAATATTAATGAGATTAGAAATAATATCTTATCTCAGTAGATATTTAAAGCAGTGGGCGTGCATAGGCCGAATACGTCAATTAAGCTTTACATACTCGTATGATATGCTTATAAATTCGATTATAAATTTCAAATTGACGATCACAAAAGAAAATCACCGGCTTTCCGGCATTCTCTTCAAAATGCCATTCCAATTTCAAAATCGGAATCCAAGCAAAGAATGAATGAATGAGCGATCCGCTCACCTATTCGCCCCGGGACCACATATTGGGACGGTGTCCGGGAAATGAGTTAAACCTTGTTCGCAGCCGACAGTTTAGGTATTTGCTTCGGAAACTTACTGGTGGTGCAACTGTCGAACCGCAAGGTAAATACTCGTAAATCTAACTTCGTCTAGCTATGCTTCTTGCCAAATACATTTTGGCAAAACCTAATGTAACTAAGTAGGTACCTATGTCTCTACCTGTAAGTTCAAGGATTGCGAACGAGACGGATCATCTAAGATATATGAGTGTTGGTTTAACAGCAACCATTTTCAAAATTGCTTGTCGGAAGACGGTTGCCCTTCAAAAAATACGAGACGACTCTGGTGAGTTTAAGACATTGAAATAAAAGCGAGCGCTCCTTAATAAGCACCGCGTATCGTTTCGTAACATGTCGAGCGATATTCGAGTTAGAAGACGTGAGACGTGAGTGACCCGTTTCATTATATTTTAAACATGAGGTGATTGCTTGTATGCTTGTTATCCCCATCTCTTTCACTCTTTACAAATCAGAAAGAGATACAGAAGCACGTTTGTCGCGTGACTTATTTTTGCGCGTAAGCCAGTCGAGTAGGCATTCAGGCTTCAGCCCAAAGTTCGCCCCCGTTTCATTATATTTTAAACATGAGGTGATTGCTTGTATGCTTGTTATCCCCATCTCTTTCACTCTTTACAAATCAGAAAGAGATACAGAAGCACGTTTGTCGCGTGACTTATTTTTGCGCGTAAGCCAGTCGAGTAGGCATTCAGGCTTCAGCCCAAAGTTCGCCCCCGTTTCATTATATTTTAAACATGAGGTGATTGCTTGTATGCTTGTTATCCCCATCTCTTTCACTCTTTACAAATCAGAAAGAGATACAGAAGCACGTTTGTCGCGTGACTTATTTTTGCGCGTAAGCCAGTCGAGTAGGCATTCAGGCTTCAGCCCAAAGTTCGCCAAGCAAACTACCAATGTGTCCGAAACGATGTATTTGCCGAGGCCGCAGACGGGGTGGCTAGGTAAAAAGTTGTTCAAATAAAAATCTTTCGCGGCTGGCGCGTGCACAGAACGTTATGTTATGGCGATTCCTTTATTAGCACAGCCTGTAGGTAAGGGGTATGTATTTTCACGCACTAGTTTTACAGCAGTTATATCTTGTGTTCATTTTGGTGTGCCTGCCTAGAGATAAACTGAATAGATCAATACGATTTATTGCGATTGTTTTGAGTTCAATCGGTTTAATTTTAATCCGATTCGATATGCTTTTAGTAAAAAAATATTGCCCGCATTATACTGAATTGACAACTAAAATCTGTTTCTGATACATTTACATAGAGGACCCTACAGAAAAAAAACGAATCAAATTCTTTAATTAAAGGATATTAAGACCGGAATATGTTATTTTCTTACACATCTTTATTTAAGCTGTTTAATTTTATTTACAAATTTAAAGACAATCAATCATACATAACACAAATACATATGTTATGTCTCCCAGTCTTCCCAAAATTATTACTTTTATGCTGTTTGACTGATATGTAGATCATAAGTGTGATAGTGGATGGAAAACAGCCATTTCCGTATGTTACCCCTTTGCGTTCGTTCGACTTGTTTGTTTAGAGATCAAGGCTATTTTTATGGAAGCTCTCGGCTTTTACATTACATTATTTTTGTACGGGCGGCGACTTACAGAATAATAATATTTACTTATTTAAGGCCGGATTCCAACAAACAGAAGGACTTAATTTGAAGACAAACGTCAAAATACAACAAAGTTTTAACCGACTTCAATTTAGTACTCCGCCAAGCCACGAGAACATTCCCTATTTTTTTTTACAATTCACCACATGAACTTATTTCCGATAGCAAATACGTTGATTAATATTTAAAAAAAACGAATCGCTGTATGTGGGCCGATAATATTTGAGGACTTCCATCGATTCCCCAAGATCATTACCAATGGCACCTCATTAGTACCTATTTCAACGGAATCTTATCAGAACCTGTGACGTACTTTTGCACTTTTAAGTACATATGTAATTGAGGAATTCGATAAGTCATCTGTGGTCTTCATCATCATCAATTCCTCGCCACCATATTTATGATTCCGGATGTAAATACACGAGTTATACCAGAAAATACCAAAATCACTACACGCGTGCCTAATAAAATTGAGGAGTCCACTCAATTCCTCATGGATAACATCATCCAACAGAATTTTGAAAAAAATGGGACCCACCTGGAAGTACATACATACGATCAAAAAAATTTTTTTCGAATCGGCTCTTCAATGACGGAGTTCTGAGGTAACAAATATTGAAAATAAAAAAATAAAAATTACAGCCGAATTGAGAACCTCCTCCTTTTTTTTAAGTCGGTTAAAAAGGCCGACGAGTATTGTAATGAGATTTAAAAGAATGAAACAGGTGTTCCATGAACCTTTGAATTGATTGTGTCAGCTACTTATTCAGCTACTATTTAGGTACCTACTACCCTTTGACAAAGACAATTTGTGTAATTAATATGAAAAGAATAACTGTGTAATAATTCTGCTCTGAAAAATTGGTCACGCCACACGCCACTCAAGGAGTCGTATATAAATTAATATTGATATGAAGTGTCAACGTATCGACTCTACAATGTATGTAAGTGGAACGTGTAACCTATAATTTATTGTGATTGTTAGCTCTGACATCGTTTCCTTTGACTAAACCTACGAAAGTTCATCGACCTCGAGTGTATACAAATCGTTGCTATGGAAATTACAGCAAAACACCGGGTTTACACGTAGGCTGTTTTTATTGCGGCTTAGGGGCTATTTTTATTGATTATCTTGTTCTATTTTATAATGTAGGCCAAAAAATCAGTTGATTAGTGGTTCAGCGCAATCATTACAAATCAAACGTCAAATAAGATAATTAGTTGTATTTATGTCGTTATTTTTACCGTTACTCGATTACACAAAAAGGTACTTATTAAAAACAATACTTTTGACAACTATAATAGCTTCTGAACCATTAGTGATAAAATAAGTCATTCTATAGCATAATTTTACCAACGCAAATTAAACACAAAAGGTAGAGAAAAGTATATACAATCACAGAAAACCTCTCTCCGTAAACGGTTGCCACCGAATTCACCAAAAAGTAAAAAAATGTATAATACTTCGAAGAAATGTATGCACTTTCCGCATAAATACATTTTTTAGTTATTTTAGCTTTAAAGGAATAATGTGCACTTTGTGGTCAACTGCACTAAAACAGTTAATACGACAATAACAGTTCGTCATCTTTAATTTAAATTTCGGAAGTGTTCCAATCTAGTCCACGCGAAGGCCCACACATAATTTCGCAAAATGTTGAAAATTAAAACAAATGATTGTCTCCCAAAACCTTTCTATCTCCGAAAACTGGGCAAGTCTCGCACTTGAGTGCAAAATTTACTTTTTATGAACTACTAAAACGCAGTGGGTCCGCAAAAAACCGGTGGAAACCGGTGGAAATCGGCGTAAAGTTAACGAGCTCCGTCTAATTGTTTGGAAGTGGCGCCGGGGACGGGTGACGCGGGAGTTATATTTCTTTTCGCCATTTAATATTATGAGATGATATTTCATTTTACAGTATACAGGTATTTTTGAGATGAAGCTTATGTAAACGTCCATGCGAATACCAACGGGCTAACAATATTCGAGCCGAAATACCGTGGTGCTCAAAATGGCGCAACAACCCATTTATTTCAACAACATTTTCCCGAACAAACCTAACCTAACGGGTGATATACCCATTATGATACGAGTTTCCAATAAATGTAATGTCAACTAATACAGATTATTTGCTTATGCCACCACTACCATGCAGTGTGTTAAAAAACTTAGATATTCTGAGTCGTGATTCATGTCTTATCGTCGCACGACGTTTTCTTGGGGCCGTGTAAAAAGGATACTTAGTCAAATCTATTGAAGAAAATTTGAAATGAACCGCACATCACAAATTACATTTCCTGAAACTTACAGCATCGTTAAGTCCGTGTTTAGCCGTTTATTAGTAGATAAGTCAATTAACAAAACTAAGATCCTATCCCAATAAAAGCAAAATTGGCTTTCAAAGCTCTGGGACTGCGTTCAAAACCAAATGACTATCATATGAGTCTTTTCGCAGTTAGCATAAGTGTTCATTCGAATTCATCTGAAGTCCCCAATGTTACTGCTGTATGCAAATTTGGACATTAAACTGCGCGTCCCCGGGGACCGGCTTATGAATAATGCGTTTCGTTACGGTAAAGTGTCATTTTCATACCCGAAACAAATAAACCAGTAATCGATCGGAGTCTAAAGCCTTGCCAACGCATTACAGGAAAGTTGAGCTGCTCATCTATTTGAGTACCTACCTACAGGCCGTTTCGTGTAAATCGAAAGTTATTAATGGGTGGTATGCCTATCTGTCTTTCAAGTTCTACAAAATTTGTATATGCATATTTTTTGTCACCACAAGCCACACAGCCAGAATGAGAGAGAGCTAAACATATTGTATTAGATTTATATATCCTTGTACAATTCTGCGATTTTACAGTTTAATTAAACGACGATGTCGATAGCAACAACAAAACAACTCGCGAAAGAAAATTAATGGCGTCTACGTTCACAATAAAATAAAAGTAAGACTTAAAATTGCAAATAGGACACAGATAAAAGAGCATTTCGATAACAGAGACAAACGGGTCTTGTCCTGTCGCAATCCTTTTGTGAACAAAATTAATTATAAACGAGCTATTTGTTTTGGATATAGATTTAGAATGGACGGAATTAGAAAGGGCGAGCGGTTACGTTCGGTTAAATCAGCAGTTGTTCAATGATAGAAAGCGTATATTTATACGGTTTGTTTTAATTGAATTGAAATCCTGTTGCAAAACATTATTTATCCTTAATAAATAATAATATTAGGTCCTTACCTATGGAATTGGCGTTTTTTTTTCAAGGATATTATTTTGTACGCAATTTATTCATTTCTATTGCAACTCTCTAATTAATTTCAATATGAGACTATGAACAAAGGTTTTAAATACAAATAATAGGTTTTAATTTTTTATTTAGTGTTTCAAATTGAACCTTGAAAACCACCCTTTTAATGTGCTGCCGGTTCAAGTGTTTCAATTACGTATAGTTTTATGACGCGAACTATTTTTAAGTAATTAAGATATGCGTAACGTAGTTTTAAAGTTTACTATATTCCTACCAAAATGTTGTTTGGTTTGAATTTGACATTGCTGAATAATCCGCAAAATTCCATGTATGAAAATCACAGTTTTCATAAAATTCTCCATACAAAACGCCAATTTCATAGGCAAGGACCATATATTAGATAGTGAAACAATATTTTTTTCACACCTTTCATTCGGAAAAGTAAGTTTTGCTCCACGACGAGAGGGACCAAAACGCTACTTTTCTGTTCAAGCTACTTTTTTAATTTATACATTGGCATTGGAACATTTGTACGCAATGTGCCAATTGAACACAGATGTTAATAAAATAATCGATTGTAATTTCATCGTAGTCGATTCAAAACGAACATATTTCAAGTTTTAACTATAACAATGTTGTATAAAAATTTATAAATATTTCGTAATGTTTAAAAATTAGTAATAAAAATTCAGATAAATTAGATATATTTTAACAATAGCTTTTTTAAAATTTCCTCATAGTCGGTGTGAAAAATAGTATGTGTCACTCGGTAGCAAAATTATTTTCGTCTCGGGCGTAAACACTTGTATCCCTCACTACGCTCAGGATCCTACGTTAGAATCCCTCGCTACGCTCAGGATTCTATTGTAGGATCCCTCGCTACGTTCAGGATTCAATACACGACCCTCGCCGTAAATATACTATTTTGCTCCCTTGTGACACAAATAACTATTTCAGACATGCTATTTAAAAAAGAGTAATTGTGTAGGTACCTCAAATCATGGAGCTCATTTTTCCTCATGGGAAGTGTGAAAATCAGCATATGTCATTCGGATAAGTAGCAAAATGATTTAAGCCTTGGGCGTAAACACTTTTATCCCTTGTTACGCTCGGGATTCTAAAGTAGAACCTTTCGCTTTACTCAGGTATCAATTATACCGCCATTGCCGTAAATATGTCGTTTTGCTCCCTTGAGACACAACCAACTACAACCACACAAACACATTTTTTTTATCCTTATGACTACTTTAGATTACCGCTCCACTGTTTTAACCAATGCCCCAATAACTCGCAATCGTGCCACACCTCGTGCTTATTCTATCGATACATTGTACCTGTTTAATCATTTTTTTTTTCGGCCCGATACATTAATATCAAGCACTATTTTCAACCAATTTAATTAACTTGAAGATAAATGTTTATCGCTGTCGCCTTCGGCTCATGCAACAAATACACCTGCGATGTAGAAATCACTTATTCCAAGATCATTTTACAAATACGATTGTCACGTACCTACTAGTTTTTAAAAGCAACAAATGCAACAACAACCTCAAGCTCCGCGTATCAACGCATGTTTCAGTCCGATAAAAAATCCAGTCTGAGTGGAACTTTGAAATTGGAAACGACTAATAGGCAACCCTGTTGTTTACAGCGGTGCAAATGAAGAAAGTTCTGCATTGATGCCTGTCGCGGGGGATTTGCAATCCGGGAAACAAGGGGACTCCATAGGGTTCCCTGGCAAAAAGTCATTTTTACGCTTTGCCGTTTATCTATAGCATTCGCCTTCGGCTCGCGCTTCTAGTAATCCTGTCGAGAATATTTGCAAACCGGGAACCAACATGACATTTCGGCGTTCCTTGACTAAAGAGAACTACCAGTAATATGGCGTTAATTTAGTAATTGGGCCCCCTATTCGGTTAATAAGAGCTATGAACGATTTCGAACTAACTTTCTCCATCGCTCTTCATGATTCGAACGATAGAGATAGACATAAAAGTTCTTCGAAAGGGCGATTGTGAACTACGAGTACAAACTACAATGAATTGTACTGTCCGGACGTCCTTTTTTTTACGGTCCGATATGGCACGCCATTAAATGTATATAGTTAGTAGTTGGTGCACTAAGGCCGCGATTGTACGCTACAATCAATTTTACTGTCCGGCGTCGGATTTTTTACAGTCCGATAATAAACATATATAAATTACGGACGGTAAAATTACGTATATAGTGCACAAACTACTATTATATACATTTAATGGCGTGCCATATTAGACCGTAAAAAAATTGGACTGCCGGACAGTAATAGTACATTACGTAACTAGGGCGGTGAATTCTTGAATGCCCCAGATCGCAGGTGTTTGAGGCCCGAACCGAAGGTGAGGGCCATAAATATGCGCTCTGGGGCTTTACGAATTACCGCCCGTGTTGAGTACAAAATTTTACGTCTTCACCTGGCCACAATGCCAGTTTTCCCGTACGCGCAGCGTGCAGTAAAACTCGCATTATGGCCAAGTGTGACGTAAAATTCATTGTAGTGCACAATCGGCCAAATGCGTAACAAATACGAAGCGACGTAAGGGAATGAACCTCCTGAATGAAAAAAGATTACTTGACGTTCAAATGTATAACGTCTATGTCAGGGGTCGGCAAGTAGTTTTGAGTGGGGTCCGAAAATTGTTTAAAAATTTTATTGAGGTCCAGGAAAAAAACTGATAATGATTAGGTAAAACTTTTGATTGACGTATAAACATAATTTAACTAAATGAATATGCCGGTCGGTACGTATATTTAACAATATTCGGAGGGCCGTGGGTCGACCTTCCGCGATCCGGATACTGACCGCGGTCCGCCTGTTGCGGACCCTTGGTCTATGTCAAAGTGTGACGTACAGAACCCGACATCGGCGAGCCGCGTGCGCTTTCCCTACTTTTCCTTGGCGATGCAGCCACGTCTGATTTGCTTCGGTAATTGTTATTTCCCCATTGATTCGCCGCCATTGTTTATTCTCTTTATTAAGGCAACAATGCAAAGGCAGACGGAATTTTTAATTACGCTCTTACAATGAAATGCTTAGGCGTTTGTGTTTAGTTTTTTTCTGAAAAAAATGCGTCAGTTACAGCTTCAATTTTAGAAATCTTTGACAGAAAGCTGCGTCTGTAGAAAAAGATTCCTAAAACATACTATCGGTAAACATATAATTTAAATAAACTACCTTTTCCTGATCCTTCGTCGCGTAGGTACCTATGGCGTAAAACATTTCGCTACATATAATATAAAGCATTCTTAACCTAAACTATAATAGTGAAGTAGACTCTATACTACTATAAATGTTTGCAGTATTTTTTACAGTGGGTAATAATCAGTAATCGTAACTTTTGTAGCATTTTTGGTGCAGCGTAGTGTTGTTAACGGAATTAGTATAAAGAATTTCAATCTTAATGCTTAAATATAATTAGCGTTAATAAAGTTAATATTGAGCAAAAATTAAGTTTAACCATAAAGCATATCTATTCTCCTTCAGACAAGTTTTATGCGCAAGAGCGAGAGGGGATATACCCCGATAAACGATGACGAAGGATCGTGAAATTTTCATGCAAATTGTCATGAAGGCCGTGTCACCTCCTCACATGCGTTGTCCACGATTTATTCGCTACGATTTAACGTAGATAGTCCAGTGTCGTTGCTTTAACTTTAAAAGAACTTATAACATTGGAGTTTTAACACACATAGGTCATTTTGGAATGGAAATGTGATCCTCACGTATGTCGGCACGCGCGGCGCCGTTTTGCGGTGGGATCGGAAATTGAACGGCGCCGCACACTACCGTTCAAAACTGTGGTTCAAACTATCTGCCTTTTGTTTATGTCAGCCTGGTACTCGGCGCAATCGGATTGAGCCGTGACGTTACTTTTTAACCAAAACCTTTTTTTATCGTAGGTACCTTCTTTTACTAGCCTATTTAAAAAAAAACTATCCTTGTGAACTGAGATTTGATGACCATATCCATGTTTTTTTATAGCTTCGACAACTGGCATTTTAGGAACTTATCGATCCAAAATAATTCAAGACATTAGAAACTAAAACTATCGGTTGTGGTCTAAAGATATAAGCCCCTAAGAAAATCTCAAGCTTCTCCCAAACATTCGTAACGTGATCGCTGAGTTTTTGGTATAACTATTAAATAAACATGATTTAAAACAACAAGGTTATGTCTAATTTTGGATTTAATATCAGTAAAGTTAGTTAAAGCCGTAATGTCCAAAATCAAAAGTTCATTAACAACTAAATTTTTCCAAGGCGCATGGCTCGGAATATCCGCTAATTAAGGATCATCCATTAAAATTCTAATAATCTTAACGAGCTAATGGACTTCTTCTGAAACAAACGCTAATGAAGTGACTTCCAAACAGCGAGGACCTCAAATAGTCAAACAAGAATAATTAGAGTTTTGCGATCCTTGCATTGGTGTTTACTTAGAAAACGTTCACGGTAGTTGTCGACCCCTGCTAATAGGCAATTTCCATGATTTCATCGCGAACTTTTAATGATCCTTTTGTGAACTTCTTGGAACGCTCCTAGTCTTTAATTTTATTGGAATTATGAGTTTCGACCCCCAAATGTTGACAAACTCTGGGATTCACCCTGTTACCGCTGAGTGACTTTTTAGCTCTGAATACTTTGAATATGGCAAGTGGGTAAACTTTTCAAGTCAAAATGTTTCGCTTGCTTTTGCTTTTGTTTCCTATTATAATTATATAACAAACCTTTTAGGGTGAGGACAAATTTCTTGGCCAGTAGTAGTTAAAAATTTCCGTTGTGACACAAAAATTAATCATAGCATTGTATGACTAATGTTCGTGTCACAACGGAACTTTTTAAATTAACTAGGCTAACTACTGGCCAAGAATTTGGTCCTCACCCTTTATCAACTTCACTTGTATAGAAATATTAATGTACGTATCACAGAAAAAAAATACTATAATGTGTTACGTTAAGAGTTGTAACTTGTAGGTACCTATATTGTATTACGTATGTAGGTAATTAATTCCTGCATCGATTTTCAACCAACTCCATGAGTTATATCGATTTCAAACTTTATGTATAATAAATATGTACCTAAGTAGGTATATGACGATACAATAATTTGGTACCATCAAGGTGATCTGATGTTGGAGCCAAAAGGTGAAACTCTTCGATTGCTAATAGTAAAACACCCGTCTTAAAAGTTTGCTAATGCGTAGAAAATAATGGCACGCATTCTGAGCTCTCGTTTTAAGTTAAAGATATTATCATGTACGATAATAGTAATTTATTTTGTAGCAAAATAATAAGCGCCAAACGCACGGATTTACATCTCACATATCGTACACATGTTGCTATTCGAAACTGACCAGGCGTTACATTAGGTTATTGTTTGTGCTGAGACGTGTGCGTGAGATGAGTTTCAAACAATGGGTATGCATTCACGTGTGAATCCAACATGACGTCGGCTGCTTCTGTGCCTGTAGGTACTAGTCATTACGTCTGTAAGATTATGTCTGGATGAATCAGCATTAGGCAGGTATGTTATTCGGCTAAATGTAATTTCTCTTTGGCTAAATATTAGGTTCAATGGGTTGGTTAGATAAGCTTAGGTCCATATTACTAAAAACGTATAAAATTGCAATCTTGGGCCGGTTTAGCCTAGTGGATGATCGTGCGTGCAAAAATTACAATCCTGATAGGGCCAAATTTGTGTGATGACTGATGAGCATGAATTTGTTTCTGTGTCTTATGTATTTAAGTATTATCTTTGTCTAACACACACAAATAAAACAAGCCTTACCGCTAATTGAGTAAGAATGTCCCGTAATATTTACAAGCTGAAGCAGAGAACTTCGCGCGCTTCGCTCGCTGGCTCAATAATTTACTGATTTCATTGTAATGTAAATATTTAAATATAGTCTTCAGTCCGATTTGACCAAGCCAAATTACGAACTTACAAACTATGGAATATCTGGATTCGTTCCGTGGTAGTCGCAGACACTGAGAATAACAAAAAATCCTTACTGGTGAGGTAGCGCACAGCGAAATGTCATCCCGCTCGAATGTGGAGCAGCCCAACTAGGGAAGTACCTCCGCCTTGCAGAAGACCACAGCCATAATAACACTACTACTTGCTTTGTAGTAGTGTTGTGTTCCTGGAGGTGAGCAAGGTCTATGCGTTGTGTTGAGAGCGAGGGAATACGGCGAATCCTCAAACATATCAAGGGTCGGCAAGGTCCATGTTATTCCTTTGAAGTCGCATGCGTCTATAGGCTGCGGTACCCGCATACCATCAGGCGGGCCGTACGCTTGTTTGCCATCGTCGTTGCATAAAAAAAAACTTCATAAAAAGTTGCAAAAGCGAAAAGTTGAGTAAGATAATTAATTTCAAGCACATTACACTACTGAATAAATAGTTTAAATTCAAAGTTGAGAAGCGACGAAAAATTAATATATAAAGGCAGCAATTGACAGCAAAATTCAACGTACCAGATACAAAATGAAGTTGCTCTATTACATACACGTATGTTACGACACGCCTGTCCACAACCACAGAGCATAGATGTGACGGAGTGGCTTCGAATAAAATGATGGAGATTGAATGAGATTCAGTAAAATATCGAAAACTCAAGCTATCATGCGGGATGCGCCATATTACCAGGCATCAGCGTCATAAAGATCGATAACTTTGTCAACGACTGCAGCATATTGAAAGCCAACAAAAGGCATATATTTGCCTTTTTTAAACTACGTTGCTAAATAAGCATACCGCCTGCCTGGTGGTAAAAAGACACCGTAACCAATGGGCGCCAGGGATTCCGCGCTTTGAATAGAAAATGCAGGTCCGTCATGCTCAATTCAGCGCATCCTTAGAAGGTCACTCACCAGTCTCACCACAAGCAACGCCACAATTAAATACAAAACAAGACGTATTATTATTGGATGTGACCGTATGTAAGGTTACTTTCTCAGTTGAGCTGCTGCACCATCCAGAGCTGTTATTCGCTATGCGCAAATGCGGGCTCACCCCGCCGGTCGCCCGTTACGAAACTAGACCTCTATACCTACGCTTAGTTACTACGCATCGCGGTGTCAATACGAGTATATATTTGTGGGTCAGCGTTGAGGTGAGCTTAAAACAAGTTACAGAATAGGGGGGCAGCGGCAGCGTGCGGAGCCAGCATACAAATTTCGCCGTACGGAGGTGTGGTGCAGGGTCTCATGCCCCGAACGGTTTTTGTATACAAACTGGGTTACTGGGATACGACGTCGCGAACCATCGCTCCGCACCGCACGCCGCAGCGGGATACGACGGCAGTGTTTGACGCGTTACTTAAAAAAGAAAACATTACATGTCGTCACCTCCACTCGTGACCATATTCCGTGGGTAATGGACACAGCATTATCAGCGCGTGTCTATCGGCTGGACGCAGGAAATGGAAATGTCAAGCACATGCATGCGGCTTATGAGAAGAATTACACGCCGCGATATCCAATCTCGGCAGCATCGGCATACCGTATGCGCTTGTGCAATCCATTTCATTTTCAATCATGTATTCTGGGTGACACATATGTCATGATACAAAATTAAAAAGGTGAAAACAAAAGATTTTCATTTCATTTCCTCGCAATCGAAGTGAGTGAGAATGAAAAATTCGTCCATAAAACCCATTTTACACTCTATTTTTATATCCATCCATTGGATAAACGTCTCGCGTAAAATGGTGCGTTTTATGCACTTGTTGTACAATCTACTATTTCATACATTGTGATCGCTCGTTTGAAGACCATATTTTTCGCACGGACATGTTGGTCTAATCGAACGAGCGAGCGAAGCGAACGAAGTTCTATGTTTTTCAGCCTCAAGCTTTAGCTTGAGTCGAAAATCGTTTGCCCGGTGTCCGATCTCCGGCTGATCTCCTCTACAGGTCGCATTGCTCAACCGATTCTCGTGAAATTTTGTGAGCAGGTTTGATATTTATTTGTTTTGAGAAAAGACAGGCTCGCGAGCTTTAAATATCACCGGCTGGTCAATTACGTAACGCATTGTACATGCAAAGAATTTGAACCGTCTATATACAGCAGATGCGATTCATATTTGATTACAATCCCTACCGACCGCGTCGGAAGCTGCGCTCGCAGTGGATGCAGGATGCATTCAAATATGACATGTAATTACCGTTTTTACGGTTCCAATTCCTTTGCATGTAATAGAATGCGCTCCGGCCTGCCCCGTTCGGTGAGAATCGTACATAACGTGATCATCCCTGTATAAATCTGGTCGACTGACAATAGCGGAGAGTCGATAACGTATAGTCATCCCTTTCTTTACGGAAATGTTGATAGCAGAAAAAAGGACAACAAGAGTGTCCTCGTTAATGAAGTATAACGTGGTAAAACGATTCTTGTTCCCCAGATATTGGTGCCCGACCGTTATTCGGTTATTACCGGCTGATTATTACAAATCATACACAATTTTTCAAACAAATGTAAATGTAGAACATAACATAAAACATTTACTTGCCGAACCGTAAATTGCAGTATTGTATCATCATCATCATCAGCCTATATACGTTGCTGGGCACAGGCCTCCTCTCATGTATGAGAGGGAACGGGCAGTAGTCCCCACGCTGGCCCAGTGCGGATTGGGGACTTCACATACACCTTTGAATTTCTTCGCAGATGTATGCAGGTTTCCTCACGATGTTTTTCCTTCACCGAAAAGCTAACGGTAAATATGAAATCATATTCCGTACATAAGTTCCGAAAAACTCATTGGTACGAGCCGGGATTCGAACCCACGACCGCCGTTTGACAGCCGCATGCCTGAACCACTGGGCTACCGTAGCTTAACCCGTACCGTGGCTTACCGCAGTATTGTATAAAATTGCTAAATTACTATTATTATGAGACTACGTTACTGTTCTATATAGCGTAAACTTACGATATGCCCTTTAAGATACTGGTATAACAATCCGTAATCCATAACGTAGAAACTTGCGTCTACTCGTTAAGAACTCGATACGGCGCTTTATGGGCGGGTAGCACGCGACTGTTTTGAGTAGGGAAATAACGGTTTAATTGCTACTGGACAACAGTAGTAGGGATTTGTGCGTTCTGGCTCAACCCTGGGGGGTCAAACACCCCTGGTTTTGGTTGCTGACCTTTTTTTAGCAGCCACACCGTCGACCTCAGATGTTACTTGGTGTCAGCAGGTGGGCGGGGTGTTGGTTCAAGATGGTGCTCTCCTATTGGCCGTTGAGTTCATTAATGACTCTCATTTGCTAATTACATCCATTAATTAGGCCACACCCCCCAGTTGAAGTTATAAAGTGGGCGGGATGTTGGTTGTAGACGGTGCTCTCCTATTGGCCTATTGGTCATTGCTGTCATTAATGACGATCATCCCTAATTACATTGGTTCCCAAGGATGCTCTCCTATTGGTCGTTGCTAAATGCTGCTTAATGATACTCATTCCTAATTATACATCCATTAATTTTAGGTAGTATGTAGGGTGTTGGTTCTAGATAGCGTTATCCTATTGGATATAGATAAACCGTAATGGCACTTTCATATATTCTTGGTTTCCAAACAGGAGGTACGGTTTAAACCTAACCTAATGACATCGCAGTTCGAATCAAACCTAACTGAGCTCTGCCCAAAGGTACGATAGGTAGCTAACCATGTCAACCTAACACTCCTCCTCGCTTCGCTCGTCGTCGTACCTTAGTAGTAGGGATTTGTGCGTTCTGGCTCAACCCTGGGAGGTCAAACACCCCTGGTTTTGGTTGCTGACCTTTTTTTAGCAGCCACACCGTCGACCTCAGATGTTACTTGGTGTCAGCAGGTGGGCGGGGTGTTGGTTCAAGATGGTGCTCTCCTATTGGCCGTTGAGTTCATTAATGACTCTCATTTGCTAATTACATCCATTAATTAGGCCACACCCCCCAGTTGAAGTTATAAAGTGGGCGGGATGTTGGTTGTAGACGGTGCTCTCCTATTGGCCTATTGGTCATTGCTGTCATTAATGACGATCATCCCTAATTACATTGGTTCCCAAGGATGCTCTCCTATTGGTCGTTGCTAAATGCTGCTTAATGATACTCATTCCTAATTATACATCCATTAATTTTAGGTAGTATGTAGGGTGTTGGTTCTAGATAGCGTTATCCTATTGGATATAGATAAACCGTAATGGCACTTTCATATATTCTTGGTTTCCAAACAGGAGGTACGGTTTAAACCTAACCTAATGACATCGCAGTTCGAATCAAACCTAACTGAGCTCTGCCCAAAGGTACGATAGGTAGCTAACCATGTCAACCTAACACTCCTCCTCGCTTCGCTCGTCGTCGTACCTAATAACCATGTCAACCTAACACTCCTCCTCGCTTCGCTCGTCGTCGTACCTAACTGAGCTCTGCCCTAAGGTACGATAGGTAGCTAACCAGAGCATAAATGAAACGGAATATTTAAAATGTTATTTATTTTTCAAGAATACTTCATTCACAACTTATTTACTTATTTAGAGACCTACTTGTAATTATACCACGAATAAGTTACAAAATAATATGCCAGTCATAGTTGTTACTAATTTTTAAAAAAGATAATCTATTTGTCCGCAGGCAGTCCCTTATTGAGAAAATGGTATTTGTCACAAGACAATCGAAGTAACTTGTGATGTTCCTCACAGTACTTGTGTTTGTTTGGTGTATATTTCCTATACGGTCGGTTGTAGATCGTCGCAGCACATAACTTATAGTCTAGGACTTCGTTTATGTATGCGAAAAACATGTTGTATAAAAGATATGCGTTTTAGTCCGTATATAACGTAGCGTAACGTTTTCTCCGTATGATGGACAACTAATTGTGGGTAAACAAAATTTGAAGTCAAAACTCAAAACAAGACATAACCGTCAATCGTTTATTTCGAAATCAAACAAGACATTAGTTATCATGAATCGCCATTAATGTTATTATAATGGACAACTAATTGCGGTTAAAGGTTTATTTGAAATCAAACAAGACATTAATGTTCTTATAATGGACAACTTAAAATAAAGTCATCCAAAATAATACCCACGAACTCAGTAATGTTTGTTTTATCAACACTGCGTTTGGGTCGCGAATTCGCACTTACAGAATAGGTTCCGGTAATCAACAAGTAGAATTAGAGACTCCAGAGGTTTTTTTTGATGTTATTCAAGACAAAATTCATATTTTACTCAAAGAATGCCTCGAAGAATTAACCATTATTAATGTAAATTTTATTGTGCATGCGGAATTCGTTCAAGAAACGAAAGATTTAAAGAATACATTCGATTTCCAATCTTTCAATTACAACTTTTGTATTGGAGATGACTTTGAACCATTAATAAAAAAAGTGAGAGATGTTCTATGCACTCGGATGAGTGAATTTGAGAAAAAAGACAGTGGGTGGACTTTAAAGAAAATTTTATTCGTGGATATGAATGTAAACAAATTTAATCCTTTGAAAGGGTCTTCTTATTTGGATTTACCAAAAGATATAAAAAGTAAAAAGGCAGTAATAAATGTTCAAAATAATGATCATCAATGTCTCAAATGGGCTTTACTGTCCGGCTTGTTTCCTGTTTCAAAAAACGCAAACCGAACAACGGCATATTTACAACATCAGAACAAATTAAATTTCGCCAATATCAATTTCCCTGTAAAAATAACTGATATCAAAAAAGTGGAAAACTTAAATAACATCAGCATTAACGTTTACGGTTTAGAATATAGTAATATATCGAAAACAAACAGCATCGTGGGTCCCTTACATTTTACCAAATCAAGAAAAGAGACACATATAAATTTACTGTATTTAAGTAATGGTAATACTGGTCATTATTGCTTCATTAAAAACTTATCACGATTAGTTAACAAGCAAATCACTGGACGTCACGATGCAATTCATATTTGTGATGGGTGTCTTTTATATTTTTCAACGGAACAAAAATTGCAAGCCCATCAGGAGCATGATTGTGCTCATGTTGTTACAGAACTCCCAGGTACTCACAAGATGAACAAAAATTGGTTTAATGAAACTCAGCCGAGCAATAAAGTTGTATTTGATAAATTTCAACGGAAGATGAAATTGCCATTTGTAGTCTATGCGGATTTTGAGTCTTTTCTCAAGCCAATTTCAACTTGTGAACAAGACCCAACTAAACCACTTACAAATAATGTTCACGAACATGAAGTGTATAGTTACGGTTACTACATAAAATGTTCATACGATGATAGTTTTTCAAAATATTGTACTTATACCGGCCCCCATTGTGCTACGCATTTCATGGAAAATATATGTAAAGATATTGCCAACATCCAACGGAAGATTAGTTTTCAAAAAGCGCCGGTTTCTCTGACTTCAGTTGATAAAGAAAATAATAACAAAACGAAAAAATGTTTCATATGCAATCATGATTTAGAATTAGACTGTGTTGAACATTTTGAATGGGTTACTGGTCGTTTCGAAGGTCTAGCACATTCATTATGTAGTTCGAAGTATAAAACTCCTCGTTTTGTACCAATATTTTTACATAATTTAAGTAACTATGACGCCCATTTTATAGTACACGCGTTAAACTTTAAGGAAGGTGAGGTTGAAATCATTCCCCAAAATAAAGAAAGATACATTTCTTTTTCCAAAAAAATACAAATACATGGACAAGAAATCAGCTTACGCTTTTTAGATTCCTTCAAGTTTATGTCAGCTAGCTTGGACAATCTTTCTAAAAATCTTAAATTAGATGAATATGAGGAGTTAAAAAAACAATTCCCTATTCAAGAAGACTTTAAGAGATTAATAAGAAAAGGCATTTTTCCATATGAATTCATTAAATCCCCAGAATCATTAAATGTAACATCACTCCCTACCCAAGCGGAATTTTACAATACATTATGCGATAGCGCCGTTTCTAGTGAAGACTACGCTCATGCTCAAGATGTATGGAATCATTTTAAATGCAAAACTATGCTCGATTACTCAAACTTATATTTAAAGACAGATGTAATGCTACTGACAGACATTTTTGAAAATTTCAGAAAAATTTGTTTATTAACATATGACCTCGATCCAGCCCATTACTATACAGCTCCTGGTTTAAGTTGGGATGCCATGCTTAAACATACTAATGTTGAACTGGAATTATTAACAGACTTTGACAAAGTTGCATTCATTAAGTCAGGGATCAGGGGAGGGATATCTCAATGCAGTAATCGATATGCCAAGGCCAATAACGAGTACATAAAAGAATATGAACCTGATGAACCAAAATCATTTTTAGCTTATTTTGATGCGAATAATTTATATGGATGGGCTATGTCACAATATTTACCAATTGGAGATTTTGAGTGGGTAAACACAGATATTGATATTAATATACCAGACACGTGTAATTATGGTTACATACTCGAAGTTGACCTTGAGTACCCTGATCACTTGCATGACTCGCACTCTGATTTACCTCTTTGTCCAGAGAATATTGTCATAGGGAACTGTAAAGAACGAAAACTTGTCCCCAATCTGAACAAAAAAACTAAATATGTGATTCATTATAGAAACCTCAAACAGTGTTTAAGTTTGGGATTACAATTAACTAAAATTCATAGAGTGCTGAAATTCAAACAAAGTCCGTGGTTACAGAAATATATTGATTTAAATACACAATTACGTATGCAAGCAAAATCTGACTTTGAAAAAGATTTTTTTAAACTGATGAACAATGCTGTATTCGGTAAAACCATGGAAAACATTGAAAAAAGAGTAAATGTCAAACTGATTACGCACTGGGATAGTAAAGGTAAAGTGTTAGGTGCTCAATCGTTAGTAGCAAAACCTGAATTTCACAGTTTGTGTATATTTTCAGAAAATTTGGTGGCTATCCAGCTGCATAAAACCAAGTTATATTACAACAAACCAATCTATTTAGGCTTTTGTATATTAGATGTATCAAAAACATTAATGTATGACTTCCATTATAATTACATGAAGAAAAAATTTCAAAATAATGTTAAACTATTATACACTGATACTGACAGCTTGATTTACCAATACTTTACCGAAAACTTTTATTTGAACATAAAACCGGACTTACCACTTTTTTTTGATACGTCTGATTATGCATCAAACAATATCTTTGGGTTTCCGCAACTAAACAAAAAGAAGCTAGGCTATTTTAAAGATGAAAATAATGGTAAAATAATGAGGGAGTTTGTAGGATTACGATCAAAAATGTATGCCATGACTGTAGAGGATGAATTTGTAGCAAAAGCAAAGGGTGTAAACAAATCTGTGACAAAAAAGATGAAAATGGAGAATTACAAGACTTGTCTTTTTGACCAAACAAGACAGTTCTCAAAGATGTATAGATTTAGATCAATAAAACATGTCATATTCACGCAATGTATTAATAAAACCAGCCTCTCTTACAATGATAGCAAACGTTACATTATCCCAAATTCTACCGATACATTAGCATGGGGTCATTATAGTTTAAGAAAATAGTTGTTAATGATTTGTATGTAAGCATTTGTTAATTATCTGTATATATATTTTTAGATAAGTGTTTGTAAATCATCTGCGCATATGGCAGGTTAACGGTTGTACATATTTTATCTATGTAGTAGAAGTAAGTAGTAGTGTGTAAGTAATAATAATATTTTTTACATAACTGTTTATGATAATTGTACCAATGTGTGATAAAATGTTAGTTATAAGCCTTGATTTTGTTAAGTTTCTAACTATGAACTAAAATGTATGTAATTTACAAAAATAATATCTATGATTTTTATATAAATAGGTTTTTTTTATTTAAAATCATTTATTCCTCACCGTACCTCCTCCAATGAAGACGTATAACCTATGTTTATATAAAATAATGATTCATTTCATTCACCCATTCACAGCAATAGTTGCTGGTCCCAGTAGTTGTGGTAAATCGCATTTTGTCACAGGTTTTTTAAATAATGTGAATACGGTTTGTAATCAATCATTTCTAAATATAGTATGGTGTTATGATGAAATGCAACCGTTATATAATTTAAAGAATGTAAATTATACTCAAGGCATTCCAGATTTAACTATGTTTGATGGTAAACACCCTCAACTACTCGTAATAGATGACTTAATGAGAGAATCCGATGGCCGTATTGTTGATATCTTCACTAAAGGAAGCCATCATCGAAATTTAAGTGTTTTTTACATTACGCAGAACCTATTTCATCAAGGAAAAGGGCAACGTGATATATCATTGAATGCTAATTACATTATTTACTTTAAGAATCCAAGGGATAAAACGCAAATTAAATATTTAGCACGCCAAGTTCATCCCGAAAACTGTAAATTTTTAGAAGAAGCTTATAAAAATGCAACAAAAGATGCCCATGGATATTTAATGATAGATCTTAAACAGTCTACAGATGACATGTATCGATTCAAAACGAATATTTTCAATTATACTTCATATTGTGCTGTGTATGTACCAAAAAAGGGCTTTAAATAGGACCAAAATTGATGATTTCAATCATTCTATAATTATGTACAGGAGAGTTATAACACATCAACATCTGCTCAAAGCGTTACACACTCTAAAACCGAAATATCAAAAAATTCTATTAAAAGCCTGTAATGATGAAGAGATAAATGTGATTTGTGAATGTATTTATAACATTCTTAAAGGTAAACTACCACTTGACGAAAAAGAGAAAAAACATTTGAGTAAATATAAAAGCATATTACGAAAATTAATTATAAAGGGTAAAAATAAAATAAGGAAAAACATTATTGTACAAAAAGGTGGAACATTTTTACCTATAATATTAGGTGCTGTAATTAATGGTTTACTAACTTCATTTATTAAATAAACATGCAACATGCAAAAAAGATGCTACTCGTGGAACCTGAATTAATTGAACGGCTTAAAGCAAGTAATGAACCTACATCAGAAAATGCCTTGTCACGTTTAGATAGCGAAATGCAGAAAATTCTACAGAGTAAAATGAATGATCGGGACAAATGGACACTGTATTCTCAAGCTTTACAAAGATATCTACATGTTACTGAGGAGGGAAGAAGACCTCTCAAACTATCGATATTTACTGATACTCAAGATGAACAAACAAAGTTTAATAATGTTGATGTGCCATATAAAGAAGAAATAAACAGAGATTCTACTACAGTCCCTGAAATACCTGCACCAGGTGTAGATGTGACTCCTCCGAGAAAAGAAACATTTGCACCACAGTATACACCATCTTACATGGTTAAATTAATTCCAAAGACTTATAGAAAAAAAGGCGAAGTTTTGTTAGACCTCATAATTCGAAGTAAACCTAAAATTTGGTGGAAAGAAGGTGGAGAAGTGGTTTTAAATAATGAAGATTTAAAAGGAAGTAACATATTTGATCTTATAAGTGATACTTTAAGACCATTAAAACGCCCCAAGCCGTTGGGCTGGGAAAAATTTGCTTTAGCGTTAAAGGATATAAATGTACCTTTATCGTGTGTTGGTAATCCTACCTCTCTCCAATATATTCATCAACCTCACTCCTCGGAATCTACAGCAAGTAACGAAAAAAAACAAATAGAAACATCAACACCGATCTCAGCAAAATCCAGCGAAACACCGAAAAGAAAAATTAATTGGGAAAGATGGACTCCGTACTAGATATATCTAAAATATATTATGATGTTTCTCATCCTGCTGGTTTTAGTAGCATTAACCGTTTAACAGAAGCTATGCGGGGCAAGTTGAAACGTAACGAAGTTAAGAAGTGGCTACAATCACAGGAAACGTACACACTTCATAAACCTTCACAGAAACATTTCCCCAGAAATAAATATATTTTATCTAATTATAACGAGCTTTGGCAAGCTGATTTGAGTGACATGCGCACATATAGTAAATACAATGACGGTTATAAATATATTCTGTGTGTTATTGATGTTTTCAGTAAATATGCTTTCGCAAGAGCAATGAAGAATAAAAAACCTGATACAGTTAAAACCTGTTTTGATAGTATATTTGCAGAAGCTAATGCCACTCCTCGGCATATTCAGTCTGATAAAGGTACTGAGTTTGTTTCGAAAATTGTAAGAGATTATTTTAGAAGTAAGAGTATTAATTATTATACTACAAACAACCCTGACATCAAAGCTAGCATTGTAGAGAGGTTTCAACGAACTCTAAAAATGAAAATGTGGCGTTACTTTACCTTCAAAAATACTTATAAATATACTAACATCTTGCAAGCATTGCTACATTCTTATAATCATAGTTTCCACACGAGCATTAAGATGACTCCAAGCGAAGTCAATGATGATAATATCATGGTAGTTTGGCAGAATTTGTATGGAAAAAAAGAAAATAACAAGTATATAAATGAACACCCTTCACTTCAAATCGGTGATCACGTTAGAATAACAAGACATAAACACATATTTGAAAAAGGCTATGAAACGAATTGGAGTGATGAAATATTCGTAGTAGATTCCATTATAAGAAGGTCCCCTTGGATCGTTTACACTTTAAGAGATTTAGAAAATGAACCAATCACTGGTACATTCTACTCGAAGGAACTGCAAAAAGTGTTTTATGACCCCACCACCAAACACAGGATAGATAAAATAATAGAATCACGTCGAGTTGGTGGCAGAAAAGAGGTATTAGTCAAGTGGAAAGGTTATCCCAGCAAATTTAACAGTTGGATCCCGGCATCAGATATAAAAGAAATATGACTGATGATAGTTTTTATTTGACTCTGTTGAGTAACAGTTCAATATCATACTATCCCGAAAATACAACAGCAAATTTCTTAACTAAGCTACCAAAAACTATTAAGTTAGAAGGTGAATGGACAGTTGGTTTAGTAGAGTTCCATTATCCATGTACTATGTTTAATGTTCAAGAACATGAAAATGTGTTGTACATAAAGAAGAAAATACGTTTGCAGGATGCTAGTGACACAAATAAAAACCCGAGCACTGGTACAGAAATCAATGTGGAATATAAATCTCACATACCAGCAACTACATATGACAACGTCAATAATTTTTTGAAGGCTTTTAATGAAAATCCCTTGTTGAAAAACCAACTAAAGATGCGACATGATGAAATATCAAAACTTGTAACAGCAACTAGTCAAAACAAAGATTTATTTTCTTTAACCGTATCACCCCAATTAAGTCTACAATTGGGTTTTGAGCCCAAAATGAATTTATTATCAAAGGCAGTTGGAAAATATCCTATGAATTTGTATCTAGGATTACCATCTCAGCTCTTTATTTATTCAGATATCATCCAGCCACAGATAGTGGGGGATGTAATGGCATCTTTAATACGAATTATACCTCTAGATCCGACAAAATACACATATGGAGCTTACAAAATGCATGCATTTTCACCAGCTCACTACTTACCCGTTATGCGCAGAGAGTTCGACACTATTGAAATAGATATAAGAACAAGCATTGGCAATCGGGTACCATTTCAATTTGGTACATCGTGTGTTAAACTACATTTTAGACGCATAACAAAATGAATCAAAGAAATATTAATAACTTATGCCCATATCAACATTATTACTCACGTCAGGCAGGATCTGGTATTGGATGTGTGTATAAAGGTGTACCTCACCAACGCGGTCATGGAATTGGAAGTTTTTTGGGGGGGTTGTTTAGATCTATCGTTCCTTTGCTATCGAGTGGGTTTAGAAGTGTAGGTAAAGAAGCATTAAATGCGGGCGTTGGCTTATTATCTGATATGATGAGCTCCCAACCTTTGGAGGAATCGTTAAAATCACGCTTTAAAGATGCAAGTGCTAATTTGAAAAGGAAAGCTGATGAAAAGATTGATTCTTTAATGAGTGGCTCAGGGTATAAAATAAAAAGGAAAACAAGAAATCCAGTCATTGTTCGGAAAACACTACACGGCGGGAGACGTTCAAAAAAAACATCGAAAACTACATTTGAAGATATTTTTTCCGGTTAAATAATGTCTTTTTTACATAATCATTCATGTGAATGTGCCAAGTCTGAGTTGGACTTGTTTGCTTTACCATCAACACAAACAAGTATCGAAAGCGGCCAATGGATCCATTACAAGCCCATTTCATCATTAAGTGATGATGGACCCATTGAATTCCAAGTGCCTGGTACCGGAGATGATTACATAGACCTATCCCATACTATGCTTTATATAAAAGCTAAAATAGTGAGTCCTGATTCAAATGCAATAAAAGACATACATATTGCCCCCGTCAATAATTGGTTACATACACTTTTTAATCAATTAGATGTGTATTTAAATCAAAAACTCGTGTCTCCACCTAACAATACATACGCATATCGTGCATACATAGAAACCCTCCTTAATTATGGTCCAGCAGCTAAAGACTCTCATTTAACATGTGGTTTATGGTATGAAGATACACCACATAAAATGGATGCAACAGATAGTACCAATAAGGGATTTATTAAGAGAGAAGAATTAGTTAAAGTGAATACAGCTGTAGATATGATTGGACATTTACATGGTGACATATTTAATCAAGATAAATTTCTTCTTAATGGTGTAGAAATGCGAATAAGATTAGTACGTAGTAAAGAAGCGTTTAATCTCATGTGTAATCATGATGATCAAAAATTTAAAGTTACCATTTTAGATGCAAGCCTCATAATTCGGAAGGCTCGAATTAACCCATCTATTTTACTAGCACACCAAAAAGTACTAGCTTCTACAACTGCAAAATATCCTATTACCCGTGCTGAAGTTAAAGTTTTAACAATTCCGTCGGGAATTCAAGGTAAAACCTTAGATAACATATTTCTAGGTCAAGTACCTAAGAGATGTATTGTAGGCTTTATAAAAAACTCTGCGTTTAATGGTAGTTTTAAACAGAATCCATTTAATTTTGATAACAATGGAATGAATCTATTTAGCTTATACGTCGATGGTCAACAAGTACCATCAAAGACATTGCAACCCTCATTTAATGATGGGTTAATTGTATCAAGTTTTCATACATTATTTTCTGGTACGAATATTCACTTTTTAAATGAAGGTAACTCAATAGGAAGAGAGGGCTATGGAGGAGGCTATTGTTTACTAGCTTTTGACTTAACTCCAGATCTTTCAGCAAGTTCAAACTCACACTGGAATTTAGTTAGACACGGCAGTGTCAGATTAGAGGCTCGTTTCGACACAGCATTGACTACTACGCTTAATTGTATCATATATGCTGAGTTTGATAATGTTATAGAAATAAATAAAAACCGCGATGTAAGTGTCGATTACAACAGTTAATACTAATAAATAAAAAAATAATTATTTTTTATCTCATTACCAATTAGTATCTCAAGATGAATACACAAGAGATTAAACACTATATGAGTAGAATAAATTCGAACATTGAATCAAATGTATTCGCAGCCAACACAATGCCTATGTTTGTTCAGCTACCTGTTTACTTAATAAGCAATTTGGATCCAGACTTTCAACCAGGGTCACATTGGGTAGCCATATATATTGATGTAAATGGTATTGGCGAATATTTTGATTCATACGGTCGAAAACCGGAGGGTTACCATAAAATGTTCTTAAATAGAAATACTAAGAGGTGGTTTTATAATCATCAACAACTGCAAAGCTACTGGACATCGGTCTGTGGAAAATATTGTTTAGTTTATCTTTATTTAAAAATGAAAAATGTTAAAATGAATGACTATATTAAGGTTTTCTCAATTGTTAATACCACAAATAATGATATTACTATTTGTGAAATGTTTAGATTAATTTTTGGTTAAATAAATCATACATTATAAAAGATTGTTGTTTAATTTTTAATAGGGAATATATTTAATGAAACAACTTGTATGATATATTTGTATTTTATTAATAAACACATTTATAATGACAATTATAACTACGAATTAAAATGATACTTTTTACATCCTTCAGATTCGGCAATTTCCTTCGTGATTCGGTAAATGAGATTTTTCGCTTGCTGTAAGTGCTTATTTTCCTCTGTTTCCTTTGTGTAGTACTTCACACGAACATCTGCGTGCTTCCAGTGTTCACTTGTGTTAGCCACTTTGGCTAGTTTTTTCAGATCAAAAATTTCAATTTTTACAAGATGTGTCGAATTCGAAAAATCATCCTTATTTGTTGATAAATATGATACACCGCTGCCTTTATCACCTTGTCCAACAGTGGATGATATGATTTTCTTTCTTTTTATCTTAGACTGTTCAAAGAACGTATCTATGTTGGATGATGTATTAATTTTTCGCTTCACTGCTTTATCTTGTACACTTTGTAAACTATCATCACTCTCCGAGATGGGATAATAAAAGTGTTTAAAAGTGTAGTCTTGACTATCGACGACATTTGATGACGGGTCCTGCAACATAAATATATACACACACACACGTTACAAATGTATACGGCTTTGTGATAACACAGTTATTATAAATCTAAATAATAGCAGGAAACGATAATTGCATTTAATAAATACAAATCAAATTAAAAGACTACTTACCGACATATTGGTGACTGCTGGTGTAGGAGTGCAACGTGGATAGTTATTGAATAATAGAGTCAGTCAGCAGGCCCTTTATATATACGATTAATGATAGTTAATGTCCTGTTTGATTTCTAAATACACAATAAGTTGTCCATTATAAGAACATTAATGTCTTGTTTGATTTCAAATAAACCTTTAACCGCAATTAGTTGTCCATTATAATAACATTAATGGCGATTCATGATAACTAATGTCTTGTTTGATTTCGAAATAAACGATTGACGGTTATGTCTTGTTTTGAGTTTTGACTTCAAATTTTGTTTACCCACAATTAGTTGTCCATCATACGGAGAAAACGTTACGCTACGTTATATACGGACTAAAACGCATATCTTTTATACAACATGTTTTTCGCATACATAAACGAAGTCCTAGACTATAAGTTATGTGCTGCGACGACCTACAACCGACCGTATAGGAAATATACACCAAATAAACACAAGTACTGTGAGGAACATCACAAGTTACTTCGATTGTCTTGTGACAAATACCATTTTCTCAATAAGGGACTGCCTGCGGACAAATAGATTATCTTTTTTAAAAATTAGTAACAACTATGACTGGCATATTATTTTGTAACTTATTCGTGGTATAATTACAAGTAGGTCTCTAAATAAGTAAATAAGTTGTGAATGAAGTATTCTTGAAAAATAAATAACATTTTAAATATTCCGTTTCATTTATGCTCTGGTTAGCTACCTATCGTACCTTAGGGCAGAGCTCAGTTAGGTACGACGACGAGCGAAGCGAGGAGGAGTGTTAGGTTGACATGGTTATTAGGTACGACGACGAGCGAAGCGAGGAGGAGTGTTAGGTTGACATGGTTAGCTACCTATCGTACCTTTGGGCAGAGCTCAGTTAGGTTTGATTCGAACTGCGATGTCATTAGGTTAGGTTTAAACCGTACCTCCTGTTTGGAAACCAAGAATATATGAAAGTGCCATTACGGTTTATCTATATCCAATAGGATAACGCTATCTAGAACCAACACCCTACATACTACCTAAAATTAATGGATGTATAATTAGGAATGAGTATCATTAAGCAGCATTTAGCAACGACCAATAGGAGAGCATCCTTGGGAACCAATGTAATTAGGGATGATCGTCATTAATGACAGCAATGACCAATAGGCCAATAGGAGAGCACCGTCTACAACCAACATCCCGCCCACTTTATAACTTCAACTGGGGGGTGTGGCCTAATTAATGGATGTAATTAGCAAATGAGAGTCATTAATGAACTCAACGGCCAATAGGAGAGCACCATCTTGAACCAACACCCCGCCCACCTGCTGACACCAAGTAACATCTGAGGTCGACGGTGTGGCTGCTAAAAAAAGGTCAGCAACCAAAACCAGGGGTGTTTGACCCCCCAGGGTTGAGCCAGAACGCACAAATCCCTACTACTGACAACAACCAACCGATTACGTACTGCTGTGTTTTGCTTATTTGAAACTTTTTTCAGAGGTATTATTATTACATAAAAACGCTACGGTAGCCTAGTGGCGCAGGCTGTCAAGCGGCGTTTGTGGGTTCGAATCCCAGGTCGTAGTTACCAATGAGTTTCACATCACATCATCACATCATCAGCCTATATACGTCCCACTGCTGGGCACAGGCCTCCTCTCACGTATGAGAGGAGGCCTTTGCCCAGCCTCTCACCAATGAGTTTACTGGAACTTAATGTATACGGAATATTTACCTCTAGTTTTTCGGAGAAGGAAAACATCGTGAGGAAACCAGTCTAATCCCAATTAGGTCTAGTTTTCTCTCTGGGTTGGAAGGTCAGATGAAATGAAATTCGCTTTCGTATAACTAATGCCAATGCCAAATCTTGGGATTAGGTGTCAAAACGGTCCCGGGTTCCTTTAAGGTACGACCGGGAATATTCCTAGGAGGAGGATGATCATTATTACACAAAATGTCGGAATACCCCGGCGATCCGTTATAATATCGTCATTACGTAAGGCCTTAGTATGATAGTGTGCCAATGTTAAACACAAATTTCCTCACGAGAATGAACGTGATCTCACGGAGGAAACGGTAGCGGTTATGTGAGGTAAGATTGATACCCACAACACAAGTATTCAGATCTTTGCCTTGGATTCTGCTCGGAACATTGTACGCGTATAAATTATAGCATTTATAGCCTACTAGCTTCTGCCCGCGACTCCGTCCGCGTGGGACTAGGTTATATCGTAGCTCCATACAAACTTTCACCCCCATTTCACCCCTTAGGGGATGGTTTCCGGAATCAAAATTATCCTATGTCCTTCCCCAGGACTCAAACTATCTCTATACCAAATTTCATCCAAATCGGTTTAGCGGTTTAAGCGTGAAGAGGTAAAAGATAGACAGACAGACAGACACACTTTCGCATTTATAATATTAGTATGGATATTTTCCAGTAATATAATATAACACAGCAGACCAAAATATTATTTTAAAGTTTTAACATAATCAGTTCGGTAGTTTTTGAGTGACAAGGCATCAAACATTCTGAAATCTTCAACTGTTGCGTTTTTAAACTTGAATTATTAAATTACATTATCATGTTACCTTCATATAGGACCCGCCGCTTCTCTCCTCGCAGTGTCGCCTGATGTACCGTTGGCAGATGTTCGACATCTTTCATCCTAGAAGAAAGAAAGTCAGTTTCAATGGTTTGTTTTACCTCAATATTCTTACCCGGTAAGAGTCTGCAGTAAGCTGGATTCTCTATACAATTGTAGTCACGCTCTCATTTTAAAACTACGTGTTGGATTGTACGAAACTTTGCATGTACAATGACATGAGGTATATCCAGGTCTGTAATTCCCATACAAAGGGAAGGTGAAATTCGGCCGAGCTTACTGCGGACTCATTAAAAGTGTCCAAATATGGCTTTGACAAACAAATCGCAAATAAAACGAAGACCTTTAACTGGTAAAATTAAGTACTTAAATTATACCTATCTATGGATTTGATGAGTGGATAAATTAAAAAAACTAATAGCTTGAACTAAATATAAACATATAATGCCTACCTACGACTTCTTCTCTTGAAACGTTATGATTATAAACCTAATGCTGCCTATTGCCTAGTCATTTCATGATAGCATTTTCCGGTTGCCTCCCGGCCCTTACCTACTCAGTAGGTAAGGGCCTACTCACAACTTCGGAGGAAAATCTTTAAAAACAAATATGACCGAATTTAATCTCATTTTGATATAAATCTTGCGATCTTTTATTTAAAATAATTTGTAGCCTTGTTATATATTACTCGATACACTCGAGGTACTCTCGCCTGTATGTCAGTTAAATGTCAAATCATTAAGCTTTGCTTTAAATGTTAACATTCTTGCATCGAATGACGCAAGTTATCGGACCTCTTTAATGTAAATTAAAAATATCTTAAATATCAACTCGAGATTAGTCAGATCAAGGGCTACCCAAAATATTAATTTAACACTCGGACCTGTTTTATCGTGTTAGTCACGATCATAAATTACTTCGGTAAAAAATATCAAGTCATTTCTTGCTAAAAATGTTTGATGTTAAGTTTTTATCACATGCTTTAACAAGTATGAAAAGTTAAAACTGTATCCGGAATCCCGATTGCGGAAAACGGTTTAATTTCGAATCAAATGATACCTCATTCATCGAATTCGGTTCAGTGTCTTCTAAACACTATAGTGGAACACAATACAACGCAGTCAGTCGTGCAAAAAACAAAGCAAATATATAGCTTTGACGCTATAGTTATGCTAGAAATTATCTAACTACTCTGCTATGTTTATAAACATTCCCAGATCGGACATCAAACAAGATGGAACTCTTTCTATTCCATTTCACGGCATCTGCATAACATCGTTGACCGTTTAAATACAGGGGAAGTTCGTTTAATACCTGGAACAGCTTCGTTTTGACAGCTTTTTATCCGAGAACTTAGTGGTTATATCTCGATGTAGATATTGTTATATTTACTCTATCACTAAGTTTTCTGCGATAAGATCTAAAGCTATACCAATGACCTTCCAACGACAAGGAAAAGCGAGGAAAATACCTCCGTCGTTGATCTAAACTTACATGAGTAAAAAATCCACTAGTTTGACACCACTTTGACACATATCCTCATGTTTTGATTACTTTGCGTTTTTGTCTATACTATTTGACTTATATCATGTTTTTGTAGCTGTTGGTACTCCTTAAGTATAAATAAATAAATAAATAAATAAATAATAGTGAAGTGTAATCGTTATTGGAACCGTGTTTGTTCTTCGAAACCTCGAAACCACACACAAGTATGACCGAGTGCTTGTTCTTCGAAACTTCGAAACCACACACAAGTATGACCGACCGTTGAGGGAACACCTCAACATCAGCAGAGTATATCCCTAACATCCCTAAATACAAAAAGATGACATGGTGTCATGGATCTAGTGGTAAGTTTGGCTTGAACCATGCTTAAACCATTTTTCGTCTGTGGCGCCGCTTAGGGCAGAGGTGTGCATTTCAATCAGCAGCGGTCTTATGGTGGCCAATTTATCACTTATCGCTGAAGGTAACACATCCGTCACTCGCGTTCTTCTCTGACGAACGCGACGGGCGTCGTATCCAGTACGTCTAGCACAACTTGCTGCTTAGTCGCTTCGCGCGCGACTGAGCGTCTCCTGTCGCACTCGCACCGTGCAAATTAGACTGAAGACGGTAGATCTTTCTCGACTCGCGTCGCGGCGCGGCGTCAGTTGTGCTAGCCCCGCTGAGCGATAAAAAAGATAATAACGCACCCGCGACGCAACAAACAGCCGAAAACCATCTCGGCTGACAAAACATTCGATCAAAAAATCGCACTCGAATGTGTTCATCTGTTTGGGAGCTACGATGCCACAGACAGACACACTGATACAGATACAGATAATGATTAAGATTTTAACGTCCGTAACGGGTTTCACTGTGTTGTATTCACATTTCATCGTCTCTCGCTTTTGTGTCGGTGGATAAAATGGCTAACATCATTATACCGCAAGACTGCGTCTTCTATATATTCTAGTGGAACCCAGGCACTCTTCCAGTGAGTCCTGCATCGTGGGAACAGTTGGGCAGCCAGCGTCAACAAACATAAGCAATTCACGCCCCATCCGGAACGTGTAATTCAAGAACATTAGGAAGTATTGAGTTTGTATGTATTCCTTCGCGCGCCTTAATAGAATTTAGTTGGGCTATTTTGATTTCTATTCCGTTTCGTTGTTTATAACCTGCATCCTGCAGGAAAGACATACGTGTTTAGTTGTTTGATGTAGATGTAGCGAATGTGTTTACTTGTATACTTAATATACTTATTACCCGTGTGGTGTCGTGTTCGAATAGCTCCACCCCCTTTTAGGGATAAAAGCGTGAATGTAAATATGTATGTATGTATACTCTTATTACTTGGGTGTTAATTATGCCTGAGAAAGTAGAGAGTAGTAGAGACTAGTTAGTTAATACATATAAAGTACCCACTTACATACATAGAAAACACTCTAGACACAGAATGTTTTTTTTTGCCCAACTGGAACTTGTACCCAAGATCATAGTCAGGGTCACTATCTAGGACTAGGCTAAACCGGATGTCATGTTTATTAAATCAGTATTGCATATTTTTCTTAATTTTATTTGCGTTGCAAAATTCGTTAAACAGAGTACTAATACTTGATGTTGAGTGTACGTAACCTATCTAGGTAGACGTCGCCGTTGTCGGTACGAAAATGTAAACAAAGTTAAAACTTGAGCAAACTATTGAGAAAGTATCGTAGCCATAGTTCAAGCTGTTACGTACTTTAAGTTAAATGGAGCGGCGCAGATAAAGTACACAAGTTTATTTTATACGGTTTCGTTTTACTTATCGTCTATATACATACATTTTTCGCCATCCAGTCACTACCAGCTACCCTCCTCAAGTCACCAGCTCCCCTTTTCTGTAACTTGCTTGAAGCTCACCTCAAGGCTCACCCACAAATATATCTTGACACCGCGATGCGTAGTAACTAAGCGTAGGTAGAGGTCTAGTTTCATGACGGGTGACCGGCGGGGTGAGCCGCATTAGCGCGTAGTCAATAACAGCCATGTCCAACTCTGGCCAACAAATCTGGCCGGGGCCAACACTACGTTTGCCCGCCATGGCCTCCATTCGAGAACCTGCTTACTCCACCGACCATCGGTTCTGCGACAAATGTGTGACCAGCCCAGTGCCAACTGTCGATAGGCTTAAGTTAAATGGTTAAATGCGCGTCGGAAACGATAACAGTCGAGTCGAGTAGTCGTTAAGCCGAGTTAGAGGCCTTAGGGCGGCTTAAGAACTTCTAACAGTCGAGTTGCCCACTCACTTGACAAAGGGGGGTCAACTGTCACTTGCAGCTACGTAGCACAACCCTGCACGTGTCCCCTGGGTCGTACTAAAGAAAGAGTGACAGACTTTAAAGGCCAAAATAATGTATGCCATACGATTAAAAAAGTTAAATATAGACTACTGCTTTGCGCTTTATCTCTTTCGGTTTTATAACCATGAGAGAGATAAATATATGTACCTTTATGGGGATAAAAAGTTCGCGCCACTCTGTGTCGCAGTCGCAGGCCCATTTATGTCCTTTCTTATCCACATGCTGTAAATGAAAGTAAATTCGGCCGATCGTTAATCTTCTTTATATGTACGTAATGTACGATAGTGTATTTAAAACATTAAACCTTCATTTATTTATTTGCATACGATTTATATTCCTTATCTGTTTGCCGCAAAACATACAACGCAAACTAATGTGTCATCCTAAACTACGGAATGTTAAGAGTCTAATTATTATTATCTTCTTATCGTTTTAGTTTAGCCACTCGTTTATAATTAACTGAAGTCCCACCCTCGGTGACTTAGTCATAAGCAAATAGGAGTAGATTCCGAGGGTCGATCAGAGATGTTTTAGGCGCATCACACACTGCCGCCGCATCCCGCTGCGGCGTACGGAGCCGCGTCACAGAATAAATAATAGTACTACGTACAGAAGGTTCTCTGTTAACGAATTCCCTATTAAGGTCTGCCAAACGTGCTTTAACGTGGCATCCCTTTCTATCACATGCAACGCGCTGCGATGCCTGCGATATAACGCGTGCGTCATGTGCGTGCTGGACGGAGGTGCGGCGGAGTGTGTGGTACCGGTACCGTGCGGATTTTGAATACAAACTGAGATACCGGTACCGTGCTGATTTTGAATACAGCGGAACGGGCGGCAGTGTGTTGACCGCCTTATCTTGCAATATTTCTTTACGTAGGACCACCAACAGACAATACGTCATCATACACATGCATGGTAACAATTCACCAATTACAATAGGCAATTTAACATATCAGACCTGAACAGATCGAGCGACACAAATTGATAACATTGATATATAATGAATGAATGAGAAACGTACGTGTTCAATCGACCCCATGAACTGTATTCGAAAATGAGTAGGTACGTATTTATCGACTATATAGCTGAGATATTAATATAATCAACATTGTCTCCCTTCCTTAGACTGCTTGTATAGTCTGTTATAGACTTAAAGCTGCAAACGCACAGAGAGCGGTGGCGGGGCGGCGTGGCGCGGTGCGGAGGCGGTACCGGTTGTAATGTTCGAGCTAAAACGGAAGGGTCCGCACAGAAAACCGCGCCGCGCCGCGCCGCTCTGTGCGGATCGTTTCATATTAGCTCGAACATTACAACCGGTACCCTCCGCGCCGCACCGCGCCGCTCCGCCACCGCTGTCAGTGCGTTTCGGCCTTAAAGGCCGAGTCTAAGATAGAACCCAAATGTACTTAGTTTTTGATGAATACAGACTCTAAACACATTGTGAGTATTGTGTATGTTTATAAATCATTTATTAGTTACATTGCGCTACAAACATAAACTTAAAGCAGTATTTCGTCTAGTTTGCGATATAGCCCAAGCTTTTTAATTTCATTAGAATGGAAAAAAATGGAAATTTGGAAATAATTCATAACAGCAGCATTTTTCTGTGTAACTGATATATTATCATTTTAATAGTTACGTAGACTCAAAATCCACCAAAATATTAGTCGTCAAAAAATCGATATAACCAATTCCTGAAAAAGAGGATAAATATTAATAGATATTTTAATTTTTGTTTTGGTTAATTTACAGGAGCTCTTCAAGAATAATAAATAAATCACACAAAAAAATAATGGATGTCATTTATTTTTATATAGGTATTTACTTCCCGATGGAAATTTTGGTGGATTCTTGGATAAGGCATTGAAAATTAAACAAACAAAAAAAACTCTGTTATAAATATATGTTTAATTTTTTTTCAGGGGTAATATAGAAACAATGTGGCTTGTTCTATCTTATCTTTTATCAATGTTTACTCGCAGGATTGAGGAACCGCGTGTCCGCTAGTCATTTATGTGTCGCCACGAGTGGCCGTGGGCAATAAATATGGAAATGTCCGGCGCGTGAGCCGTCCGCGAGCCTAGAGATTAAGTCTAGCTCTTTGTCTGCGGGCTGGGGAGATAACTGACATTCACTAGAGGTTTAATACTCTGTGAATTGCGGAACCATTTGCTGCAGCTCCTATGTTAGGAATAGCATACTATATGGGGCTCGAAGGGTGAGTATGAGTATCCTCCAGAGCTAGGTAGCGGAGCGGCCTCGATCTTGCATCTCTTCCTATCCGTGGGTTTTAAAACCTCGCACATCTCTGTCGAATACACAACGAACGAACAACTCTTATGCGAGTTTTGTTACATTGCAGGGTTTGATAGAATTCATCTTATTCTGCTAGCCCGCAGCCCGCTCGTTAGAATAAAAGTCATGTATGTTACAAAAGATTTTCTCGGACGAGAGCGATGATTGCGTTGAGTAGGTAATCATATTATGTAAAAACTCCGTACATTTTTTGAATACTACGGTTATTCGATGAAACTTGAATAAGTAGTAGACCTCAATTAACGTCAAAGTGCTATGATTTTTTTGATAATCTTCAAGGTTTTTTGGTTAAGTTGACACTTAAGACGATAAAATCATCATCCTATAAGACTACCAAGAAACTGCCGTCATCCAAAACGACTTCCTGTTTCCACTCTGTATAAATTAATCAAAAATATATATAGTCAGTAACATAGTATGGCACCGGAGCGTGCCTATCAAATAAACATACGTATATATAAATACATACATATGTACGTAATTCAGGGCCGTCCGATAAAACTAACCAAATCGTCACGTTTTGTGGTAAGTTAGGTGCAGATATGGACGCGCGAATATTAATATTCACAGCTGCATCTCTAAATGATGAATATTGCCCCCTGCCGCGGAACCGCCCGCATAATCCCCTCCCTTGCCACCTATCAGCATTAACACTCGTTCCAACACATAAACGTAGGTGTATCAGTTATGCTGCGCATTTAACATTATGATTTCAGTTTGAAAAATTTTAGGCTTCAGATTTCTGGGATGATTCGAATTGCTTTTCAACCGACGAAAAAAACGGAGGAGGTTCTCAAGTCAACGCGTATATATATATATATATTTTTGTATGACCACGCATAACTTTTTACAGAGTAGTCCGATTTTGATAATTCTATTTTTAATAGAAAGGGTATACCTCGAAGTCGGTCCCACATAAATTTTAAATAAAAACTTTGACCCTAAGGGTAGGAAAACAGGGGATGATTGATTGTTCACTTACCGATTGAAATGTATGACCACATATTATGCAGACAGTAATGAAAAATATTGCATGTAACTAGTAATTAAGTTAGTAAATCACTAAAGTAAGCCACAGAAAATTGAAAAATAAAAACTTTTTAACAAAAAAATTAAACCGCCGAAAAAAAACTGAAAAGCAAAATAATAAACTTTTTTTATTTAGTTTAATAATTAAGTTCTTAAATTAATCTAAGTGTACCTAAGTAATTTTGAGTCGGCGCCAACTCAAAATTACTTAGGTACACTTAGATTAATTTAAGAACTTAGTTATTAAGGTTAATAAAAAAGGTTTAATATTTATATGCCTGTTTGGCGCCGACTCAAAATTACTTCGGTACACTTAGATTATTATTTATTGCTTTTCAGTTTTTTTTCGGCGGTTTAATTTTTTCGTTAAAAAGTTTTTATTTACTGGGATAACAACTTTTTGTCAAAGGTTATTTATTTATTTATCGTATGGCTAATTTATACACTGTGATAGTTACGAGTAGGTACTTATTGCTACAACTTAAATTTACAATTTATCAAATAGTCTACAGCGTCGCTCGTGAGGTCTTTGAAGTCCGAGGGCACTCCGTCGTACTTGGTTAGAGGGCATTCGAACACGATGTGGTGCACTGTTTGCTTCGCACATCCACAGTCACATTCTTCAGCGTCGCTCCAACCCCATTTTTTGCGCAGTTGAGCACAGTGCCCTATTTCAGTCCTTATTCGATTCAGGGAGCACCAGACACGTCGAGCTTCTTTGAAACCTTGCGGGAGGTGGCCGGGGCGGAGTTCGAATAGGGTCGGTGACTCCGATTTGGCCAGCCACTCCTCCAGCCAGGCAGATTGGATATTCCACTCGGTAGGCGATTTGTGTGAGAGTAGGGCCGGGGGGTTCCGTGACTTTAGTCTGGGAGACCTGAATGTATTTAGGTCTGCGTTAATTGGTAGTTCGGGCCTGGTGTGGATCTTATCGACCTCTCTAAGGAGGTGTTGGAAGCGTCGGAGATGTGGTGGGGCAATGCTGCTGAGGGCCGGTAACCAGTGTCCAGGAGTTGGTTTCATGCAGCCTGTGATAAGGCGCATGGTGTTGTTGAGGTGGGTGTCTATGTTCTGTGTGTGGGCACTATTCAACTATATTGGGGCACAGTATTCTGCTGTGGGGTACACCAGTGCTAAGGCGGTCGTTCTCAAGCAGGCTGCCGAAGCTCCCCACGAGGTACCTGTCATGTTTTGCAGGATGTTGTTCCTGGTTTTTAGCTTGGCTGCGACGTTTTGTAGGTGCGTTTTATAGGTCAGGCTTCGGTCCAGTGTAACACCGAGATACTTCGGGTAGGGATTATGCGTTAGGACAGTGTCTCCAAACCTGACGCTAAGCTTTCTGCCAGCCAGACGGTGCTAAAGCTGCTCTCAGACTCCTTCAGGCTAACCGGGAAAACGCTAGGATGATGATAACATTGATAATGATAACTATTAATTCTGCAGCACACTGCTCAGACTGTGTCTCTCTTCCTTTTCTGTAACATTATTGTAATTAATGTGTTGTTTTTTTTTTGAGGCATTATTATCTTTTTCTTCTTTTTTATTTGTTATCACCTTTCGCTAATGCCTGTAGGCCAACCTAAACATGTCTGTGTGAAGTGCGTACGCAAATTGGCGGCGTTTACGGCAACATAACTCACGCGCGACCGGATACGGCCCTTTTGCCAACTGACACTTACGTTTGAGCGTTTGAGTAAAGGCTTAGACAGACTATGGACCTATTTTTGAATATCTGTTAAGTGTGTTTTTACTGTGCAGACTTAATATGATTTTTCTACTTGTTTGGAACACCCGTCAATCCTGACTATTTCTTTCCCATACTTAGTTACCACCTGGAAATAGCTCTCTCTGCTACGTATGTCTACTTATGTCATACGAATCGTCTATCCGATAACAACATCTTTAGATAACGAATAGGTATAGTTTACTAGCCATTCATAACACCGGATTTGACATCATAACGTTAACACGTTATCAGGCTGCAAACAAGATACCCTGTATCCAAATAAAATGTAACATTGCACGCCTTAGGTCATGTGCGTTCCCGAGGAACGCACATTTGAATAGCCTACCTAAAGATAATACCTGAATAGTGACTCTGGGTTGACCACCCTTATCAGGTCGTGCTTAGGCTTGCATAGCCTGCTGTGTAAGTCGGCACAAACCTAACCAGACCGCAATTTAGTTTTCACACAGATTGACCCACATTGTTTTTAACGTAGATTTATTTAACCTTGTTTTTGTAGTAGCTTCACGTCAATCTCTTTAGTAATTCTGTTTCAAAGGCACTGCGCCTACCCCTAGTTAAGTTGACATGTCTGAAAGACATTTCGTCATATCGAAAACCGTTCGTTCATACTCATATTTGTACTAGTATTCGTAAAACTTACTTATGTAATCAGGTTCACACGTAAATAAATAACTAACAATTAACTGTAGCTAAAAGATTTTATTAAATTGTAATTCTGCATCACTATACATAACTATTAACATAGTAAAACCTAGTCTGTAAGCCCGCTGTTAGTCTCAGTATCAATATTAAAATCTTAATTGTTCATACTTTCTCCTAAATTGGACATTCACATGGTAATTTCTCGAAATAGAATTGAATTATATACATATAACTTATATCTTGTCATTCCTCACGTAATTCTGTATTATAAAAATGCAACACAGCATTTTGAGATAATTAGATATAATTAGTGTTAAGACGTAAGCACTAAATCGATAATGAAAATGATGTAATGCATTACCTATTTTGGAAAATAAAAGTTGATCACTTCATGGTAAGCGAATTGGCTATATATATAAAAAATGGCTCCCGATATTAATTCCATTCATCACCTGCAACTCGAGCCGAAAACATCTAGCCATCTCCCTCACCATCAAGCCCTGAGAACCAGAGATTGTTGTTTTCTCTTTCCGTCCTGCGGATTCCACTCCTAGAGAAAGTGCGACCGAATAGAAGAGGTCTCACTTTCTCCCTCACTCTCCAACTGCCTCGGTACGCCGTGGCTAGCGAAGGCGTGTCGCCGTGCCTGTGGTTTGGGTCGTCTATGCCGCGTGGTGGCGGACCCAAAGTTATCGAAGCCAGAACCCGTTCAACGCACGACCGCGCTGAATAATGGTCCTTCGGAGGCCGAATCACTGAAGCAGAAAGCAGCTCAAGCAAGAATATTTCGTGCGAATTCATCGAGTTTCTCAATCGCCGTGCACCGTACTGAGAAGATTGACTTTTTAAGAAGTATCGTAATCCGATTGTCGTCGTGCTTCTTCAATCCACGGGCACCGCAGCAAGATTGACTTTCCGGAAACGTCGTGAAGCAGCCGCAACGAGTGTTCATACGTAGTGCGTCCTTTTATGAAGCTGTTAGGGAAGAAACAACAATATCAAGGCTGAAAAAAAAAAAATTAAGAAAAATTCAAGAAAGAAAACAGTGTCGTCAAACTATATCCTCAAGCAAGTCCAAGCTCGAAAAAGAAAATCCTCGTTATAACCTCACACGAAACAAGAAAAAAGAATAAAGAAAAAACAGTGCCTATCACAATAAATCACTGTCACCGTCATCGAAGTTTCCAGCGATAAGAAAATTCAAGCCTCAAGTAAGAAGAGCCCTCAACAGGGATAAGGAAGCAAGAATTCTCAAAAAAGAAAAGCCTTCCAAAGGCCAAAGAAGCCTCAAGAAAGAAGAGCCCTCAACAGGGATAAGGAAGCAAGAATTCTCAAAAAAGAAAAGCCTTCCAAAGGCCAAAGAAACCTCAAGAAAGAAAAATCCCGAACGGGACTTAGTGCTGCGAAAACTTCGAAGTCGAAGAAACAAGCCGTCGTGTGAGTAATTTTAAATCCTGTTAAGTGCCGAATTTTGTCGATCTTCGATGCATACTGGCAGGTGGCGTGGCTCTGGCCTAACGGTGTCAACCAGAGCGTAAACACGTCTTAGTGCGGTATATCGAGTCGGTATCGCAGCGCACTTTTCAGAGCGTTTATAAGTACTCGGCCGTGGCTGGTATGTTGCTATGTGTTGTTAAGCCACAGGTTGGCAAGCTGAAGGGCGTGACTATCCCCCACGTCATAGAGCATTAACAGCGCATAGTATTCCTCTGCCAGACGGTACCTTTACCCATCCAATTTCCCCACATTCCTATTCTCAATCGGCATCACTACGGTAGTACGCCGAGCGAGCAGCTAGGGCCGTTAGTGTTAGGTAGGTAGGATGTCAGGAAAGGGGGTAGGGCCAGTCACGAGGTCGGGCAAGCAAAAGAAGATGGACTCAGAAGAGGAGCAGAGCACCAGCGGCGAAGGATCCGGAGGTACCGGCGACACGTCGTCGTACGGCACCACTACATCGCAAGAAACGAATACCTGGAGCCATGGAACCAACACCGCGGAGCAGACGACCAACACGGCATCGTTGAACACACCGGCGTGTTCAAGCGATACGGACCATAGTTTTCCGTTAGATAACGAGTTAGGCAACACGGGTGCAGACGCGCGCGGGATTCCCGTTTCATTAGTCAACGGTCAAAAGATAGGCGCGATCGAAGCAGTTAACGCGAGTTTAGGAGGCACGGCGCCCTCACGCGTGCAAGCCGTAGGCGCGAACGGATTAGGTGCGTATCCAGTAGGCGTTCCTAGGCATAATACGTTCGCGGCCGAACAAGTAGATGCGAATTTAGGGGGTCCGGCCGCCCCACGCAGCCAAGCCGCCGACGCGAATTTAGGAGGTTCGGACGCCTCACGCGACAAAGATACCGATGCGAATTTAGGGGGCCCGGCCGCCCCACGCAGCCAAGCCGCCGACGCGAATTTAGGAGGTACGAGCACCTCACGCGACAAAGCCGTAGGCGCAAACAACGCGGGCGCCGCATTTGAGGAATTTTTTCCGCGTAGTGTTTCCAGAGTCGGTCCAGTTGAGGAAGGGCACGATCGAATTTCATCCGGATTAGGTATTAATATGGAGGAGCACTCTAGGGCCGAAGATGAGAGGTTAGTTAGGTTGCGCGCGGAGGCAGATTTCCGTGCGTCACAGTTGGATCAGGCTAGGGCCGCAGCGTCGTACGCCGCCGCTAGGTACGAGTTAGTGCTAGCGGAGAGCCATCGTTCGGCTAGGCATACGCCGTCACCCACTTTTAATAGTCAACCCAATGCGCCTAACGCCTTACCCGAAAGGGAAAAGCCCGCTCGTAATATCTCACCGCGGAGAGAGCCCCATACGACCGATAGGAATCGCGAATCGAACACTTCGACGAGCGAAATAAGCGCTCTGCGCGACGCTATAGTGCAAGCTATCAGTATGAATAGGACTGACAGTCACTCTTCGCCCCAACCGACGCAAACGTCAAATAAGTACATAGGAGACTTACCTTTCTTTGACGGCAATCCCTCGGATTGGATATCTTTTAAAAAAGTATACTTAGACACCGAGAACGCTTTCTCGGACATAGCAAATATGGGTCGCCTTCGTAAGGCCGTGAAGGGCCAAGCACGCGACTCGATAAGAGCTATCTTACACACGTGTAGCAACCCGTACGAAGTAATAGATGCGTTAGATAGATCCTACGGGAAGCCAGACGTAATAATATTAGCGGAAATTCAAAACGTAAAAAAAATGCCGCGTATGAGCGAAGACGGCCGCAATATTACGGAATTTAGCAACCGCGTGTGTAACGTAGTCTCGTCCATAACTGCGCTGAACAAACCGCAGTACTTATACGCACCCGAATTGGTCAGTCGTATAGTAGAAAAATTAAATAACATCGTCAAATTCGAATGGTATAGGTATAAATCTGGTCACGAAAACGTACCAGAACTACTCGCTCTGTCCCGGTTTTTAAAAGAATTAAGTGTTAATTTCAACTCTATGTTCGCGTACGAGCAGGCAAAACAGAAATCGCACGGGCGATCTCGCCAGGTTAATAATATTAACACTAAACGCAATTTTAGGACAAGAGAAAGCTCTACGTCGTCCCAGGACGCAGGGGATCAAAGCGACTTCTACGACGATAACTCCGTATCAAGCCGCGACCTCCGCGCATCCGAGTCACGTAGACATAGGAACGTAAGTTACGAAACCGAAAGCGAGTCTGAATCGGAACGACACTACATCGCGACAGCGAATAGGCGCGCGACTCGCGATAAGCGCACCAAGGGCGGTAGTGATAGGAAACCTAAACCACAACCGGAAAAGAGTAGTAATTTCGTTAGAAAAAACGATGACAATCGGCAAAATAAATGCATAATATGCTCCGGCAGTCATTCGATAGTTAATTGCGCCGATTTTCTTAAACAAAACATCACCGACCGATGGGAAACGGTGAAACGATTTAAGTTATGTTTCAAATGTCTAGGCGATACGCATCGATCTAATTCGAGTAGGTGTCGCTACAAAGCCTGCGGCAAGGGTGGCTGTGAAGCAGCTCACCACAACGCACTACACGGCAGAAGTAACTTAAATCCGAAAGAGAACACTATCGCGGTTAGGGAACACGTTAGCTCAGTAAATTACACCAACCAATCACAAGCGTATTTAAAGATAATTCCGGTAGAATTAAGCGGTCCTAAAGGTTCGGTATCTACGTACGCATTGATGGACGAAGGCGCGACGCTTTCATTGATTCAAAAAGACGTGGCTAACGAAGTAACAAACCCCGGTAAGCGAGAAACCCTCTCTTTCGAAGGAGTAGGAGGGCACGAGGTCGTCGACCACGACTCCTCTCGTGTCAAACTTAGCATTCGCGGTACGTCCAGCAGTGAATTTCACGATCTCACGGCACACACGGTCGATAGATTAAATTTAGCATCACAAAGCGTAGAAAGGACCGTCGTGAGCAAGTGCGATCACTTAAGACACTTACAAGACGAATTGTGCTACGAATCAGCGCAACCCACCGTACTAATAGGACAGGACTCGTGGCATCTAATAGTATCCAGGCAAGTATGCGAGGGCGGTAAGCAACAACCCTGCGCGTCTCTGACTCAATTAGGATGGGTTTTACACGGTATAAACGAAAGACCTCGCAGATTAAACGGCTCAGTTAACCACATTAAACCCATATACGACAGTCAAGACCCAGCTCTAGCTTTGATACGCGAACACTTCAGTATAGAATCATTAGGCATCGAACCGCGTAAACGAGCGAATGACCCCGAGGACAGAGCTATGCAGATACTAGAAAAGACGTGCAAACGATTACCCGGACAAAACAGATTTGAGGCGGGATTGTTATGGAAAACTGACGGCGAGACGTTACCTGAAAATAGAAATCACGCGTTAAAACGGCTATACTCGTTGGAAAAAAGATTAGATAGCGATTCTGCACTTAAGAGCGAATACAATAGACAAATGAACGACTTCTTGGACCAGGGCTTCGCAGAAAAGGTAGAAACGAACCCCGACTCGTCGCGAGTATTTTACTTACCGCACTTTCCGGTATTCCACAAAAAAAAGGGTAAAATGAGACTAGTTCACGATGCGGCGTGTCGTACGAGCGGCAAAGCGTTAAACGACGCTATTCTGTCGGGCCCCGACCTGATCCAATCGTTGTTCGGAGTTCTTATAAGGTTCCGCGAGGGCAAAATAGGAGTAATATCAGACATCAAACAAATGTTCCTACAAATAAAAATGATTGAGAAGGACCGCGATAGTCTACGATTTTTATGGCGCGGGGATAGTAGAGACTCACCTCCCCAAACGTACAGAATGACTTCGTTGATATTCGGTAGTGCAGCAAGTCCGGCAACAGCCATATATGTTAAGAATAAAAACGCAAACGATTATCGCGATACTTACCCCGAAATAGCTAAACTCGCGGAAAGGAACTTCTACGTAGACGACTTTTTGGGCGCTTTTAACACAATAGAGCAAGCACAAAAAACGATTAGCGACATGGACAAAGTGTTTAAAAAAGCTTCGTTTATACTATGCGGATGGGCGTCCAACGAACCCACAGCTTTGAATAACTTAAAAGACGTATCCACGGAACTTACTACTACCTTAGGTAAATCGGACCAAGAACGAACTCTAGGACTCTTATGGAATCATCGCACGGACAACTTAGGTTTTAACCTGAACCTGCAAAACACACCCTCAGACGTAGTAAAAGGGTTAAAGATACCAACCAAACGACAGGTCACCAGCGCTGTATTTAGTGTTTTCGATCCAACCGGTCTAGCCACGCCCGTAACAATCCTAGGTAAAATGCTCATACAGGACTTATGGAGGGCATCCTGCGACTGGGACGAGGCGATACCCGACAACCTGAACAAGGCATGGCGCGAGTGGATAGACAGTTTAGACTTGTTACAAAACCTAGCCGTACCTAGATACATACCTAGATCCGAGGGACCGATGCAGTTACATGTATTTACCGACGCAAGCGAGAAGGCGTATGCCGCGGCCGTGTATTTAGTAACGATCGATTCCAAGGGCAATAGATCATCACATTTAGTCAGCAGCAAAGCCAGAGTAACACCTCTAAGGTGTATCTCTATTCCCCGCCTAGAACTTCAAGCCACGATACTCGGTTGTAGATTAGCAGACTCGGTAAAACGCGAAACCGACTATAAGATCAGTCAAACTCACTACTGGACCGACTCTCGAACAGTGCTCGCCTGGATTCACGCGGACCCTAGAACGTTTAAACCATTCGTAGCTCATAGGTTAGCCGAACTAGAGACCTACACTAGACCGTCAGACTGGCATTGGGTACCTACGAGCGATAACGTAGCTGATCTCGCGACGCGCGGAATAAAAACCGATTTCGACGTAAACCATCGATGGTTTTCGGGACCTCAGTTTATCTTGGAGACCCCAGACAAATGGCCCAAGCCAAAAGAGACTATACAGCCCATAATCAACACAGGCGAAGAACGAAATCTGGTTAACACGGTTACCGCTAGCGAATGCACAAAGGAGACATACTCACACCTACCCGATCCGAAGCGTTTTTCTAGATACATCCGACTTCAACGTAGTTTAGGTCGTATACTGTTAGCCGTCGAATTATTTACGCGGAAACGAACAGAGAACACGGCAAATAAAGATTTAAAATCACGACATCTACTTATAGCCGAACACCTGCTATTGCGACGATGTCAAGAGGAAAGCTTCGCCGAAGAATTTACCCGACTACGTAACAACGACAATGTCTCGAAATCATCTAAGCTACACCGACTAGCAGTAAAGATAACCACAGACGGATTACTCACACTCGACGGAAGGTACAAGATCAACAATGCTACCAACCAGAGACAACCGATGATATTAGACATAAAAAACCATATAACACAATTGATCGTACATCACTATCACGAACAATTTAATCACGGCAACCACCACACCGTGATTAACGAGTTACAACAAAAATATCATATTATCGGTCTGAGAAGCCATCTACGCAACGTCCACGCGCGATGTCAATGGTGCAAAGTGAAGAAAACAAAGCCGGTAAAACATCAACAAGGCGACTTACCACCAGAACGTCTTATGCACCATCAACCCGCATTTACAGCCACAGCTACGGATTTTTTCGGACCTATAAAGGTTACCATTGGACGCCGCGTCGAGAAACGATGGGGAGCTTTGTACACCTGTCTAACTACCCGAGCAGTACACATAGAAATAGCTAACTCGCTCTCGGCCAGCTCCATGATACAAACCCTCCGACGCATGATGGCAAGGAGAGGTACCCCTACCATCCTTTTCAGCGACAACGGTACCAATTATATCGGGGCCGAACGTGAGATAAAGGAAGCTCTAGACAGCGCTGAATTAAGCAATTTTCTCACGAACAAACGTATAATTTGGAAAAAGATTCCCCCAGGGGCACCGTCCATGGGAGGCGCATGGGAAGTCATGGTGAAATGTATCAAGAACGCTCTATACTCCACCTTGAAAGATAAAATACCATCTGAAGACACGCTCCACACACTCTTATTGGAAGCCGAACATATAGTAAACTCGCGCCCGTTGACACCCATTAACGCTAACCTAACGGAAGAACAACTTACGCCTAATCACTTCCTTATTCAACGATCTAACGGAATGATACCTTTCGGGTCCTTCAGCGACAATAAAACGTTAAAAAACACCTGGCAGGAAGTGCAGCAGCTCGCCGAAAGATTTTGGAGAAAATGGCTAATAGAATATAAAACCGTTTTACTACCGCGCAAACGGACCGCAGATCGACCGAATTTGAAGCCCGGCGACGTCGTCTTAATAGTAGACAGTACCCTGCCGAGAGGAACCTGGCCCCGCGGGCTCATAGAGAAAGTTTATCCCGGACCCGATGGCAAGGTACGCGTCACAGAAGTGAGAACAATTGCTGGACTCATACGTCGCCCGACCTCTAGACTCATCTTGATAGACTGATTAGACTTATCTCGATAGATTGACTAGTTTGGTTAGCATATATTAGTACTTGCGTACGTGGGGGGGACTGTTTGGAACACCCGTCAATCCTGACTATTTCTTTCCCATACTTAGTTACCACCTGGAAATAGCTCTCTCTGCTACGTATGTCTACTTATGTCATACGAATCGTCTATCCGATAACAACATCTTTAGATAACGAATAGGTATAGTTTACTAGCCATTCATAACACCGGATTTGACATCATAACGTTAACACGTTATCAGGCTGCAAACAAGATACCCTGTATCCAAATAAAATGTAACATTGCACGCCTTAGGTCATGTGCGTTCCCGAGGAACGCACATTTGAATAGCCTACCTAAAGATAATACCTGAATAGTGACTCTGGGTTGACCACCCTTATCAGGTCGTGCTTAGGCTTGCATAGCCTGCTGTGTAAGTCGGCACAAACCTAACCAGACCGCAATTTAGTTTTCACACAGATTGACCCACATTGTTTTTAACGTAGATTTATTTAACCTTGTTTTTGTAGTAGCTTCACGTCAATCTCTTTAGTAATTCTGTTTCAAAGGCACTGCGCCTACCCCTAGTTAAGTTGACATGTCTGAAAGACATTTCGTCATATCGAAAACCGTTCGTTCATACTCATATTTGTACTAGTATTCGTAAAACTTACTTATGTAATCAGGTTCACACGTAAATAAATAACTAACAATTAACTGTAGCTAAAAGATTTTATTAAATTGTAATTCTGCATCACTATACATAACTATTAACATAGTAAAACCTAGTCTGTAAGCCCGCTGTTAGTCTCAGTATCAATATTAAAATCTTAATTGTTCATACTTTCTCCTAAATTGGACATTCACATGGTAATTTCTCGAAATAGAATTGAATTATATACATATAACTTATATCTTGTCATTCCTCACGTAATTCTGTATTATAAAAATGCAACACAGCATTTTGAGATAATTAGATATAATTAGTGTTAAGACGTAAGCACTAAATCGATAATGAAAATGATGTAATGCATTACCTATTTTGGAAAATAAAAGTTGATCACTTCATGGTAAGCGAATTGGCTATATATATAAAAAATGGCTCCCGATATTAATTCCATTCATCACCTGCAACTCGAGCCGAAAACATCTAGCCATCTCCCTCACCATCAAGCCCTGAGAACCAGAGATTGTTGTTTTCTCTTTCCGTCCTGCGGATTCCACTCCTAGAGAAAGTGCGACCGAATAGAAGAGGTCTCACTTTCTCCCTCACTCTCCAACTGCCTCGGTACGCCGTGGCTAGCGAAGGCGTGTCGCCGTGCCTGTGGTTTGGGTCGTCTATGCCGCGTGGTGGCGGACCCAAAGTTATCGAAGCCAGAACCCGTTCAACGCACGACCGCGCTGAATACTACTCTTATGGAAATAGTTACGTTTGAATGCATACTTCCCTAAAATAAAAATATGTAAGGTAAACGTCCCAGTGCTTGACGCTCTATGCGAGCTCTATCGCTATCGCTGTCGAAGCAATATGAGTTAGATTCAAACTAAGAGGGTTATTCTTCATTCGAATTCAAGCCACGTCTCTTTGACATAGAGTGCCTGTGAGCGACGTCCGCTCTCGGCGGCGTCGGCCGGGCGAGTGAGCGCGCGCGCTACTGGCCGCGGCAATGCTCGCCCCTCACAGTCACCTAAGAGTGACCTAGTGCCGAGACACAAGTCGGCGACGGACGAGCTCCGCCCCTATGTGCTCGGACAGTGCGTCGACCACGCTCCGTGACACAAGTCGGCGACGGACGAGCTCCGCCCCTATGTGTACGGACAGCGCGTACTACCACTCGGCGCCCGAATGGTGTGTTTGGGCTTCGCCCGTGTCCTCAGACACTTTGGGTAAACGATGTTCCCAAAATAAAAGAAGGAATAACGAGAAATAGACTTTTTATTTACTTTTCCCTAACTGCCCTATCACTGCCCTAAGTGACTTGATTACAAGTCCCTAACTTCCTATTACTTTGTAGTTTTCTTCTTCTTTTTGTTGTGACTTCCAGAAGGCTCCGATTGACACTGATTTGCTCCGGGCCATACCTGCTATTTATACCTGCTAGTGGGCGAGCAAGACGTGCTGAGTGAGACAATAAAGGTTACGCCCACTTTGACTTGACTAATTTACATTGCAAGATGTTATTGGGATGTTATACATATTAATGGGCGGAAGACTAAGCTGATTTACAAAGTTCTAATATGGCTTGAGATCTTATAAGTACAGTAGGGTTCGTAAATATTTTCTTATCTGAATAATCGTACATGGAAATCGGGCAAACCGTAATTCGGTCCCTTTCTTAACACTTATTCATCATTTGCGCTGAACCTACTGAGTTTACTTATTTGTAAGTTTAAACATTTAATAGAACTTTTAATTAGCTTTCTAACAATATATAAATCATTCTGATACGATGAGCCGTTGTAAAGGTATAAACGTAAACATATTAATTGCAAAGTGAAAATGCGCCGTACTAAATTCTAATTCAGGCTCGGTGGCCGCGGCTCTCGTTACGGTCATGTTGGCGCGATACACCCCTCCCCTCCATGGCGGCCAGTCCGCGCTGCGCTCGCGCATAGGCAACATCTCCTCTCTCTTTCTAATACAATTTGTACTGGGATTTTACTTTAATGTTTACAATATCAAATGAATGCTATGAGAGGGTGTTTTATGTAAATAATTACTATGGGGATTCTAACTACTGGGTTCTTTATTTACTCTAAACAATCTAAGTCTTTATAAATAATCACATATTTCTCTTACGTATAATCTTCGTATGACGCGATGCGTAGCTCTGCCGTCGCGTGTTGATGTTGTCGTCCATAATTCTCCCCCTTTAGTGTGAGGCGAAGCCTCGCACTATTGGTTGCAACGGTGTTAACACTTAGGCACTTTCACTGATTGACTTTTCTTTCACTGATTCTAACACTACTAATCGTGATGTAGGTCGGCGGAAGATCCCATGCTTTGTCTTCACGTCGGCGGACCTGGCTTTCCCATCAGGTCCCGGGTTGACTTTCATGACCAATCCTTTTGGCCACACGTTGCGGGGGTTGGCTGGGTCGGCGATAATCACGCAGTCGCCGACTTCAAACTGTCTCCCTCCATCGTTTGACGACCTCTTGGGTGCAAGGAGAGGGAAGTATTCTTTACACCATCTTTGCCAGAAGTGGTTGGCTAGGGCTTGCACTTGTCGCCAGCGTCGTCTATCATCAATATCGCAGAGACCGATCAATGGTTGATCGGGTGCACTAAGTAAAAGAAAGTGGTTAGGCGTTACCGCATGTTCGTCGTTGGGATTGACAGGAACATGAGTCAATGGCCTAGAATTGATTATATTTTCTATCTCGGCGAGCAAGGTTTCAAAGGCTTCCTGAGACGGTGCCCTTTCATGTAGTGTGTAGGTGAGCGCGTTTTTAACTGTTTTAACCATGCGCTCCCAGGCTCCTCCGGCTGACGGGTTGCCGGGAGGAATAAACTTCCATTCCATTCGTTGCCGTAGTCCGTAGTCTCGCAAGGCCGGCATCCATTCGTTGTGAGCGGCCTTGAGCTCCAATGCGGCGGCGCGGAATGTTTGATTGTCGCTCCACATTACTCGTGGCCATCCGCGGCGGGCAGCAAATCGCCGCAGGGCGTTTATTGCACTGTCTGTGGATAGGCTGTGCACTACTTCTAGATGCACAGCGCGCGTTGCTAGACATGTATATAGCGCTACCCAGCGCTTTTCGCGTCGTCTTCCGACGGTGACCCAACATGGTCCGAAGTAATCTTGAGCGGAGTAAGTGAACCCTCGCTGATAGGCTTCTAATCTTTCTGAAGGCAAGTCCCCAAAGGGTTGTGCATGTGGCCTGGCTCGACGTAATTTACATAATCCACATGCGTGTGCGATTGCCTTTACGCTTGGTCGGAGGTGCAGAATCCAGTAGGATTGCCGGAGGGCATTAACAATGGCCTCGTTGTTTACGTGTGCCCCTTTTCTGTGGGCGTTTGAAATTAATAGTTTTACGAACGTATCTTTTCCGTCTAATATGATGGGTTTGTCCGCTATGTAGCGGACAGGTGCTTGACTTAGACGTGTCTTCATTTTTATAACGCCGTCGGCGTCTAATTCAGGAGCTAGTGTGTACAATCTTGAGTTTCGGTTTATTTTCTCCTTTTTATTCAAAGCGCGTAGCTCATTCGGAAAACTGTTCCGTTGACTGTGTTGGATCCACATATTTTCTGCTGCCTTTATATGGCGGAGTTCTAGTTCAATTGTTTTCTGTTTCTTCTTTAATTTTTCTATGAATAATAACACATATGCGGTGGCTCGTATCAACTTTTCGTATTTACTGAAGCGTTCTATGTTTGGTAACACTGCTGACGGCTCGCATTTGACGGTTACACAGACGGTGTGTATTTTCCTGAGTTCACTGGGTTCGACCGTCCAATTTTTCTATTATTTTTGGCCAGTGTTCTTCGCTTAATTTCAGGAATGTAGGCCCTTGATACCATCTATCTTCTATGTTTATTCTTTGATCCGGTTTGGATCTAGTGGCGTCGTCAGCTGGATTTAATTTAGTCTCCAGCCATCTCCACGACTGACGTTCTGTTTTCTCTGCTATTTCTGATAGCCGATGTGATACAAAAGGTGAGTATCGATGCGCGTCATCTCTTATCCACGATAATACTGTTCTGGAATCCGTCCAGAATGTAATTTTATTTATTTTATAACGGTGTTCCTTTTTTAACGTTTGCGCGAGTCGAGTCCCCATTACTGCTGCGTTTAACTCCATGCGTGGGACGCTTACCGCCCTTAGTGGCGTTACTCGCGACTTGGCTGCCGCCAGACTAACTGTTGTCTGCCCGTTATTTTTAAACCTCCAATATCCTATGGCGGCGTATGCTTGTTCTGAAGCGTCTACAAACATGTGTAATTCGATTATTGTTGTCCTATTGAGTGCTGGGTGTTTTCTTGGAATTCGAAGGGCTCCCACATATTTCAATGCGTTCAACCATTGCTGAAATTGCTTCAGCTGGAAGGGGCTTGTCCCAATCCACTGTTTTCCATATAGATTGCATGATAATTTTAGCGGTTACTACATATTGCGCGATTAATCCCATAGGGTCATAAATTGACATTACCGTAGATAATAATTCTCTTTTCGAAGGTGCGCGTTTACTTTGTTTTACCTCTTCTGAGACTCGGAGTAATTTGGTATTAAAACCTAGGGTGTCTGTGACAGGGTCCCATGTTAGCCCGAGTACTTTTTGCTCTTTATCGCCCAGGCTTGTAGGCTCGATGGCTCTATCTTCGACTGGCGTAGCCTTAAGCAATTTGGCGCTATTGGTTGCCCAGCCGCGTAAGTTCAAACCGCCCTCTGCGTGAGACATCTTTACTTGTTTTGCCGTACTTATCATTTCCTCTTCTGTATGAAAACTGGATACGAAGTCATCCATATAGTGATTATCGTGAATCTCTTTCACGGCGGCTGGGTACTTAACTGCATTCATCGTAGCGTTGTGATTTTTTGTCATTTGTGCCAGGCATGGCGAGCTGGCTATCCCAAAACACACTCTATTCATCACATATACATCAGGTTTGCCCTCTCGTCGGGCTCCTCGCCATAAAAATAGTTGTGATGGCATATCTTCATCACGAATCCTGACTTGCAGGAACATCTCTTGGATGTCAGCACATACTGCGAAGGGTCCTTCGCGAAATCTAAGTAATATTCCTAGCAATGATTGCAATAAGTCGGGTCCATCCAGGACGAAATCATTCAAACATAATCCTCCGTTTTTTGCTGCTGCATCAAAGACTTGTCGATATTTCTTCTTATTTTTATTATATGTAGCGAAATGTGGTAAGAAATAATTCAACGGGCTATTCGGTACTCCCGGTAATCGGTGTGCGTACCCCTTTTCTAGCAAATTTTCTATTTGTTTACAGTATTCTTCGGCGAATTCTTTATTGCGATCCATTTTGTTTTCGAGGTTGCGTAAACGTGTAAACGCCATATTATAACTTGATGGTAATCGCGGCGTATCTTCTTTCCATAACTGTCCGACTTCGAATTGGCCTCTCTTTTTCTTGACGGTCGTGTCGAATATTTTCGTAGCCCTCTCTTCCAGAGGTTTGACGTTATCCTTTAGACTCACTCCCAATGAGTCTACTGCGAAGTGACGTTTTACTAGCTCGTGCAATTCTATGTCCGCTTCGCTTTGCACATGGTATGTGGAGTGCTCGATGGTGCTTAGATTCTTAGGCACAGAACCATATATAGCCCAGCCGATAGCGCACTTAACTGCTACGGGGGCTTCCTTGGGGCCGATTCTTATCTCCTCTGGGATCATCAACTGCCAATGATCGGCTCCGATTAATAACTGAGGTACTCCCAACTCGAAGCATGCTCCATGTGCGTCTCTCAGGTGCTCATATTTGTTGAGCAGTTCTTTGCTCACCCTTTGACCTTTTATCTTCAGCGCGGGTACTGTTCGCAACTTTATAGGGTGATTATTGCCCCCTTCGGGGGCCCGTATTGAAATGTTGACCGTCTTACTATTAGATTCGTGGCAAATGGCGCCTATTCCTCTTACTCGCATCTTTTCTTCGGGACCTGTTGCCCCTATTTGATCGGCGATCTCTTCTTCAATCATACTGATTGTTGATGCTTCGTCCAGAAGCGCGTATACGTTTACTTCTCCCTTAGGTCCGGTTAGTGTTACCGGGATCACTTTTAAAAGTACTTGCGTTGTACTTGACGAGGATGCGTATGTATTTTCTTCGATATCATTTATTTCAGCAGGAGGCTCCGCCTGCTCGGAGATCCTTGCTGGTTGGTGCTCGTAAGCTGTGGTGGCTGTTGTCGCCTCCATAGTTTGTGGGGCTTGTGGGGGTTCTTCGTATTGTCTCATCGCTCCATGCAACAATTTGTGATGCAAGTATTTACATCCTAATATCCCACATGTTTTCTTTTTGCACATCGTGCTATCGTGTCTGGCGTTTAAACATCTAAAACAGACTCTGTTATCTCGCGCCCAGTCCCATCGGGCTCCGACGTGCTGCGCTTTAAGTTTCAAGCATTCTGAGGTTAAATGCCTTCCTCCGCAGTACAAACAGGTTACATTTGGTCTATTCGTATCTTGAGTGGCGTAAGTAACGCGCGAGTATTGTGGGTAGACCGGTTTATTAAAATATGGCTGGGTGACTCGACCCTGAGGGCGCGGAGGTCCTCGTGCCCTGTTTCCTTGATTCGGCGTTCGCGGAGGGAGTTCCCGGTTTACTTGGTTGGGATAACGTCGAACCGGTGCTCGAGCATGTGTGAAGGACATTTGTAAGTCCGATTCTTCCATAAGAAAATCTGCTATCTGCTGTATTTCTGCTTTTCCTGTGCGTGCATATTGGCGAGCGTATTCGCACCATCTACTACGTAAATGTGGACTCAGTCGGTCCGTAATCTCCCGTATTATCATGGGATTATCAGCGTAGTATCGCTGATTTAAATCTATTAGCGTACTTACGATGTTCACGATTTTTATTGCGAACTGGTTAAGATCGTGGGTGCTCTCACCCACGGGAGGCATCCTTTTCAAATCTTCTAATGCCTTGTCCACCAGAAAGTCACTCCTTCCATACTGCTTGGCTAATACCTTGATTATTAATTCCGGCCTGGTTGCCGTTGATAATATGTGCTGCACGCATGTCTTAGCTTCTCCTCGTATTGCTGCGCGCAATCGGGCTACATTTTCATATTCACTAAACTTGTATCTTCGGTTCGATTCTTCGTAGGTATTTATAAAGCTCCGCCATTCTGAGATGTCTCCGTAAAATGGAGGTAACTCATATACTTCCTTGGGTGATGGCCTAGCTGCCATCTGCATGCGCTCGAATAATTGCACCATTACTTCAGGTGAGGTTTCATTTGTGCATTTTGTATGCGGCGTTTGTGGCTCTTGATGTTGCCATTCTCTTCGTGCCTCGTATGCTTGTGGCGGTGAGCGATCTCTGTATCTTTCGTCAGGCTGCGCCACTGTAGGTTCGCGTGCTTTCTCCTTACTTTCGTCGATCCATCTTGCCACGGTGCCACCGCTAGATCGTTCGTCCCTAATAGAACATTCGGACTCCTCCCGGGTCCTCTTTACCATAGCACGCTGTTTAATGAGCTTCCTTCGTATATCAAATAATTTCTGTCGCAGCCGTCGTTCGGATTCCATTTTTATTTGTTTCTGTTCGTCTTCCGCTTGTCGTTTTAATTCCTCTTCCGTTAAGGCGGCTAACTGCTCACTTTCTTCTAACTCTAATTCTTGCTGACGGATTTCCGTTAGGCGGCTTTCAGTTGATCGTATGGACGCGGGTCTATGGGGCGTCAACGTTTCAGCAAACGTAACTTCCTTTTCGGTGCCTGTTTTGTTAGCTTGTTCCTCCGCGGTGGGGGGTACCCGTATCACTCGTCCTAAGTGAGTGTCCAGAGGTATGTTTACCGGTGGCTTGCGTAGCCGTTTTTCTAATTCATGCCGCCATAATACAGTGGTGTCCATGGATGGAGACTTTGGTACGCCCATATCTAACAGACGGGCAGGTGCTGCTTTCTTGGATGTTTGGGCAGTGTCATTATTACCTAAAAGTACCGGGGTGTTTACTACCGGTGTTGACGTCTCGACGGCGTCGGACGTCGCTTTTGCGGGCCCCTCTCCTGGGCCGGCCTGATGGACACGCTTAGCTAGCGTGTCGCTGGTGGACGGTTCAGCGAACCGTTTCTTTGCCTTATCGGTAGAGTTGCGTCGCACTCGTTCTTGTGCAGCTTCGGCTCCTTGTTGCAGGAATCGTTTCCTTTCTTCATCATCTTCATTACCCGATGTCATTGATCGTGTCAATCTCCTCCTGGTGTCTGACATCGTGGTGAATAATCCTCTTATGATGCGCTCTGACCTGCGCGTACGCCTCCCGGGCGGTATAATGGGCCCGTAACCTGGTGCCCTGAAAACTTCTGACGTCCCGTTGGTACGTCAAACACAATCTGGATCCAGCGGATCCGGTTCGAAGGACCAAAACGACTGTGAGCGACGTCCGCTCTCGGCGGCGTCGGCCGGGCGAGTGAGCGCGCGCGCTACTGGCCGCGGCAATGCTCGCCCCTCACAGTCACCTAAGAGTGACCTAGTGCCGAGACACAAGTCGGCGACGGACGAGCTCCGCCCCTATGTGCTCGGACAGTGCGTCGACCACGCTCCGTGACACAAGTCGGCGACGGACGAGCTCCGCCCCTATGTGTACGGACAGCGCGTACTACCACTCGGCGCCCGAATGGTGTGTTTGGGCTTCGCCCGTGTCCTCAGACACTTTGGGTAAACGATGTTACCAAAATAAAAGAAGGAATAACGAGAAATAGACTTTTTATTTACTTTTCCCTAACTGCCCTATCACTGCCCTAAGTGACTTGATTACAAGTCCCTAACTTCCTATTACTTTGTAGTTTTCTTCTTCTTTTTGTTGTGACTTCCAGAAGGCTCCGATTGACACTGATTTGCTCCGGGCCGTACCTGCTATTTATACCTGCTAGTGGGCGAGCAAGACGTGCTGAGTGAGACAATAAAGGTTACGCCCACTTTGACTTGACTAATTTACATTGCAAGATGTTATTGGGATGTTATACATATTAATGGGCGGAAGACTAAGCTGATTTACAAAGTTCTAATATGGCTTGAGATCTTATAAGTACAGTAGGGTTCGTAAATATTTTCTTATCTGAATAATCGTACATGGAAATCGGGCAAACCGTAATTCGGTCCCTTTCTTAACACTTATTCATCATTTGCGCTGAACCTACTGAGTTTACTTATTTGTAAGTTTAAACATTTAATAGAACTTTTAATTAGCTTTCTAACAATATATAAATCATTCTGATACGATGAGCCGTTGTAAAGGTATAAACGTAAACATATTAATTGCAAAGTGAAAATGCGCCGTACTAAATTCTAATTCAGGCTCGGTGGCCGCGGCTCTCGTTACGGTCATGTTGGCGCGATACACCCCTCCCCTCCATGGCGGCCAGTCCGCGCTGCGCTCGCGCATAGGCAACATCTCCTCTCTCTTTCTAATACAATTTGTACTGGGATTTTACTTTAATGTTTACAATATCAAATGAATGCTATGAGAGGGTGTTTTATGTAAATAATTACTATGGGGATTCTAACTACTGGGTTCTTTATTTACTCTAAACAATCTAAGTCTTTATAAATAATCACATATTTCTCTTACGTATAATCTTCGTATGACGCGATGCGTAGCTCTGCCGTCGCGTGTTGATGTTGTCGTCCATAGTGCCCATGCCATATACTAGAACAGCGTCGAGCACTCGGACGTTTACCTCATGTATAGCACAAACATAAATAAACTTATAGACGTAAACAGTCTTATCTATTATATCTAAAGAGTGATCTTCTTATATTTTGACTCTCTTATAATTGTATATATTGAACAAATTTCAGTTAATCCAGACACGTAATTTGTTTTTATTCGTCTGAATCCTAATACCTATCCGGAATTGCACATAACTTTTCACTTGCCATTTGAGAATCTAACATAGATATAACTTGAACCATCGGATTTTGAGCAATATCTGCAATATATCAATTCAATTTACGTCGCCATTGTTACATACACATAGCCGCCTCTCACTCGTAACTCGTGTGTTGTAAGTATTGACAATGGATTATGTCATGTTATGATATTTAAAGATGATCTTGTCGTCGGCCATGCTCAGACGTGCAACTCCATCTGACCAACGACAATTCATTTTACTGTAGAGATTGCAAATCCAGTAGATAAACATCCAGTACGGTTAAGCAGAGAGTAATAGGAACGAGAATATAGATGTTGTTGAATGACAGACATATCAGCAATTTTTGGTAGGAAGTTTTAGAGAAATAGAAAAAAACTAACCTGACCGCGTTTTCTACGGCCAAACAGCGTTCATTATAAAAATGTATAATCTAATAAAAATAAGGAGACTGTGACGTTTTATATTAATTTTGTAAGTACATAGCAAATCAAATTACGGTAAAGTTCTGGTAATGTTAAGCAGTCAGTTTAGTAGGTACTACAACAACTAAAATTTATTACAAGCTTAACAAAATCTAACACGACTGCCCGCGTCGCATCTTCTCATGCGACGTCAATGTATGTACGAGTATGTGAGCACTTTATTGTAGGTACACAATAGATCAAAGTACAAAAGCGAACTTATCCCACAAGGGATCTCTTCTAGCTAACCATTGATATATAACCGTAACGTTAATATTATATTTACCGTGTATTTTTGAAATATTGTGTGGTCAGAAATCCTTGTGTCGATATTAGGTAACGTTTTGTCATAGTTAATCTCATGGAAAAGCCGTGGTATCGCGAAGTTGCTAGATGACCATTTAAATTTCTATGTAGCAAAAAAACTACCTTTTGAGAACACATTCAGTGCCAATGCCAAAGATTTCGTATCACTGCGCTACTACCATCATAACTGATTTCCCTGGGTTTAGGGCCATAGCGTCTACCTAGCGGGTTCCTGTTCCTAGCGCAGAAAGTGTTAAAACAAACGATTTTACCCGACAATTTGCCGAAAAGGCAACGGTCGCAAGTGTATACGTAGCTTTACTTGCTTTTTAGTAAAGCAACACTCTTTCGCAAACCCACAAATTCGGGGCCTACTAGAGCAAGGGTAGCCGGCTGGTAATAAACGCTTTAATCTTAGAGGCAATTTGTTAAAGCGCTCGTGAAGGGGACAGTTATGAGTTATGTTTTATAATGTAGGCTTTTAGTGAAGGAGTTTTACTTTAGGTAAATGAGGGTGGGTGATAAAACCATATGTGTATGTTAATTTATTTACATTATGAAGTTTAAAACATTACAAACATTATTATTTAGAAGTGAAAAAATATAAATTTTAGTGACATGTTATGAGTAGCTTAAACTTGATATTAATCTGATTTAATTTATTTCAATAATATAGTAAAATCAAAGAGCCATCAGCTACCGAATAATCAGTAATAGAGATGCAAGGGACCGAAGAACTCTTTTATCCATATCCTATTCATATGTGGTTAGTGACATGGCGGGATAACTTAAAATTATGTTAGTATTAAAAAGCAACTTAAAATTAAAATTTATTTGTGTCCAATCTGTCTCCAACAGGCTCGTGTGCAATGTGTCCAGTGCTCAAAAAAGGGTCCGTCAACCCAGCAACTACAGCTATAAGCTGTTAGTGCTGTTGGTAAGGCGGCGCATCGGGGAAGCTGTTCTCTTTCGTAAGATGGCTGGACCGAGTCTATGTTTGAATCAACAAGCATTCCTGACGCGCTGCAATACAGCGGTAGTGCATTGTAGGTTTTTTTGGTGTAGTTGACCCATTTTATGAAGTCTATTATATGTTTGTGTTTTTCAAGCTTATTTAAATTTGACTTAAAATATGTCACATGCTTTAACGAATTTTAAACTGAAGTTTCTTAGCTTTATCAAATCAAATTATTTATTTCAGACTCATGTCCATATCATGTTAGTAACGATAAAAACTTATAAAACTACGTTAGTTACATTAAATTATAAACCGAACCTCTTGAGCCCATATGTAGGGCGTTCCACTGCCTCCACACTGCGCAAACAGGACTGTCCCAAATTAGCTGAAGAAAGCTGTTGGAACTATTACCACACGACGCATGAGGGACGCGGTTCTGTTTCTTATAATGGCACTGAAACCATCGACCAGTGCCTCTGCGAACATCACAGATGCGCTGCAGTATCGTGACAGCCCCATCAACCTCCTGAAGCCGTTGTTGTATTGGACGACTGTCCAACTGTCCAACTGTTGGACTGGACTTTAGAAAAGTCATTACATTACAAGTAACCCTTCCACGATTCCACTGACCTCATCTTTTTACTAAGAAACCTTTTTTTTCTTTCACCTGCTCTCTGTTGTTATACCTACAATGGTTTTAAGAGAGCATTTTCCTGTTCATTTGCTCTAAATAGTACACACGCGAACCCAGTTAACTGACCATTCGTGGCCCTTATTACAATGCGAATAAAGTGCACGGATGGTCAGTTATATAACTGTGTTGGCGGTGGTACACTTAAAGTGAATCACCGCACTCGTAAAAACCCATTTTATTGAAAACCCTTGGTACATTTGTGTAACGGGGATGAGATGGCGTCATCTAATTTCTGTTACATCATTTTACCATTATCTCTGAGGAAAATCCCAGACAAAAACGAAGAAGTAAAGGTAGGCGGTCTGAGATATTTTGAAACCAAAAAAGCCTCGGATCCGTTTGAAATGTGTACCTATTGTGGAGAAATAAGTATCAAACTAAAATTTATTTTTTCCTGACTACTTTTTAAATTTTAAAACACAATTCCAACCCAAAAAATAAAATAAACATATTTCGTCATTGCGCACGCAGTTTGACTATACTCCTCACATGAATTTCGATGCATTTTATCGTGTGAAATATGTACATATAGCCAGGACAGTAACGAATTAAATAGATACTATAATTTCCTGTCCCATGAGTACTCAAATCAAACAGGTACGCGGTGTCTATACGTGTTAATAAAATAACGCAAAACCTGAAAACAGTTTGTTCGGAATCGAAAGTAAGTGAAATATTTTTTTTTATCGCGTCAAAAAAAACATTTTTTTTTTTCACATTCTACTGTCGATTTTGCACAAACTGTTTGTAGGTGTATAATTAGTTACAATAATAACACACAACATAGTTGCACGTCGCTCGCGTCGTCAATAGAACGTGTCATAATTGTCATGCGGGATTAAATAGATTTACGAAATTGGGGTGGATTCTAGAACAAATGAGACGTCGAAAATTATAGCATTTTGGGCTGGATGATGACAGTGGACAATAAATTTCTGTCTGGTTTGAATAATAAATAAAGGTTATTCTGGGACAATCTTACAAAAATCGAACTAGCCACATTAGTAAGCCCAATATGGCTTGTGTTGTGGCTACCCACTAGAACACGATATAATTAACAACCATAGATACGAGTATATATATTACTTCGTAAAGATAGGCCCAACGCCCACGAGTAACTCGTCCAATGCGGTGGCCCGCCACGAGCAATCGCGGGCCACCGTGCCTTAGCCTTCAGCTGTTAGTGTGTCACAGTATGTCAAGCGAATATTGTTCGGACAGGCGTATCTTTACTTTCGATATCATTGTTAACAACATTGTTTTTTTAGTAGGATTGATATTTATAAATCTTAATACTGCCACGCGATCAGTTTCGGATCGGAAATTTCACGAGAATCGGTTGAGAAACGCGATCTGGTGGACAGTGGGACATCCGGCCGGACATAACTAATACGAACTAATTTCGGCCCAAGCTGAACCATAGAACTTTGTTTGCTTCGAATGCTTTTCAAACATGTTTCGAAACTAAATAGTAATAATACTCGTATGGGTACAAATATGTTTCATAAATATTTCTTAAACAGAATTGAATTGTAGTTTGAAATGATTAGCATGAGTACCTATCATAAAAGCTTCTATGTCCGTGACACATATTCATATCCCGCGAGATAATGGCATAAGGATAACAAAAGGTTATTGTGAATGGAGTTTATATAAAAAAACTGACAATAGAGTCTCTGAAACGTTCCTACGACAGCAGTCATCACATGCATTGGCATGCATCTCCATATAACCTTCGACTTTAATAGTTTGAATCGAATTCCAATAAGGAGGATTCAAATTTTTGGTTCTTTCATTTCATTTAATCCTTTATAAAATATAGTTTTACATGTTTTTCTTTCTGTGACGCACAGTCTCTTGATCTTTTGATTGACATAATTTTCAATACGGATTTGTATTGAATAGGCTAATATAGATTTATATTAATAACACTACCACTTGCTCTGTAGTAGTGTTGTGTTCCTGGAGGTGAGCAAGGTCGCCAGAGCTCGCGAGGATGCGTTGTTTTGAGAGCAAGGGAACTTGGGCATCAGGCGGGCTACGCTTGTTTGCCACCATCGTTGTATTTAAAAAAAATAGCCTATATGTTTCTATATATTGGACACATATGAATGATCGGAGGAAGTCAACTGCATTTTAAATTATGCTTCCTTATTAAACAAATTTTCGATCCTTCTTTTTATCACGGGATTTCATGGGCTTAAAGAAGACATAGGTACGCGTATTCATTTCCAACTCGCATGTTTCTAAACAATTCGGGCGTCTAAATATGTGGCACTACATAAAAAAGGCCTTTGTCTGCTAGAGATACAAGCACGCACTATCTCTAGAGGAATTCACAATCAAGTACGTCATAGAAACTACCTCCAATCGGCTAAAACACCCCAAAGCAGGTAATAAACATAAATAAGAGCCAACAAACAACGGAGTCTACATTTGAATCCGGGTCTGTACGAATTCCGGATTACCGGATTGTTCGGGTGTCATTTTGGTTTAGCGATTTATTTGCTCACGTGCCGTTGCGAGTTACCGTGTGCGCTAAATCCAGTAGTCCTGTCAGTCCAAAATATATCTTAAATCTATACTTATAAGGTCCAACAATTTTCATAGGTTCCACCTATTCGTAATGTATACGGTGAATAAAACACGACGCAACGAACTGTACATACATTTGTAATTAATTAGTTAGTCTAAACCGGATAATCGGATATTGGTATCGCTTGTCATTTGAGCATCATTCTACATATTTTGTATGATGGTGATGACATTTGCTTGTGATCCCACCAAGGATTATTTAACAAATGACAGCGCATTATTCGAAAGCTTATTTGAAATTTACAAATTGCAACCTCGTCTCGGTTGCTAAATTAGCAACATGCAAAAATTCCATTTCACCCCAAAAACAAGTGGCAACGGTGTGACGTAGCGGAGAATCAGATAGGCATTTTATTCCATTTTATTTGCCATCAGGTGATACAGGGCGCGTCTCATTAGGACCCGAGGCTGATCATTTGTCAACGCCCTCACTTCCGAATTACAGGGAGTTTTTTATTAACGCCAAATTCCTCTGGTCTAAACGAGCGTAATTTTTCCTGCAATTTCCGGGAATGTTTCTTTTCGATTGTGCAAAGGTAAAGTGTTTTTACGGGTCGTTCTGGGCAGCGAGTGACCTTTGTTTAAGTTAATGGCGCGTCAGCTTGAGTAACTACGGTTAAAGAAATCTTGATGTTCACGTCAAACACGTGTTGCGTAAACAAAGAACGGATGAACTCAAATTTTCGTGGTTTGTTATCCAGCCTTATTGGTACACTATAAAGGAGTAAACAAAAAGTACAAAGAGTAAGTGAACTACTCCTTATCTGCCTAATTATATAAACAACAAAATTAACAGCTTTAAAGGAAAAAAAAATGCTATAGAACTTAATCTTCGTGATGTTCCCTAATCCTGAAAGTTACCAAGTCTTCGCCTATTTTTTCAAAATGGCATCCATTACACTACACGCCTACAATTTCACCGCAAGAATGGCTGCGTACGAGACTTCTCAAAGTCACCCCTTTTCTATTTTAAGCCCGACACATTTGCACCCTCGCATATTTAGATGCGTTAATGCCAGCTCTCGGTATTACGGCATTTTTCAGCCCACATTACTCATATTGCTAGGGAGTCATCGGCAAATGCATCCGACATATAGCCAACATCCATAGATATATGATTTTTTATCCACGGTGGCATTACTTTTTGGCCTGGTTTGGGCGCGGATAAATTGGGCCCGGATGCATCGAAACATTAATAAATAAATCAGCCCATATATATACGTCGCACTGCTGGGCACAGGCCTCTTCTCATGGATGAGAGGGAACGGGCAGTAGTCACCACGCTGGCCCAGTGCGGGTTGGGGACTTCACATACACCTTTGAAAATCTTCGTGTAACTTATGTACGGAATATCATTTCATATTTACCGTAAGCTTTTCGGTGAAGGAAAAACATCGTGAGGAAACCTTGCATACATCCATGCAGGTTTCCTCACGATGTTTTTCCTTCACCGAAAAGCTTACGGTAAATATTAAATGATATTCCGAACATAAGTTCCGAAAAACTAATTGGTACGAGCCGGGATTCGAACCCACGACCGCCGTTTGACAGCCGTATGCCTGTACCGCTAGGCTGCCGTAGCTTATTGCATCGAAACATTTTATTTATTTAAACTTTATTGCACAAAAGAAAACTTATCGTACAAAAGGCGGACTTAATGCCATATGGCATTCTCTACCAGTCAAACCTTAATGCAAAGCGGAAAAAGATTGTGGGCAGTGCAAGTAATAACAAAAAAAGGTTACATTACGGTATTACTATATACATACAACATATTTACACAAATACATATACATAAATAAAATAAATAAATACACACACCACACACATCATCAGCCTATATTCGTCCCACTGCTGGGCACAGGTCTCCTCTCATGTATGAGAGGGAACGGGCAGTAGTCCCCACGCTGGCCCAGTGCGGATTGGGGACTTCACATACACCTTTGAATTTCTTCGCAGATGTATGCAGGTTTCCTTCACCGAAAAGCTAACGGTAAATATGAAATCATATTCCGTACATATCCAAATAAATATATACATAAATATACACTACATGCATACTTACAAGCGAAATTTTCAAACTTGAAACATACTACTACTAGGAACATTAAAATAGTTATTATTGTTATTGTGCACTATCTGACACAAATCAATCTAGTCCCCAACTAAGCAAAGCTAATACTTAACTTTACTTCAAGCAGGCAGATTTGTGCCGGAATTATGGGTTTATAATCTGAAAAAGTTAGGCTGTCTTGATGCTCTTTTAAGAATTATCTGCATCGATTTCAAAACGAGTCCATCCATTTAGACCAAATAGTAACTTACATACATTTATTTCTGACGGGCAAGCCAATCCCTCCAGCCGTCAACGCTAAAAAACTAAACGTTTACATTACACTCATTTCCCAAAACAGAAACTTAACCCAATTAAACCAAGACAACTCTAAACACCCAGAATGACTCACACATAAACAATCAGTTGATGCCACGCCACCGAACTCCTGCTTTTAACTGCCCATAGATTCAAATGGAAGTCGATCATTCAAACCAAACGGTTTCTAAATGGTGTGACGTAATCTGGGATCGCGTAAATCGTATGCTTATTGATACTCGATTTGGAGTCGATCTATCGTTCCCGACACCTGCTTAGGCTCTGTGTGCACTTTGATGTCTCCAGACATTGATCGATGTTACGAATACTTGGGATTTGATTTGAGAACACGGTTCTTCGATTTGTTGAGTGCGCTAACGATTATTGGGTCTGAGGGGTTTGTTTACGTTTAAAAAGGAAAACATGAGTTCAAGGTTTAAAGGTCCTTGGTTGGGTAAAACGTGGAATCGCACATTGACGATTGAACACTCGCGTAAAAGTTTCAAGTGGAGACCTATCATCGCCATATCCGAATAGACTTACCCAAAAACTTCATTAAATTTTGTTAAAGTTTATTTTAATTTTAATTTTTATTCCCAATAAATGAACAAGTAAATGCCTAGATTGAATATCACAAAGATTACATCAGTAGGAATAGGTACCTACTGTAAGGTGACTAAGCGAGACCACTTGACGTCGCTACGAAGTGCAAACCGATAAATTAAATAAAAACAATTTAGGAAATAATTTAAAATCGCACGGCACATTAATCCTCCCCAGGGATTTATTTGTGGGCCATTTACTTGCTACCCTCTTCGCAATTTCTACCTTCCTACACACAAGGCAGTTTTTTCACCTATGGATCTCGTGAAGAATTTAAGATCGTAAAATAAAGGGGGCCTGAACGCTACCTGCAGGGCGATGCCTAGAAATTGCGAGGGGATACAAATGTATCCAGTCACTAGATGCGACATTGGTATACAAGTGCTTAGTTTTACAGTGCTTCTATTTTCTGTAATGTCAGCCAAGATTGTGGTCTACCACGTTTGAACACACAAATAATAGAGTCGAAAAGTGGTAGAACCATTGGCTATCTGTACCACGTCAAACTTCGTGTCAGGTAACAAATATATCTGATAATACAAGAGCGAGTGAGATAGCGATAGACAGCCGTGCTATTAAGAATCGTTCTTTAATATCATCATATCAGCCGAAAGACATCCACTGCTGGACATAGGCCTCCCCCAAAGAGTGCCAAAGTGACCGATCCCGCGCCACCCGCATCCAGCGGACTCCCGCAACCTTTACCAGGTCATCAGTCCACCTTGTCGGGGGCCTACCCACGGCCCGGAACGGAAGACCCGGACGGCACGGGGACCGGAAGGTCCTTTAATATAATATGAACGAATAGGATATCGCGATGTTGGAACGAGTGACAAAAATAAAGCGTAAATTCTACCTATTTTTCAGTCATAACTTCATAAGGTAACAATTCTATCGACAATCAAATCCACTGCCTTTAGTCGCAAATGGAATGTGTAACTTTCAACCTGGGACGAGCTATGCGCTAGTACGAGTAAGAAACGGAACTTCTTCACTAACAGGGTGACATATCATAAATATAACCTAAGGCATTGTTGTCTTGTCTGCTAAATTGGAGCATAATACAAACAACATTAACTGGCGTCCATTCAGTCGTCTGTACGTAAAAAGAGAGTTTTTGTTCTGATGTAATGCCTCATAATATTACCTTTTCCAGGCTCTTTGTATCCACGGTAAATAGAATTTTATTGGCGGGCTGCTGATATATCGTGGTGCCAATCGTAAATCTGTTGTGGTGAAATAAATAATTTAAAACTAATAAAACCGACTTCGTTCGCGTAATGTTGGCTATTTAAATTTATTTCGGCTCCAGTAGGTACGTGCTTTGGCAGATATTGAGAAGACTATTGTACCTCAATTTGTTGTTATTTATTTTATTAACTTGGGTTAGAACCTAAAATTGGATTGCTTTTGGAGTCTTGGGAATTAAAAAAGCAATGTTACAACCACCTAATATTAAAAAATCCGAATAGAGTTGTAGAATGTAAATATGTCTAGAAACAAATTGCTAATGATAGATTTGCTCTTTAAGTTAAACTATACATTTCTTAGAGACTCCATGGAGTCATTTTTAAATACTAACTTCATGGAACTTAAAGTTTTTTAGAGGGATGACATTTTATCGAGATATAAGTATATAAGTTTGACAAAGACATCTTGTATGGCATGGAATGTACCATTGTGGCTGCTATCTAGTCAACAACTGTAGCGTCAGCCATGTCCAGGCTGATTTTATAATCATTCATGTTACGATTACGTTACATGACAATCTCACTTTATTGACACTACAAAATACAATAAAATCGTGATTCTATTGACAATCGACTCTAGCGTCGACCATTATCATAATAACTTGGAATACTATCGACATCACGAGCTGGTCTTACTCAAGTACCAGTAAACCAGTTAGTTCCCGCTTGCATAAGTAAATTACAATTGTTTGCTTTAAGGCGTAGGTACGCTAACGATGACAGAAACAATTCCTCATTAACCTTACAAGCGATAATGCACCCTAACTCTACTTGATAAAAAACCTTATCGCTCTAATGCGCTAATTTCCCATAACGTATGCACTGCACGACTTTCTAAACGGTCGCAATTATTGAGCATTTTTCTTATCCGACACCGGCGTTATGCATGATTCGCACTCCAACGACCGCACGGAAATTCTTTGTACGTAGTAGATTCATCGAGATAAGTGCTAAAAACGCATTGACCTATTCCGGCTGTTGAGCAAATCCCATGGTAGGAATGACACTTGAGATCCGGTTTTTCAATACGAAGACTGAGATGCATCCACCGTGAAACAATCCCCGGCAAACATGACCATCATTATAAATTACGAACAAAGCTGGTGAAACGGCTGCGCAAGATTCAACGGGCTGTGGCGATAGCTTGGACGACACCATTGTTTAGAATCCTATCAAATTGTCAACCCCCACTTTAATACTTTTTATATAGTGTATGAAGTAGCAGCGCGTTACTGTGTATTGTGATACCGGGCAATATTTCTTGTGTTGTCGTGCCCTGTGAGTTACTGCCTCAGAACCTCCGGGCTGTACTATGTGCGGTTTATCAGGGGAATTCCTGTTTCGAATTCTGCTATTGAACACGGTGTATTTTGAGAACAATTATGTGATATGTGAGGAACTTTCGAATAATGTTTTCAACGCTAACATCAGAGATTATTATGTGAAGGAAGGTGATGGTGTAAGTTCAATACTTTCGTCGAGACTTATTGAAATAATATTTATGGCTTTGATCATATAAGTTATGCTTACCTATTCTTTTAGAACTCAACCAAAGTTAAAACCCTGCAGAAGGAAGAAGTGGGTAGATACGCCAGTTTTGCTCCGATTCGAAACCCAATAAGCTTTAAGGTAAGATAATTTAATACAGCAACTTTATTTCACTGCTCTTATTTCGATTTTGAGTATGGATTACCTGGAATCAATCGGCTCGTAGTGATATTGTACATAGAAGATCGATATTTGAAACATATAGTCAAAGAAACCCCTTGCTTTAAGTATTTTGTACCATCGCCACATTGTTTTTGTTTCAATACGACACCCCAGACTGCACCTAATTGCGCCTAATTTAATAAAGCTGCCGCAACTTGACGGATGTAATTATAACCATAGTACTAACCCTAGGCACCGATTAAGTCTAGAATCTCGCGTAGGCTTATAATAGCGACGGTTTAAGCCGCAATTACCGTGACACTTAGCTCGACATTCATCGCATTACAAATGCAGAAACGAGACTGTGGGAATATCATTCGCCGTTCCACATTCCTGATAACTTGTCAGAACGGAAACATGACTCAACTGTAAAAGTAGTCGAATTTATAAAGTTTCAGTATACATTAGCTCGCATTGTAAGCTAATGTGTAAATTCTCAGCGTTCACACCAATTTGCCGCAGTAAGTGGGAGCATAGCATAGCTGGAGTACTTTCCCGTGACGGACGCGGCCTCTGCAACAGTTAGCGATATCAGATCGATTCTCAGTATAGATGAATCAAGTTGCACGCAAAATGAGATGACCTCTTGCTGATTCATCGGTTCCTGGTAGGATAACGGACATTTTAAAAACAATAACAAAAATAACCAAGTCCACGACCGACCCGGTTGTGTTTAACTTGAAGTTAACTAAAGCAATAACTATTTATTTGAATGTGAGGATATCTGATTTTATTGTTTACTTCCTGTCACATTCGTCTATGGCAACAACGACATGTTATTCATCCCATTGCATTTACACGCGTTTATTTGAGTGTGCCGAAGAAAGAGAGTACAATGTTGACAGATGTTGTTCCTTGTCTGTTATTGACGAAAAACATTGACTTCGCTACACTCTCATCAGTCTCTACAAATGAATCACAATAGACTTGTAAGTGGGTATGATGAAAGAAAAGAAACAGTGCAATTTAATGACTAGTAGCATGCACGTAATGTCATAGTATTTAGGTGAACAAAGACAAAGGCGTTAACTTGAAAACACCTCCGGGACACCCGGGCTCTGTCAATCGGAAATGCTGGAAGGGCCGTGTGAAGGGGCAGTGTCCAGACGATCGTATCGAACCGGCCGACCGTGCAACAACCGGCCTTGTAATTGGATTTAATTATAAAGAAAAAATCTAAATTGTGCCCTCAATTTCATCGAATAGCTTTGAGGAATAGCGCCGTCTCATAATATTAATTGTCGAAAATGTACAGGACAGGTGTTTTGTAGTGATGGTCTGATAATTTAAAATATAACAAGAATACCTACTATTATGTAAGCTACGGTGACCTAGTGGTTCAGGCATGCGGCTGTCAAACGGCGGTCTAATCCAGGCTCGTACCAATGAGTTTTTCGGAACTTATGTACGGAATGTCATTTGAAATTTACCGTTCGCTTTTCGGTGAAAGAAAAAACATCGTGAGGAAACCTATATACATACATCTGCAAAGAAATTCATCAGTGTATGTTAAGTCCCCAACCCGCACTGGGCGCGCGGGCAGTAGCCCGTTCCCTTTCCTCTATGAGCCCAGCAGTGGGACGTATATAGGCTAATAATTATTACCTACTATAATGTAGTAATGCTCTATAAAAAATGCAACAAACCTAACAACCCATGATTCTAATATCATATGAAGATGCTTTGTTTTCCATGTACAGTCGAGTTCTCCAATATCTATACAGAAAACCTTTCAAAAATATCTACACATGTATCTTATGTCAGTAACAATAAAGTCACTGTATAGATCTTTTTGGAAGGTTGTCTGTGTAGATATAGGAGAACTTGACTACCAATTTGAGTTTGCCGTTAATATAAGATAAATTGGTCTTATCTTTAGAGTACGGTTAGATCTGAGTAAATAGAGTTTATATTTCTAGGAAATTCCTGACAATGCTCTCTCCAGTTCCAGTTACAGCCGTGGGCTGCTGCACCACGAACATGGAGGTCATGAAGGTAAACAAGTTTCTGTCAAGGATTTCATTTTTGGTACAAGCTTTTATTGCCGACTGTACTCTTCTGTATACCCTCATCAACTACTCATTAAGAAGATTCTAACGAGCCCAAACTCTATGGGCTTGTCGTTTAATTACGGAGTTCCTATGGCCACCTTCCAGCTCCACCATCAGATTCAGCTCTATGTCATAATAATATTGCATTGTCATCCGATTTATACGAGGATCCGATCCGATTTTACAATCGGAAACCGGGAAGTGGATCAAATTTAACTTGCAAGATTTGATTACAGACAACAGGACCGGTGAAAGTAAATAATAAAAAAGCTTGCAAAAAGTACCTCCCACATTACATCGCATGTGTTGTAAATGGGTTGATAGACACGAGATGCATGGCATACTCGTATGTAGGCCTGACATGTATTCTCAAGCCATGTGCAAGAAAGGTTCGCAGGAGCGTGAAAGAGCGAACCACATTATGCGCGCTGATGGCTCTCTGTCTAACAGAGGAGCTGTTGGCAATGGTGTCCCTTTATTTCACCGACAAACGTTTCACCAAATGTGTGGTTTCACCGAATTTTCGTTTCATCGAATTTCTGTTACTCGGAAACCGTTAACTTTTTAGATACAGCTGAAAGGTCATTCTGTAGAACCCAATTAGGTTAGGTAACGTAGGAATCTAATACACGGTGTTTTTTTAACCGTCTTAGAGCCGAACCCCAGTTAATGTATACATTACAAAGAACTAAAAAAAAGGTTTTTTTTAGTTTTTATTTTTTTAAAGATTTTTTTTACATACATAAAATATTGTTTTATTTGTATTAATATTAATTTTAATCATCCAGCTGAGTGACCGCAGTGTCCGCTAGCCGCCATCTTATGTAGATAGGTACGAACTCTAACCGGGTGAATGAACTTCGCTCCGTGCGCCATAGAGAATTTTTCAAACTTAATTACGTTTTATTACTAAAAACTTAACTAAAAAATTTATTTTTTTCACGAATGATTACTACCTTTCGGATACTTTCAGTGGGCTTCGGCTCTAAAACGGTTAAAAAAACACGTTGATACATAATTAACACAGTTTGCAAAACATTCATTATTTAAATAATAGCAACTAATATACCCTTAGGTTAGGTTAGGTTTGTTTTATAACATTCCTGAAAAAAATACCGATTCTGAAATAAATGGTTTTCGATTAAATGAAAAAGCTGCGAAACATTCGATGGAACATTTGTCGGTAAAACAAGATACAATGGTGCTAAACATCAAAGCACGCAATCCGATGGACTTTCAATCGGTGATTCGCTTCTTCACGGGTAATCAAACCGACTATGTTTAACCCCCTATGAAAATGAGGTGTATATATATACAGGGTGCTCGTGAGGAACCCGAATAATTTGGCCAGCGTATTCCTAAGGTCGTATGGAGTAAAAAATGTTATATGAACATAGGTCGAAATATGGTTTTTTTTTATGTTTTCATACAAGAAAACGTAACGTTATATATGTGACGACCGCTTTAGCCTAGTTGGTAGTGACCCTGCCTACGAAGCAAGAGGTCCCGGGTTCGAATCCCGGCAAGGGAATTTATTTGTGTGATGAGCACGAATATTTGTTCCTGGGTCATGGATGTTTTCTATGTATTTAAAGTATTTATTTATCTATTTAAGTATGTTTATCGTCGTCTAGTACCCATAGTAAAAGCTTTGCTTGATTGGGATTAGGTCGATTTGTGTAACATTGTCCCCTAATATTTTTTTATTTATTAAGTTTAACATCTCTGTTTCTGTGGCATCGTGGCTCCCAAACGGATGAACCATTTGAGTTCGGATTTTTTAAAAGTTGAGATCGTTCTTAGTTCTTAGATATGTTTGTATTGTAAGGGGTGGGTCGATTTGAAAGTGCTTGTTACTGGGCCTACTTGAATAAATATAATTTTGAGTTTGAGTTTGGTGTTTAATTTTTAAGATTTCTCTTAAACTGGTGTAAATTATAAGTCTATAGAGAGACGCGTTTTTCAACTTATCAATAATTGGGATGAACCAAAAAAATATATACCCTGTTTTTTTATTTTTTTTCAGTAGAATAGACATATTTAAGAAACTAATTTCGCTAATTTTGCAATGCGACATTTATTTATTTTTTTAAATAATAAAACAATTATTGTATATGATGACGTCAGAGAGGGACAAGTACGCTTCTTGAACGCATTTTATACGAACGCAACCCACATACTACTGTCATTAGTGTCATTGATAGTAGAGTGACATTGACGTCAACGGGTCCAAATTAAATGATAAAATATTTTGAGCGATGTTTATTTAAGAAAAAAAACTGTTCATTTATACAATGCACATATAATTAATTGAATATATTTCGGTAAATTTTTACAAAATATTCATGACACAATTTTTATAAACTATTGCATGAGAATAAAACATTTGACTACAATTCGGACTTACGACTTTGAAGTTTTGTAAAGACCCTTTTACAACAAGTGACATTATTTTTTGTCCTTTTTGTCTCACTTTGTCATTAAGGAAAAAATGAGATGCAAATTTAGTGTGATATGACATTTTATATAATTCTCTACGTTTTTGCGTGCATTCTATCCTCCTCCTAATACAGGCACTAGTGACGTTACCGTGGCACTGCTGTTTGAAGGTCATTAAAGGTTATTTTTTTAAAAAAATGATATCTGGTAGGATATTGAATATTTAATTAATCTAATAAGTACATATTGCTCAGAAAACCTATCCCTCCAAATGGTTTTGAGTTTACTATACATTGTAAAAAAATGGTTCATCCCAATTGGCCGTTAAAAAAATATTGAGACAAAGATTTTGCGACCGGTTCGGAAGCCACTCAACGAGAACAGGTTCTGAATGAACCGCCTAAAGAACAGGACAAGTGTTCCCGTGGAACCCGAAATACAGGACGAGACATCCGGCCAATGTCCTAGGTACTCGTTTGTTACTATGGCAAATAAGCATGGCATTGTTGGTATGCAGCGACCTTGCGACACTTGCGACTTCAGAGGAATGTCAAAAGCGTTGGCGATCCATTATTGATTTAAGACCCTAATTTCACCAAATTGGAATAAACACTTGCTCTGTTGTATAGATGCCAAAATTGTGACTAATTTTGAATACGATTTTATCATGAAAGCCTATAGAAGATAGTAGTGAAGGTGTATCGAAGAAATATCTAGGTACGTCAGATCCATGTCAGATCTTAATCCTATATAATTTCAATAACTAACCACCATATACGGTATTTGACAAACGTCCAATCAACTTCTTTTTATGAAACGTCAAAAGGCTTCGTTAGTATTTAGTATGGAATTTGTAAGGATTACTTGCTGACGTCACAATCAAACAACGTCCTTATTATTATTAGTTTTTATTAATATAAAAATCTTAAATAGCAAATATAAATGAAAGATTGATAGTTTCCGAGTATTGTCGTAGTTTTTATATGTTGCTTATGAAACAATTTTTTTTTAAATGTGTTCAAATACATATTGTGACAGGTTACGGTATACACGACGGTTACTACGAAGGCGTCTCTCCCTACGGCCATGGCTACGGGTACGTCCCCGATGACCATCATGGCATAAATGTCTTCGACCATCACGATGGACACGGTCACCACGGGGGACACGGGGGACACGGGGGTCACGGGCACGGCCATTTTGGACATCATTTGGGGCATGGGCACCACCACAAACACCACGATCATCATCACGTAAGAAATTACCTATATCATCAAAAGACGCCGTAAATTTTGTAGCATTTCATTAAAACGCAGTGGTTAATGGAATTGGTAAAGACGCGCATGTCAATGGGATTAGTAAGGTCGATTTAAATCTGAATATAGTTTATTAAGCATAACATAAGCTAGCGCTACGAACTCTTAATACTTAGTCAATACGACTAAAATTGTTTCTACTCCCTCCCATATACCAATTGAAAATGCTACAAAATTTACGAAGTCTGATAACCATTAGTCTAATTACCTACAACGTACGTATTTCGCACAGAGTCATTTTAGTGGATAGCAACGAATAAAATCAGCAAGATCGCCCCATTGCAAGTAAAGAAATTCAATATTTTTTTTACGTTAAAGCTAATAGTGATTGGTACACAACTAAGTACTTGACTAATTATTAATTATTTCTTCAAAAGTTCAAAAAATAATGATTATGAGCCGGGATTCGAAAATCCTCACTGATTCGATTTCGAACCCTTGGTGAAAAACTCATACTCGGCTGTCGTCACTTTTTAGATTATTATGAATATTGTTTTCTTTTGTTTTGTAATCATTAGACATTATTATGGGATCTTCAGATAGCGTGACCGTTCCGCTCTTCATTGCTCAGTGTAACATTGTTACATTATTCTGTAACAATACATACGAACTAGACTCTCAATAGATATGTCATTCATGACATGTGTAACACGAAGATGGCATGTAGCAATTGGGAGGCACACTAGAAGCTTAAGGCAGATGGCGCTGCAATCGACTGTACCTTGTTTACGTTTCGTGACAAGTGTGTGGTTGCGATATTTTCAGTTATCCTTGCGATTAACAGCTTAAAATGTACTCGTTTATGACTGTACGTGTTCTTCAAGCTGTAATAACGCACATAATCGGGCTGTATCACTTGCCCTAAAGTTATTGATGCGCAATGCATTCTCCCAACGTTTTCTGCGTGTTGGATCCTTGGGAAATAAGTGAGCTCCTCTATTTTTACAATTTAGCGCACTACATTGAGTCATTCTTGAGTAAAATGCGAAATTTTAAAACTACTTGTAAAAAAAGTGTGCGATTTTACAGTTCTTAAGAATTCTGGGTACAGATCCTTATGCGCCACCTGGCGTGATAAAATATCAGTTTTCCTCCTAATTGAGATGAGCACAGTAGTGAGAAATCTGAAGTTGCTGTAAAAACCAGACCCTACACGAAAACTAAATACAATTAATAACCACCCTGTAATAAGTGTTCAAGATGCTATAATTTTGTAGTTCTGTAGCTTAAAAATGCGGTGGACTGACCGGATGCAGTCTAACACGTCCTCCAATACAACATATGCGTCACGGAGGAAACAGCTGGCGGAAAATACTGACTTGAACCTGATGATATGCCAGGAGTATCTGACAAAGAAATTAAAAAAAACGTACCTAAATGTGAAGGTAGTCCGTTTTTTTAGGATTGCCTTTTCTGCTTGGGACAAATATTAGATGTTACCCGGAAATTCATCGTTGCTGCAAAGTTCACACACCAACTTGTAAATGTTCACCACCATGTTTCTCATTTGTCTCTTTGTGGTGGAGGCAAAACGTTCAGGGGAGAACGAGTCAGCCTTTTTTGCAAGCCACTTGGACCTACCTCTGATTGGTCCATCGCAGCACACACAACGAAGAATAATCTTAATATTAATTAACAAATAGATACTCGTATAATAATCTCGTAATGTTCAACAATTTCTTGATTACCAAGAAAACAAGAAAAATAAATTGACAATTTTGACAATGTTGACAGCGAAAAAAACGAACCGATCGTTTCAAACCTCTTCTTCTTTAGGTTTTTTATTATGCAACCTTTCCAGAACTGAATAACGAAATTCAAAATAACAGAATCAATAAATAAATACTTTAAAAATAAATATATTGTTGTAAGTTTTATTTCGATATAAATAATGAAAACACTTTTATCATTTTAGGGTAGACAACAATAACCTAAGTCTTTTTAATAGCTTTTTGAGATACTTTGACAGTTGTGTGGCATAAAGTGTCCTGTATATAATTTACTTTAAAAACAACATTTTAACCGACTTCAATTTAGAAATCCGCCAAGCCGAGAACATTTCCACATTTTCTTTACAATTTACCACATGAACTGATTTCCGATAGCAAATGCGTTGATTACTATAGAAAAAAACCGAATAGCTGTATGTGGGCCGATAATATTTGAGGACTTCCGTCGATACCCCAAGATCATCACCAATGGCACTTCATTACCCAGAAACTTATTCATAATCCTAACAATGTAAAAATCATAACAAAAAATATGTACTTGTCAACTACCGATGCGCGCCCGAGCGGTGCACAAACTATGTAACAACACTAACAACTAGAGAATCTACCCTTTACTTAACCATAACAAACAATTGTAAAATAAAACGAGCGACAGTAGCGACAGATAAACCGTAAGCGGTTTTCGCTCGCTGTTCGAACCGACATGTAATAGTTTTTAAGTACCTTGGGTAAAAAAAAAAAAATAGTTCCTATTTGAACGGAATCTTATCAGAACCTGTGACCTGTGCACAGTGTGATGTGATTTGCACTTTTAAGTACATAATTGAGCAATTCGATAAGTCATCTGCGATCTTCATCATCAATTCCTCGCCACTAAATTTATGATTTCCGGATGTAAATACACGAGTTATAATAGAAAATACCAAAATTACTACACGCGTGCCTAATAAAATTCAGATCCCATCATCTAACTGAATTTTGAAAAAAATGGGACCTACCTGGACGCATTTACATGCAAATAAAAAAAAACGAATCGGTTCATCACAATGACGGAGTTCTGAGGTAAAAAACATTGAAAAAAAATGATTAAAATATTAAAAAAGAAAAAAAGAATACAACCGAATTGAGAACCTCCTCCTTTTTTTTTGAAGTCGTTTAAAAAGACCTCGTGCTTCGTGCTTTATCCTTCTTTCTAATGCTAAAAAAACGCACTATAGGTTATTTCGTGATGTATCTGATCTGGATGATGATTGATGATAAAATTAATAAATAAATACCTAGCTACCCTAAGGGCCTGTTTCACAATCGCCGGATAAAGTTATCTGCCAGTTAAAATTATTGCTAACCTTTTCTCTCGTCATATAAAAGAAAAGTGACAGCCAACATTTATCTAACGGATATGTTTTAACTGGAGATTGTGAAACAGGCCCTAAGTGGAATTGACCTGCGGATCGATTGCGTAACGTTTCGTATGTTCGTTTGATAATCGCAATTGTTTACCTTACTTTGTATAGGTCTTGATCGTTGTAAAATATTATGCATTTAAACAAAACAACGTTCAATAATACACCCAAAATTTCCTTTCTAAATTCAAATGTATGGATAATGCTACCCACCAGCTTCCTATGCAACTGCTTTATCCCACACAATGTCCTGTTTAGCCGTTATTTATGCAATGTTTCGAATATTTATGATGTTATTATGCCATCGGAAACACCGGTGCAGCCATTCCTAGTGTTTATTTTTTTCGGTACATGTTTAACTACCTAAAACTACCTTAGTACTTACTTGGATGCGGGTGACGCAGGTGACGCAGGACCAATCACTTTGTACTCTTTTGGGGAGGCCTATGTCCAGCAGTGGACGTCTTTCGGCTGTTATGAACTAAAACCCAACGTATACCTACGTATAAGTACTTACTACCTTACCTTAATGTATGAATACAGTTTATTTTTCATTATTGCCGACTGGTTCGAGATTCTCTTTTTAGGCTGAAACGAAACGCACAAACAGCGGTGGCGGAGCGGGGCGGAGGCGGTACCGGTTGTAATGTTCGAGCTAATATGAAACGATCCGCACAGAGCGGCGCGGTGCGGCGCGGTATTCTGTGTGGACCCTTTCATATTAGTTCGAACATTACAACCGGTACCGCGGGTACCGCCTCCGCGCCGCACCGCGCCGCTCCGCCACCGCTGTCAGTGCGTTTCGGGCTTTAGTTTCCCCTGTTGCAGTTCGAGTTGTTGAAGTTTTATGTTTGAATTATGATGAGTGAAAAAAGTGGCGGTGTGTTGATTATACAAAAAAATTGAATTACCTAAGATCGAAAACGTAGGTTGTCTAAACGCGTGAATCTCATACCTGAGTACCTACTATGATTCTTATTTGGATTATCCACATATTTCGTACCGTAATTATATTTCTTTTAGATTTGGTGTTCTTGCTTTTGTTTTCTATAAATTACCGATATACTCGTACATATTAGGTAAGTAAATACCACAGCGCGCATCTTTCCAGTGAGTATAAAAGGAAATCCACGCGGAAACAAACGTCAGGCCGCGGTCACAACTATCGTACGTTTTATTTTAACCGAATTACTTACCGCAGTTTTTATCTATCAAACACACACGATAGAAAACGCACCAAATTTGGCTAATTACCCTTCTTTCAAGGCCCGCAGAATAAGGTGCTGAGATAGGCATGCCGGCCATGCCGGTAGAATTCGAGTTTAATAGACGCCATACGAAGGCACATTCAGAATAGGTAGGTAGGTACGGTACGATACGGTATCTATCTTCCTTGCTAGCATGATGGCGTTTATGTCGGACATACCTACGATAGCATTCCTCCCGCTAGCACTTACTCGTAGGTTCATACGAGTACTTGCTTGAAAGGGACGAAAAGCTAGCTATCAGACTGTTCTCATGTTTTAAAATTCTTTCTGTACCTAATTCTACTCAACGCCCAAGTCAATGAACAACTTGTTTTAATTGTTGCATTTTTTCGTAAACAATCAACATATCGCTTACAGCTGAACCCCATATAAACACCTGTCTTGTTTTTTCCAGCTGGCAACCAAAGCGTTGCTATGGCCAATAGCGGGTATCGCGTTGCTAGGGGCCGCAGCTGCTCTCGTGACCAACCCAGTTCTCCTGCAACTCGGTGTGGTCTCCGGTAAGCGGCGCCGACGAGACACTGTCGAGGCATCAGACATGGAGTCCGACGACTGGCCTTTGGACCCGTACAGAAGTGCCGAGAGAAACAAAAATACAAGGCCGCTTCGAAATGTCAAATTGGGAAAGAAAGTGCCCGCTGTTCAGGTTACGAAAACGGAAAATGATCGATTTCTACCGATTCCGCTTAAGTTCAATAAAGATAATTAAATGTTTGTTATTGTAACTTCATTATTTTTTGTTAATCATGTTTTGTATTGAACAGGTACCTACGTAATTTCCAATGGTCCGATGTTGTTCCTAATTAGTCCTAATGGTGACTGATACGTTTCCTGTAATAATCTGTAAATAACTTCTGTCAAACCTATGGTTCTTAGTGTGACTAAATGCCGTCGTATGATAGGTACCTGTAATCTATAGCAATACAATCAGTACTACTATCACAATTGAAAGTAGGTACCTACTGTTTAGATTATTTCACCCTTAATTTTTTAATTTGAAGGACGTCTTTCTGTCCTCTTGTGTTTATTTAAACCGGAAGTATTTGTTTGGACTATTTACTGCCAGCAAACCTTATCTAATTAAGGGTTAACAGGAACAATTACAAAATAAAAATTATTAAGTCTTATAAAAATAAATGTATGTTTTTGTAGTAACTTTTATACTTACTGTCAACTCCCTCGGCAATTAAACACCTTACGACTAAAAACACACACAAACACAAACCAAATCTTTCACAAAACACGCACTACAGCACAAACATATTGTAACTTATAACTTCAACGAACCATAGGGTTTATCATTAGGCACAGAGAGTTTTAACAACAATTATCGACAAAACAAACGAACGAACTGTATTGTAAACTGTCAATTGTTGTAGCAAACGTCACGTCATCTGCGTCTACCGATCATACGGTGTTTAGCTTGTTAAAGGAGTGAAGTGAAGTTTGACTCAAGACAGTTGCATGTCAGAGCCTGTTTTGAATGAAGTTAGTCCTGATTGGCTGTGCGGTTGTGTGAGTGAACGCTGCGCTTGCGTCGGTGGTTGAAAAAACTCGTCGTTCCTATCACGTATCAGTGCGTTTACGTGTGGGAGTAATTATTTGTGAGAAGGGGACTTTTTCGACTTATCTTCAAAATTTGAATTGAGTGTTTAGACGTAGAGGGTGCGTGGGGCTAAGGGCCAAGGCTAAGTTACCCTTACTAAGTATTAAACCTTCCACAAAACATAATCGATCCATAGATATCATAAAGACTTAAACAGCTGTCTCGGTTATATAATGATCAAAATCGACACAAACTTATCTTTCAATATTTATTTACCGTAGGATTAAAAAACCTAAAATTATTTCTCTCGTTAAATTATATATGGAATTGACTACCTCCTCGCCATCTATTAATAATGTACCTAAATGAAACGCTATGTAAAATGCTACCGTGCCGAGCGACCATCACGCTGCCCTACCGTTCTCAAAGGCAACCCAATGCCGTAATCTAATACTAGATGGCGCTGTAAATATGATATTGCCACTTTTAACCAATCGGTGCCCAGCGTCATCATATGATTTCACATGTAGTACTGAAGTCTAGACCTAATCGTAATCAATTTATTGAGGATTAGTAATGAAGTCTAGATCTGTTTATTTGTATTTTTAACCCCCGAGGCAAAGAGAGGAGTGTTTTAAGTTTAACGTGTCTGTGTATCTGTCTGTGGTAACGTAGGTCCCAAATGAATGAACCGATTTTCGTTTAGTTTTTTTTGGGTCATAAACCGGACATACCCACAAAAGTTACTGCATACCTGTAGTGTTCACTTATTTCACACGTTCTATATGTATATCTGTGTTATACACGTTCCTTGGCTCGACAGCACACCACCTCGTGACGTATGCGCACGAATAAGGATAGCAATACACTACAATACCTACCCACGCGGATATATACTCATATGTTCCGGGATAGATTGTTATAACTTATAACACTTATAATTAAAAATTAAATTCATTGAATACACATTGTGCGTTTATTTAATTTCAAAGAATCCATTGCCTCTGGGATTTCTGCGTTAACTTCCTTGGAAATCCATTCACACTTTGAAGCCAAACTGCAAAGAAAACAAGACATTTAATGGGGTAAACAATTTGGGTAGGTGAGCAATTCTAGCTAAAAGTGTACCTACAAAGTTAGCAGTGTTAGCACGTCTTAAAAATCTGATCTTTAATTTTTCCTTTTGTTAAGTACCGATTTTCCAAGTAATTTCTAAGTAATACAATTTTATTAGGTACTTCTTTATAACTGCTCACGTATGCTAATTCTTAGAACATATCCATGAAGATTTTGTTTAGATGATGATGAACAATGATGTAATTTTTTTATTGCATCATTGATGATGAATAAGAGCCGAATCAAAAAACAATTAGGGTTTGCATTTGCACCCATATTGGGGCGACATCGACAACCATGGTTTTGGTATCGCGATTCGGTAAGCTTATTATTGGAAACGTACCTTGCCTAATATTGGAAATCTCTGACAATATCTCCTACTACACTGAACGCATGCATAATTTGTCACACGCACGCCATGTAGCGCCGTGTGCATACATTATACTCTAGCGCCCCCCAGTAGGTACGCCGTTCGCCGAGGCACGTCTATATGTTGCAGGGAAATGGTCAAAACAGAGATTTGATCAAATCTCTAAGGGATATGATTAAATCACGCAGGATGTTAAAATGGCCAATCCATTTTATCATTTACCTAATACAAATCGGTAATTTGATCAAATCTCTGAATCTGTTAGTTAGTGAAATGACGAAATCGGACAAAAATGGCAACTCGTTTTTTCATTTCACTAGACTTTTTTAGTGATTTGATAAAATCCCTGAAAGGCGTCAGTGAGTTGACGAAACTAACGCGATAAAGATTTTTCCACTCTTTAACCTATCCGCTATCCGAGTCTAAGTCCCAGAACCGTTTAAATGACTAATGATGTAATGATTTAGGAGCCAATATCTGCGAGTTAGTTTCGTCAATTCACTGATGCGTTTCAGGGATTTATCAAATCACTAAACAAATCTAGTGAAATGAAAAAACAAGTTGGCTTTTTTGTCCGATTTCGTCATTTCACTAAACAGATTCAGAGATTTGATCAAATTACTGATTTGTATTAGGTAAATGATAAAAGGGATTCGCCATTTTAACATCCTGCGTGATTTGATCATATCCCTTAGGGATTTGTTCAAATCTCTGTTTTGGCCATTTCACTGCGACATATGCACTGATAGTGGTAGCCCTACGCTTAAAAAAACCGCAAATCGATGTACAGTTTAGCCGTTTGCCACACACATACTAGAGGTCAAAACATTTTTTTTTTCCCTCAGTTCCTAAAAAAAACTCCCTTAGGGGGGAGTGCCGAAACATTTTTCTTTTTTTTCAGAAACCTATCGTGTGTAGTATCATATGAAAGGGCTTTTCGAAACAATTCTAAAAATATACCACATCATTACAGATTAGCCATATTTTTTTAATTAAAACAAAAATAATCTTCGAAACATACCAAGTTTGGGCACCTCCAGACACGACATGGCTGATTTTTTTAAATTCAATATACCACAAATGATACGTGATATCCTCATTTCTAACTTCAAAAAAGGAATTTTGAAAATAATTGCATTAAGTTTTTTTTTTTTTTTTCAATATTACAATGTGACACAGTTCTACTTCAATACCTATTTTACGTGACTTATGGAACTGTACTGCAGATACGGTACATATTAATTATAAAATGATAGGGGAAATACCTCTTTAACCCTTTAACTGCGCCTTTTCATCAGTTGGTATAGTTTGTTTAGTTTTTGTCACAAAATATCAAGGTTGGACTCTTGCAGATACGATATAACCAACTAATTAGGTTAGATATCAAGATATAATGTATCACTAATGATCCGTTATATCTTGATATCTAACCCCAAGAAAGCAATTTCGAAAATAAATTCATATACTTTTTTTTATGTATATAGTCGTATTGATCGCTATGATCGACCGAACGCCGCGACTACGGGAAGCTAACTAAATGCAGCTCGCGATCAGAACTCAGATCTTGAGGGATTCGGAGAAAATAATATATCGTTTTTGATCGTTATTATCACTTAGTTACCAATATTAAACAAAACACCACAGTTCAATACAATTCGAGTAGAAAGTAGATATAGAAAAATTATATACATAAAAAATATCAAAAAAAATACTAAATGAAATTCTTTTCAAAATTACTCTCTTGAGGTTGGATATCAAGATATAACGGATCCTTTGTGATACTTTATATCTTGATATCTAACCTAATTAGTTGGGTATATCGTATCTGAAAGAGTCCAACCTTGATATTTTGTGACAAAAACTAACCAAACTATACCAACTGATGAAAAAGCGCAGTTAAAGAGTTAAAGAGGTATTTCCCGTTGGATATATGGATACTACGTATCATTTTATGACTAATATGTACCGTATCTGCAGTACAGTTCCATAAGTCACGTAAAATAGGTATTGAAGTAGAACTGTCACTTGGTAATATTGAAAAATTAAAAAAAAATCCTAATGCAATTATTTTCAAATTGCTATTTTTAGGTTAGATATGAGGATATCACGTATCATTTGTGGTATATTGAATTTTTAAAAAATCAGCCATATCGTGTCTGGAGGTGCCCAAACTTGGTATGTTTCGAAGATTATTTTTGTTTTAATTAAAAAAATATGGCTAATCTGTAATGATGTGGTATATTTTTAGAATCGTATTTTTAGAAAAATAGGGTTAAAATGTAATAATGTGGTATATTTTTAGAATCACCTCAGAAATCCCTTTCATATGATACTACAGGTCGACACATGTAAAAAGAACCCTGGCGGCCATACTTTTTATATGGCCGCCAGGGCTCTTTTTACGTGTGTCGACCTGTACACACGATAGATTTCTACAAAAAAAAAAAAAAAACATACAAATAGAAAACACCAACAGAAAAATCAACCTAGCTCTAAGGTGGAGGATGGTCAAATGTTATGTCCTACCAACTCTAATGTATGGCTGTGAGAGTTGGACTTTGAAACAGAATACCATTAGTAAAATTAGAGCTTTTGAAATGTGGATTTATCGTAGAATGCTTAAAATTAAATGGACAGATAGAGTAACAAACGAACGTGTATTAGAAATTATGAATAAAAAAATTGGAAGTTGTATTAACCATCAAAAAGAGGAAAACATCATACTTTGGACATATATATAGAAACGACAAGTACAATTTACTCAAACCAAAGATGTCAAACTAATAATTGAAGGAAAAATAGAAGGTAGAAGAGGACGTGGACGAAGAAGAATATCTTGGACGAGGAACGTTAGAGACTGGTCGGAGGTGGAAAGCACTGAAAAACTAATTCGCATGACTAATGATAGAAGAGAGTATAGACTAATGGTCGCCGACCTCCGGGACGGAGATGGCACGTGAAGAAGAAGAAGAGGACAAATAGAAAAATGTTCGGCACTCCCCCCCCTAAGGGAATTTTTTTTAGGAACTGCGGGTCAAAAAAAATGTTTTGACCTCTAGTATGCGTGTGCCAAACGGCTAAACTGTAAATCGATTTGCGGTTTTCTTATGAAATTGGGCATGTGGGGCTTCCACTATGAGTGAAACGTGCCTAGCCGAGACATCCAGAGGCATGCGTCCAGTGTAGTGTAGACACGGCTAACCACGGCCAACATATTGCTTTGATTTAATTGTTTGTCAATCTATTAGGTGTACTACTAAGGTCATACGTTGGGTTTTAATATCTGTTAAATATTATTGTTCTCGTACCTTAGGGGCATTTTGGACGACACATTTGAAGAGGAGACCGGCTCTTTCACACCCTTTTTCACCGTCGGTCACTGTTTCGTCGTTAACTAAGAAAAACACATGAATTAAAGACAGGACATAATTTACATTAGCCTACAATTAAAAGCAGGTACATATTGAAACACGTCCTAACTCTATTAGGCGAGGAACACACGGAGTGACGGAGTGGCGAGGCACCGCTCGCCGAGGTGAGGTGGTGCGCGTCCTAAAACGTTCTACACACTACGCAGATACAGTAAGATATTGTTGTTGCTCTTAGACAGACGGTTTAACTCCCCTCCCCAGTTACACGAAGATAAAATTTTACCCTACCTATTTGCGAAGTGTGTAGCACGCTTGAATCTGCCGCGCGGAAGAGCGAGGTCGGAGGTCGAGGAGCGTGTGTCCGCTCTCGGCGGTCGGCGGATTACCTACCGTAAAACCCCGTGACTTCGCCTGGCATGGCAATATTCTCGCATAAACTGTGGCTAACTTAACGCCATTTACGATCAATACCGTTTTTTCGTTGAAGTGGTAGTACGTGTGCATTTTACGTTGACGGAACTTTGTTATAAATAGTCGCAAAGAAGAAATAAAGCTATATGTATAAGCTTTTTCTTGAATGATAATGTACAACTAATGCTCTTTCTTATCGTATTTTTTTTAACCTAAGTTAAGTGTATACGTCACAATAAAATGTAATTGAGGTGATGTTCCGAACCATCTTGTAGCTACACTTCGCCTGCCTCTGGGGTTGTCAATCCGAATGTGGGATCTATTAAAAATTTCTTATTTAGTAGTAAAGGGCTATTCAAGCCTCGACGCACAAAGGGGTATTACAAGTTTGACCGCTATGTGTGTATGTCTGTATTGTTTGCTGCTCTCTGCTAGCTCTTAAACGAGTGAACTGATTTTTATTAGTCCATAAACCATTTTTGCTGTCGAGTAAATTAACATGATTTCTGACAAGCTTATTAAATAAAACAGTAAATGCATTAAACTAACTTCAGTTCGATACCTGTCCTACCGCCTTCCATCGTTTTTTTATTGAACTATGACTTACTTGGGATAGTTAAGGTTCATAATTGTTCATAAATCCAAGCGAAGTCACGGGGTTTTACGGTGCATCTTGAATATCGTGATACAAAATTTCACCGCGCATCGCCGGCGGCGAGTGGCGCTTCCGCACCTTGTGTTCCGCGTCTTAGTTATATGTATAGTCGCGAGCAATAAATGCTGGAATGCTTGGACTAGGACTACTTTTTTTATTTCCTTTTACTTCTTGAATGTAGAGCTCGTTACTAAAATAATCATTCTCCTAGCGTTATTTCCGCTTGTGCCTTAAAGGAACCCGGGGTCCACTTTGATACCTAATTTAGCCGAACACGATTTCGATAAGCGGTTCTGGAGGTTACTCAATACATACAAACTTATAGACTTACAATCTCACAGACTTTTCCTCTTTATCGAACGAGCGAGCGAAGTTAACAAAATTCTGTGGTTCAGCTTGGCCCGAAAATCGTTCGTATGTAGTCCTAATGTCCCGCTCTGTCCCACTGTTCTCTCTCCTCTACAACCCGTCGGAAATATCTGCGAACCTCGCTGGAATGCGCTTCCCCTCGCACGTCGTAATGACGTCATTAAGGCGCCGTAGGTTCAGCGAATTCAGGCGAACAGAGTTTTTGAAACAATAGGTATAATGCATCTGTTTATAATAATATGGGTTAAAAAAAATACGAATAGTAATCTTGAGGCTTTTCTGCAGGGAGATCAGTGTTTAGAAACATGATTTAGCAATTTACGCTCGATAGAAAAAAATCACGAACATAGGTCTAAAAGGGTCTAAAATACACTCAAAATATTTGTTACAAATTATGCACAAAAGCTAAAAATATTAAAATGACTTCTAAAAATTGGCAATATCATGTTTGAGAGAACTCAGTGTTTACTTTTTTATTTATTAAAACGGCCAAAAAAATAAAATTAAAAAACATGATTTCCACGCTTACGAGCACGCACTTCCATCTCGCTCACACTTATGCTCAGTGAGAGGGAGAGAAGACCATGAACCTACGGCGCCTTTCGAATGTCGAAGTTCGGATATCTCTATCTCTCTTACTGCTCGAGTGACAGGGATGCAAGTCACAGTTCGAGATTAGATTTCCGACGGCTTGTACAGGTTGCATTTTCTTAACCGATTCTCGTGAAATTTTGTGATATAACTATATACTTAGTTTTTTTTCGTCGATGCAGTTTTTGGAAAGGTATCAACCATTGTTTTATAACGCTGACTAAACATTTATAGCTCACAGAGTTACTACTAATATTATAATATAAATATAATATAGAAAACAAAATATTTTTACTCGTAGCACATGCGTCGGCCAATTTTTTCGCATTAGCAATTCTTTTGTCATCGCCTTTCTGTGTGTCCTCTGCCACTTTGTAGGCATGTTCTACATCGTACATTCCTTTATCATTCATCTGAAAAAAGGTAAATTGATTAAACTGTTTCACTAGTACGTTCCCTCTTATCCATAAGAGGAGGCTTTTGCCCATCTCTGGGATGTATATGATTTAATATACACACTTACAAAGACACTTCCTCTTTAGTATAGATGTACAGACGAAATCTCCAATACGTACATAAGTAGGTACTAACTAGACCCGAGATCAAAACTATCCTATATTTTTATCTAGGCTTTAAGCTATCTTCGTGCAAAATTTCATCCATGTCGGTTGAGTTCGCTTAAACGAAGCGTGATTGAGGAACAAACATCCAAACATTCAAACATCTAAACATCCAACCATCTAGACACATTGAAACATCTAAAATTCCAAACATCTAAACTAAACATTCAAACATCTAAACATCCAACCATCTAGACACATTCAAACATCTAAAATTCCAAACATCTAAACATCATAACATGCAAACATCCAAACTTTCGCATTTAATATATTAGTAGGAGACTTTTTTTTTGTTTTATTGCCCTGTCTGGCCTGCCGTCTTGCTGTTGGTATAGATATATATTGATTAGAGAACTCGACCGTACACGAGTCCCATTGAGTGGCGATGATGTCGGCCCCGGGTGGAAGTGGTACCCATTCCTTGGTCCTTTTATGATCATTTTACCTTATATTGAACTATTTTTCTCTTAGACATAGGAACAAATATACAGTTCTAATTTAACCAGTACGTAGCTTTTCATAATGACTTGTTCTTTTCTTGGAAAGTAAAATGCACTTACAGTGGCATGTGCTCCAATATCGTAATAATAGTTATTTGTTACGCAAGGCTGCAAAGTTGTTGTTTGGCGCAAGTGCTTAGTATTGAAAGCCGAGCTAGCGAAGGATTGTAAAATTGAACCATGAGCGAAGCGAATGGTTCAAAAGTACAATCCTGAGCACAGCGAGGCTTTCAAGGCACGAGACGCCAAACAATTTTGCTGCCGAGCGAAACACACAATTTTTCACCTCACCACCGCGAGGAAAATTGTAGGTAAGTAAATGTAATAGAAGACCTTATATTCATTTTCAATAAAGATTTGTTTACATCTCATCAAGATCTCAACATTTTATAATATTTAAATAACCTCACGCTTACCTACACAAAAAAGTCAAAGTATTGTTGGGTAATCACGGTTTAAACTAAGACTCAAATACGCTTATTTCACTTTTTCCGCTAACTTAGCAGGCATCAAAATTCCTATATGTATATCTTCTGCACTAAAATCTATAAATAACCACCATTATTTTGGTTTCACTGTCTGTGGCTTTAGAAAAAAACAAAATTAAACGTATATGAGTTTTTTCTTAAATTAACTTTTCAAACGGTGCGTTCCAAATTTGGAAAAAGCAAAATTTTTATAAAAATTAAACGACATTTTAAAATTATTTATTCGTATTTTATCCTTATAAGTCAGTCTAAATGTTAATATTTCGTATGTACCTACTTAATTAAGAGAGAATAAGTATTATTAATTTTATTTTATCAAAATAATAACAATTTATTATTGGCATAACACCATCAGTTTCTGAACGCACCTCTCATTCTGTATAGAAAAAAGTTGGATCTCGAGATTGACCGTCACGTTCCAAATTCAAAAACTCTTTCCACGCTAGCGGATAAAATGGACTTTTGGGCGCAGATGTTGAGCGATAAAGCAAGCCTTTTCGAGCCGGTGAGGTGAAAAAATATTTTCCTGTATGTAGGCCAATGTCTATGATCGGCTGAATGTCAACTTTAAGGCGCGAAGTACAATGTTTACGAGTATGAGAGACGTGTTGAGATTGAGACGTACCACAGCACGGCTATCACGCGACAGCGCGCGAGGGGTCTCTCGATTTTTCTCGCACTATCCGTCTCTTTCTTATTTGAGCATTTAGAACAAGAGGTATATAGAGCGAGAAAAATCGAGAGTATGTGGCGGCCGTCTCATGATAGACGTGCAGGATAGTCTACCCGTTTGACCACGAATGAGAAATATCCGCGGAAATTTATTAGCGGAGAGAATCAACAATAACAATTACAATAAAATTCTCAACTCACCGAACCCTCAGCTCTATAAGCGCAAGCCAACAAGCACTTTACATCCTTGTTCTTCGGGATTTGTAGACTCTGCAGAGCCATCAACTGGTCCATTTCCACAGGATGATCTTTCTGACACTTCATCACAAATTTCGTGAACTGAATCTTCACCTCTTCATCAGTCATCGTTGCCTGATAAATACAGTTTTGTAGAAAACGAGGAATGTATTTTACGGGGATGCCTTGATTCGAGTCGACCACGCCCCCTTGACAGAGACACGCTTATGCCTTCACGCATATACAGGGTGTCCCAAGAAGTAGTGATATACTGAAGCTGGGAGGTAGAGGGCTATCTGAATCACCCCCATGTATGTTCCGCGATTTTACGTATTTTCGGAGTTATGTCTTTTTTTTAATTTTTCACCTATCGCCGAGTACGATGAGATTTTTATTTATGGTGACATGAATTATTGCTATGCTATGTGATTTTTAAGTGCCCTTGAAGTCGTGAACATACTGGGGTAATTTTATCTTTCTTTGCATTTAATTTTTTTTATTCCATTCAAAGATCTAACGATAGTAAATGTTACCGTACTGAATTGGCCTATCTGTCAGCTTAGCACACAAAAAAAATCAAGCATCTTTCGCAATAATTCACGTCACCATAAATAAAAATCTCATCGTACTCAGCGATAGGTGAAAAATTAAAAAAAAAAGTCATAACTCCGAAAATACGAAAAATCGCAGAACATACATGGGGGTGATTCAGTTAGCCCTCTAGGTCCTCTACCTCCCAGCTTCAGTATATCACTACTTCTTGGGACACCCTGTATGCAACACTCCTCGGGAATGGCTTTTTCGGACAAATTTCGATAAACACACAACTTCGTGAAGTTTTATTTATATTTAATCAAGTGAGATTTTAGATTATTGAAAATACTATAGTATAATAGTATTAACTTGATTATGTCGTAAGATAGTGTATTGTTTGAGAAGGCTGAGTAAAAAAAGAAAAATAAAGAAAGACCCAACTTTGGAATTTGTTTCTATCGAGGAAATTTTAGGCAATAAGTATGTGTCGATTAAATCAGATAAACAATCACATTTAGGTAGCCAATAATCATGATAGAAAATCAGACCTTATTGTTTCTTAATCTAGTCAGAACGGCGTTTCAAAGCACGCGATAATTTCCAATGCACCCCCTTAAGAGGGCCTTCGATTCCAGTCGTACGATCGGAATAAGTACCAACTCCTACTTTAATTTAATATTCCCGCTTTCAAATTAAGTCCAATTATACATAGATTAATATCAGTTACGATGACGATACATTTTATATTACACAACCAGTAAACACAGTACAAATGTATTCAGTAAGACTTACATGAGCATAGCTAACGCTTAGTGCCAGGGTGAACACTAAATTCCAAAACATTTCCAACAAATCTGGTTCACTGCCTTGAAAGATATCAGTTATGTATGATGGTAAAACACCAGCGCGCATTTTATAAACCCCAAAATTGATGGTATCGTGTTTGTAATGTACATAATTGCTCTCTATTTTAAAGATTGATTATATTTTACTCCATTGAAATGTATCTAATAATATCTACCATAATTTATGGTAAATAAAGTTTATGATTATGATTATTATGATTGTGATTATGGCTTCCTGCTGATTTTTAATTTTGATATCTAACCGGACTTATGAGGTTGATGCAAACGCCAAAAAACCAAGGTACCTAAGTGATCGGGCACTCGGGACATCTTAAAGCTTGCAGGACTGCCACACACACATAACTCAAGTACTTATAGGTATACGTAACCTCAATTATTACTTACGCGTTAAGCATCTTAAAACGGAACTCGCACCGCGAGTGCGCACTAGCCGCCTACCACGGGCGCGCGTGCGCCTGGCTGCGGTACGGGCTGTTGATGTGGGGACACAGCACGGACGCGAATGACCTTTTCATTTTGCAAAAGAAATGCCTCCGAATTATCCAAAACATACGACAAACGGAAAGTTGCCGTCCACATTTCGCGCAATTAAAACTACTTACCCGCCCATCAATGTATATCTTGGAAGCAGCATTATTCGTTAAAAAAAATACAAAACAGTTCGATTTTATTAAAAGCACACGGCGTAAAAATCAACTGACCCTCCCGGCACCAAAAATGGATCTATACAAGATAAGCCCGTATTATAGATGTATCGAAATCTATAACAAAATACCGGTGACAATAAAAAGCGAAAATAGAATCAATGTTTTCCACAGTAATTTGAAAAAAATCCTTATAATTTTTTTTTATTACCATTGGAATGAATTTATGACAGATGAGACCCTTAATTTAGCTTGTTGACATTTGAATGTAAAATTGAGTAAACCTAATTGAATAATAATTGTTATAATTTATAATATAATACAGGTAGTACTGACACCCTTTTGTAAAATTGTAACGACGATTTATGAATATTATCTTTTTTGTTTTGTAATTTAACTTTAAAAATTAGAATTCGTACACCTGTGAGCGTGTTGCATGCATTCATCTAGAAAAAGTATTCTTTATTGTAATGTTGCTGTGCCCTAACAGGGTTATGCTGGAACTGTATTTATATGTATATAACATCTTGTAAAGACCCATACTGCAACAAATAAATAAATAAATACTACTTAAGGCGCCGTAGGTTCAGGGTCTTCTCTCCCTCTCACTGAGCATAAGCGTGAGCGAGATGGAAGGGCGTGCTCGGAAGCGCGGATATCATGTTTTTTCATTTTCTGGCCGTTAATAGAAATAAAAAAGTAATCACAGTTCTCTCAAACATGATATCGCCAATTTTTAGAAGCAATTTTAATATTTTTTGCTTTCGTGCATAATTTGTTACGAATATTTTAAGTGTGTTTTAGACCTATGTTCGTGATTTTTTTCTATAGAACGAAAACTGCTCATGTTTCGAATCACTGATCTCGCTGCAGAAACGCCTCAAGATTACTATACAAATTTTTTGAAACCATATTATTATAAACAGACGCATTATATTGTTTCAAAAACTATGTGCGCTTAACTTCGCTAAACCTACGGCGGCGGCGCCATGAAACCATAGAATTTAAACATTCAACTGTATTCTTAGGTATTACGTTAGACCAAAGGCGTCTCTAGCCCATGTCGCGCCCGGGTGCAATCATTACCGTACCGCCCTCTAGCACTAACCTCCCCTAGAGTGCGCTCCGCCCGAGTCGAGGCGAGGCGCCCACTAGGACCGTGCGCCCGGGTGCAACGCACCCCCTGCACTATAGGTAAAGCTGCCACTGCGTTAGACTCTGAACTGTAGTGGGGTTCCCACAAATTAAACTGCGATAGCTGCTTTTGTACTCGTAGTTAGAAGAATAAGGCAACTTATTTTATCAACGTAGGTCGCAACGGCACGGTTAGTTTAGGTACCGATAGGTAGGTCAGTAGGTCAGACCGAATTTCTACGAAAGTTTTCCCTTTCCCCTTAGTCAACAAGGTCCCCTTTCGCCATGACCGCCTGTCTGGCGTCTGTGCGCAGCTTAGCTCCACTGCCCCGTACTACTAGAAAACCCCTCATTTGATATAAATATCAATCACGGCGGTAGGTAGGTACATAGTCAAAGCTACGGGTGTGTAATGATCGGTATAAAAACAAATAATATAACTTCATTGGATATAACCATTTTTGATATAATTTCAAAGGGTAGTAACATTTATGGTTTATAATAAACGCTTGGTATGATATCAAAATATTTTTTTTTATTTAGTACAAGTGTCATACGGTATAACGCTTATTTCTTATAATCATCATAGAGTATAATTCTTATTTGATATTCATCTCATATTGTATAGTGATCAAGCGGAATATTTTTTTCCGTTCAAACCTAACGTAAACCTTTTTTTTTTTTTTGACGCTGGAGAAATGCATTACACATACCCCCCGGCTCACATTACACGTAAACCTAACCCAACCGGCAGCGTGTCGACGTCACCCCGCTTCGCGGGGTGCCTATTTCCGCTCTAAGGGACACAAGTGAACCCTAACCTAACCCACTAATAGTACAATTGTTGCGAGTGTTTTTTTTTTACTGCGGGGGTCTCCGCCCCCCCGAGCCCTCCCGTTCCCCTTTTTATGGCTGTCCTGGCTTGATTATATCAACTGTACATAAGACGGAATTCAATTAAATATAGCAATTCATCAGATTCAGAATTTTCACCACTCGTAATTTAACAACCGAACATTTAAAGGAGGAAAAAAATTCAACTCGTTAAGGTAAAACAATTGACACCATAGTACAAATCACAACAAAGCAAGCACATCATAATAAAAATAAAAACCGGCCAAGTGCGAGTCAGGCTCACGCATGGAGGGTTCCGTACCACTATCTATAAAAACGGCAAAAAAACACGTTTGTTGTATGGGAGGCTGGGAGCCCCACCTTAAATATGTATTTTATTTAGTTTTTAGTATTTATTGCTAAAGGGGCAATAGAAATACATCATCTGTGAAAATTCCAACTGTCTAGCTATCGCGGTTCTTGAGATACAGCCTGATGACAGACAGACGGACGGACAGACGGAGGGACAGACAGCGAAGTCTTAGTAATAGGGTCCCGTTTTTACCCTTTGGGTACGGAACCCTAATGATTTATCAAGGTTATTTCCAAAAATAAACTGTTTTTCAATTCACTCAACTATTCATTATAAAATCATTTCTAAGCGGTGTCAACCCTGGCGTCGATTAGCCGGCACGAGCGGGCTACGACCCGCGCGGTCAAGGTCGCTCGATTGTTTGTAGGCATGTAAAACGGTTGGTATTTGGTATTCCCTTCTTTATTCAGACTTGAGTACATATCTGTTCGTAGAACTTTTATATAATCTGTGACATAGTGTGGGTTCTATTAACCATTTCCGATGATATCGTTAGAGTAAATATACTTATCGGGTAAGTAGGAAAAATATTTTTTTCTAATTTGGCTATAAGAAGATCCTCAAATCTCGCAAAAAAACTCGATACCAAATCTAAAGTTTTATTCATGAATCTTCCAGATCTTCGCCGTTCAGGGGTTCGATCTGAAACAAGAATACAATTAATTCATAATTAACCTGTCCATTCTATACACGGTGAAGGATTTTTTGACATGGGACATGTATATGATGACTGAAGAATGTTGATGACACTTACTTTGCAGCCTGGGCTTGCTTGACACTGCATTCGAAGATCATTGCCGCTCTCTCGCAAATCTTCTTGTCTCCGCTGACTTCTTGATCATTTACTGCAATTTACGTTTGCTTTAATTAATACCCCCTTTCGTGGACTGTACTTTCTGATTGCGAGTATTGCGACTGCTTTGCGTTGGTATCAGAAATCGAAATGCATGCGTATATTTTCAGGCATTGTTTAAATCTAAGGAATGGATGAAAATCGAATAGCAACAAAGGTACATAATCATAAACGAATAAACAATATCAATATCATCATATCATATGAGCCGAAAGACGTCCACTGCTGGAATAAACAATAATGAGTCAAAATTGTATTTTTGGTGCAATCTATTACTTCGTACTGTAGGTACTGTTTTGTATAGTCATCATTGTCATCAATTACTCATTGAGAGAATTTTAATGAGCCGAAACACAGACCAGCTTAAGGGTGCCTTTCCACCAGAGATGTGCTATGCTTGCTATGCTTGCTATGCTATGTTTTCATACATTTGAAACGTAGCTGTAGCTGGAGCTGAATGCTATGAGCTGATGCTATATGTTTCCATACAAATGTATGGAAACATATAGCATATAATGGTACCATGGTAAATGCATATTTTATCCTTTAAACGATATTTATTATCATTAAATGTACATATTCTACAAAAAGAAGGAATAAAAAACCATTTACAATAACAATAATAGAAAGCTAACTTAAATTCAAGTGTACATTGTGATACAAGTGAGGTACCTACTTATGTTGATAACCACATCAGAGGCGGAATTGTTCACGCGAGCCGCAGGTGAGCGTGATTGCGTGATAAGAGAGCCGAGGATGTAATTATCAAAGCTCACGCGTTTCAAGCGACGTATCTCAACACATTTTGTGGTGGTTGGTTATTTTAATGTTATCGAAAGTGAATAGTTTTATTAAACTAACCGTTTGTATTACTTAAAAGTACCAAAGTACATCACAGATTCTGATAAGATTCCGTTGAAATAGCAACTAATGAAATGCCAAAGATGATCCTTGTGGAATCGACGGAAGTTCTCAAATATTATGGGGGTACATACAGGGATTGAGTTTTTTTCTCTAATAATCAACGCATTTGTTCTCGGAAATCAATTCCTGTGGTAAATTGGAAAATAAATGTGGAAATATTCTCGTGGCTTCGCGGAGTACTAAATTGAAGTCGGTTAAAACTTTGTTTTTAAAGTAAATTATTATATAATTATTTTCCCAGATAGGTCTTTTACCGGTCATTGTGGCGGTCTTTGGGGTAGGCCTATGTCCAGCAGTGGACGTCATTATGATGATGATGATTATGGTGAAGATGATGATGATTTTACCAGAGAAGCAAGCGTCGAGGAAGTCCTCGGTATTCTTGACGACCCCATTTTTCTCAGCGGACGCCATCTGGGCTAATTCTCTTATTCCTTCTGGTACTAATTTCCCTTCGTCATCAATCTGTAAATCAACAGTTTTTATCAATTAGCATGATGATATTTGTTCTAATCATTTGCATGATGACGTATGGTTCATGAATTCGTTTGATTGTCCAGTGTTTTTTGTGAGTAGGTATCAAATGTTCACAGAGAGCCAACTGACATTACTGAACGTTAAAAACATGCTCTTTTACTTATACATTGATAATTATATAATGACGATGACAATGTTGTCATCATCATGTGAGACAGCTTTGAAGACCACAGCCATAATAACACTACTACTTGCTCTGTAGTAGTGTTGTGTTCCTGGAGGTGAGCAAGGTCGCCAGAGCTCCCGAGGATGCGTTGTGTTGAGAGCGAGGGAACTTGTTGCTTCAGCTGTCAACACAGCGTATCCTCAAATATATCAAGGGTCGGCAACGCCCATGTTACTCCTTTAGAGTTGCATGCGTGTATAGGCTGCGGTGTCCGCTTACCATCAGGCGGGCCGTACGCTTGTTTGCCACCGTCGTAGTATAAAAAAAAAAACAACGGACTCCTATGAAAAGTAATGTTTCATCCTAATTATTTTTCATCCTTTTCATTTGTTGTTTTGATGAAAAAAATTGCTTTTGCAAAATTAATAAGCTAATTAGGTATAATCTACTGCTGGTGGTATTATGTAGTGTGCAGCACCGTGTAATTGGCATGTTATAACCGACCTTGCTGAGCATGTCACTGCGAACTCTGGACCCTAATTGTGAACCAATGAGGACTATTTTCTGACGACCGCGGTGTGCCGCTATGAGTAATATCTATAGTGATTTTCTAACTGATGCGGTATAAGATAATATTTAAGTGTATTATTATTGCAACGACTTGCAAGTTTTATACACGATAGCCAGCAGCAGGTCAATCACGTAACGCATTGTACGTACGGTAGGTAGATCTAGAATGTCAATTTTCATATGGAAAAATGACAGTTGGATCTACCTAACGCGCGTGCAAAACGTTACGTGATTAACTGATTACCCCTCAGAAATACGTGAAGGACGCATGCACAAAATATAAAAAATATATAAAAATTCGCGCGTGTGCAAGGTTGTGTCGATATTTTGCTAAAATTCAAACTTGGTATTACCAATAAAGTTTAATCATCCAGTTTTAAGTACGAATACAAACGTTAAAATATAGTACGGCGGAAATTGGCCAATATTGATAAAAGTCGTGGACACGTCTTCTATATACCTAAAACTGGTATGGATTTGTTCCTTGTTGTCTCCAGAGTACGAATCTACCGGTTTTAGTTAAGGGAGAGGGGGACGGACATAGCTGTGACGTCATAAAGATGGCGGCCGACGGTCATCGATTTTTGTTCAAATCTCGGGTTCTATTTTTCTGATCGGTTCAAGTGAGGTGTCATTTGAATGCGTATTAAATGTTCTATAATTCATTCTTTGAGATCTGTAACGTACATTCAACCGTTTGGAAAATAATTAAAAAAATAGTTTTTTTTACCTTAGACGGTCTGCTTTCTTACCATCATAATTCGAGAAAGAGATACTTTAGCGTGATAAATGTCATTGTAAAAAATATCAAACATTTTATTAGCTTTCCAATAATATGCAATTTGTTGTCGTTAAATAATAAACCTGTCCTTTATGGCCAATTCCGTAACGCAAGTCCGCGGAAACCGGCACGATGCGTATGATTGGAATACTATAAGAGTTCAATTTTGGTGTTCCCAATTGAAAGGTACTGTTGTTTCTATTGGTGTTGCTGTTGTTGTTGTTGCCCTAGGGCATCCCCGTGGTGCTTAAGGCGGTGCATTAGAAATTATCGCGTGCTTTGAAACGCCGTTCTGACTAGATTAAGAAACAATAAGAGGTTTTCAGATATATGATTCTTGACTATATGATTGTTCATCTGATTTTATCAATGCATGATTGCTTAAAATTTCCTCGATAGATAGAAAAAACCAAAGTTTGGTCTGTATTTTCCTTTTTTTATTCAGCCTACTCAAACGATGCATTATTTAACGACACAATCAAGTAAATACTATAGTATTTTATCTCATCTAAAATCTCACTTTATCAAATTTTAATCAAACTTCAGCAACTTAGATATTTATCGAGTGTTACATCTCGTTTTCTCGTGGGCGGAAGGCATCAGCGTGTCTCTGTCTAGGGGGCGTGTACGACTCAAATCAAGGCATCCCCTTAAGGCCTTCATAAGCTCTCGCCACGCCTTCCTGTGTGTTCCTGTAGTCGAATTAATAAATACTGTGTTTCAGGGGACGCCTTGATTTGAGTCGTACACGCGCCCTAGACAGATAAATATGTTTCAATAAAAAGGCATTTTAAATTCATAACTTCTTTGACTGTTGGCCGCAAGCTTTCGCCAAAATCCAGCCCGAGGACTAGGAGCCAAACTCGGAACAAGGCCGCTCTTGCCGTACCTCAGGCCCGCGCATTTTTCGTTTCATTTGAGTGCAAGTTGTGGTTGAATTTGAAGACATTTGCACGTGGTGATTCGTTACATTACCTTTCTAGCAACAGCTATATGTAAAAATATGTTTTCTCTGGAGATGCGTTTAGATATTTTTATATATGGCTTGTCGACTGATATGTGTTGCGAACTATGGAGCTCCAAGTAGTAGCAGTTTTGCAGGCAACAAGTTCGAACAGACCAACACGGCCCGAAGGCGAGCGAGCGGTGAGGCTCGCGGGGCCAAAGGCCCGGAGCATCCCTCAAGAGAGTGCTCTTCACGCGAGTACTAAGGCCAAAGACCCCGAAGGGCGAGCTCACGCAGACATTTTACTACTCCTAAATGCATTACAAACAAACCTGAGGGCCGAAGGACCGAAGCGTACCTTTAAAGCGGGCTGTCCACGCAAGCCAGAGGGCCAAAGGCCCAAAGGGCGGGCCCACGTGGACACTTTACTACTCCTATGTGACCTACAAGCAAACCTGAGGGCCGAAGACCCGAAGGAGAGCAGTATGGCACGCGAGGCGGCAGGCCAGGCTCTGCGTAGGACCGAAAGCCCGAATCGTTCCTTCAGAGTGGGCTCTCGACGCAAGCCAAAAGGCCAAAGGCCCAAATGGCGGGTCCACGTGGACTCTTTAGTACTCCTATGTGTCCTACAAGCAAACCTGAGAGCCGAAGGTCCGAAAAAGAAGCATGGCACGCGAGGCGGCAGGCCGAGCTCTGCGTGGAGTCGAAGGCCCGAAGCGTTCCTTGCGGGCTCTCCACGCAAGCCAGATGGCCAAAGGCCTGAAAGGCGGGCCCACGCGGACACTTTGTTACTCCTAAGTGTCTTACTAGTGAATCTAACAGCAAGGCCCGAACCGTCCTTTCAGAGCGCGCTCTCTACGTGAGTCGGAGGGTCAAAGGCCGGAAGCGATCCTCCAGAGTGCGTGCGCTCTCGGATACTTTACTCCTGGGCTGGGCTCCGTGCGTCCCTTCAGAGCGCGCTCTCCACGCGAGCCTGCGCGGACAACTTGAGGGCCGAAGACCCGAAAGAGAGTGGCATGGTAATCGAGGCTGCAGGCCGAGCTCTCCGTATAGGGACGAAGGTCTGTAGCGTCCCTTCAGGGCGCGCTCTTGGACACCATACCCGCCGAGTGTTTTACAAGTGAACCTGGACTCAAACACTCACCAAGCGGACACACTCTCGGTGCGTGCAACGTTACAGTTACAAATCTCTCTGCCGCTTTTCTTATACCTGTTTTTCACTTCTCTTTTGCGAGGAAATACATAACCAAAACAAGTCAGATTTGGAAAGTACAAGTCAAAGTACAACACAGGTAACCTCAGGCAAAAACTAGTCCTACTAATATTATAAATGCGAAAGTGTGGATGTTTGATGTTTAGATGTGTGTTACTCAACCACGCTTAAACGTCTCAACTGATTTGGATGTATTTTTGTACGAAGATAGTTTATAGCCTGGATTAAAATATAGGTCAGTTAGGTGATCAGTTTATCCCGGATCCACGCAGACCGAACCCACCCGCACCCGCAGTCGCGGGCGGAAGCTAGTTGTCTAATAAAGCTGCTTGCGTTCATTGATTTATTAATTACTAGCTTTTGCCCGCTGCTTCGCTCGCGTTAAATTCGGGGTAACACGGTTCCCCTTTCCTGATTTAGAACACAGAAGAGAACTCGGAACAGAATATTATTTTAATACGCTAAGTTGTAGACGATATTATATGTCTTTCCATTTGGGGATAGAATGTAAAGATTCTGGGATTGGACACACGCGAACATTTTAAGTTCACCCCAGCCACCTTTAATGTGTCCTTGCGCTTTGTTAATGGTCATAGCGAAAGTAAGCTTAAGAGGAAATTGTAGCCTTTTCAACTGGAACGGGAGATCTGTGGAAATTATTGGGATTCGTGGGATCATTACATTTTCACCCTTTCCTACGCCGGTTAAGATAGTGGCGCTAATGATATTGCATATCCAAGTTGTGTGACACGAAGTCGCGTCCCATTACATAATCTCGGGGCATCCAAATTTCGCATAAGAATGACTGGGACGCCTAGTTTTAATTGAAGCTTGTGTGAGGGTACACCTGACAGCTCAAGTGAATTTAAAAATTCTACGGGATATGATGTGATCTGTTCTGTATCCATAATACTGTGTGTTCGCCTTTGTACTTTGATCTATTGTGTGACATGTATATTCCTAAACCTGTTATTGTGTACAATAAAGTGCTTACATACATACATACATACTGTGTCTCCTGGTACTTTACACAATATGTCTGAATTTATTTTGTTGACAACATCATTTTTTGGTGCTAAAATTGCTCTTTAACATAAATATTGATTTTCGTGTATATTGTTTTTTTAAATCTGGGTAAACACTTGCAACTAATTCTGAATCAATTTGCACTAATTGACAAAAATCTCCCGTCAGTGTCACTCAGCCCTCAGCATCTGTTTCTAACCGACCATCTACTATTTTCAATAGTGTTTCGGCATAGTTGCCAGCATTTGTGTCATCATATAGTTGCACTCTCATATTTGTAGTCAAAGTGAACTTTCTTACGGTGGCCCATAGAGTGGACGACTTGAGACTATGCTTTAATTTCGTCTGCAGGTGTCTTCTTCTGAATGACTGGTAACGTTTGGCGGAAATCACCAGCCAATAAAACCACCATCCCTGCCATAACATCGATACTGTTGCGCAAATCCTGGAGCGTTCGATTTAGTGCTTCTACCGCTTTTTTGTGCGCCATAGTACTTTCAGTCCACACTAAGAGTTTGCACTGACGTAACATAGCACCCCATGCGCTATTTTTACTAAAATTACAGATTGTTTGAATTAAATTACCTTATTATTCGTTTGTATCACCTGTACTAATTTTGCGGCGAGTCTCACACAAATTTCAAAGATAAAATAAGGCAGGTATTTTTCGTTGGTTAACAGAGACTGTGTACCAATTTTTAGCTTCCTACCTTGAAATCTGCGAATAGTCCCATATAAAATTTCACCCCGTTTTTCAAAGAGTTGGGGGCAGATTAAAAAAAAATGATGCACGATTTATTTTGTTAGTCACAAATAGTCCGAAGCGCGTGGCGTTGTACGAAGGAACTGATTGAGGGATTTGGTGCCCGAACCGGATTGTTCCGATAGCTCAGTTGGTTAGTAGCAACGGGCCATGAATGCCTGTGGTCGCCGCTTCGAATCCGGCTCGGAGCATTAAATTTTTCCATTTTTCCTTTCATTTAAAATTTACAAATAGTCCGCTTACCAATTTTTTGCTTTCTACCTTGAAAATTGCGGAAAGCTGCATATAAACTTCCACCCCCCATTTTAGGGAAGTGGGGGGTAAGAAAGAGATAAAAAGTACCCTTTGTCACTCTCCATCCCTTCAACTATATCCACTTAAATAATTTACTTTAAAAACAAAGTTTTAACCGACTTCAATTTAGTACTCCGCCAAGCCACGAGAACATTTCCCATTTTTTTTACAATTTACCACATGAACTGATTTCCGATTGCAAATGCGTTAATTACTATAGAAAAAAACCGAATCGCTGTATGTGGGCCGATAATATTTGAGGACTTCCATCGATTCCCCAAGATCATCACCCAGGCACTTCATTAGTGCCTATTTCATTGGAATCTTATCAGAACCTGTGACGTACTTTTGCACTTTTAAGTACAAAATTGAGGAATTCGATAAGTCATCTGTGGTCTTCATCATCAATTCCTCGCCACCAAATTTATGATTCCGGATGTAAATACACGAGTTATAACAGAAAATACCAAAATCACTACACGCGTGCCAAATAAAACTGAGGAGTCCCCTCAATTCCTCATGGATCCCATCATCTTACTGAATTTTGAAAAAAATGGGACCCATCTGGAAGTATATACATACGAACAAAAAAAAATTTTTCGAATCGGCTCATCAATGACGGAGTTCTGAGGTAACAAACATTGACCATTGTTTTGGACCATCATTTTACCCCCGATGTCATCCCTTTAAGGGATGATTTCGAGGTAAAAACTATCCTATGTTTTAAACCAGGCTATAAACTACATTCGTGCAAAATTTCATTCAAATCGGTTCAGCCGTTTAAGCGTGATTGAGTAACAAACATCCAAACATCTAAACATCCAAACATCTAAACTTTCGCATTTATAATATTAGTAACTTTCGCATTTATAATATTAGTAGGATTTTCATCTTAATACTAGGAACCAGATTAATTTTACATCAACCGGGCGTAAATTGGTAATAACAATCTCACTTGTCAGCCAAAAGAAGACGTAAAATTGTGTGTGGGGGTGAAAAAGTATGCTTCAGTGCACTCGCCTCGCCTTCGGCTCGGGCTACAAAGTTCCTGAGGTGGCCTTTATTTTACTGCTTTAGATGCGTATCATGACCGTCTGAGTCGTATAATTACTCAGAAAACAAAAAACGAGTTTCTAAAGGCGCGATGCCAGCGCCAGCGATCGCTAGCAGAGACGAGCGTGGTGATAGTTAATTGGTGCGTAATTCACAAGATTTATTATTACTTGGTTATTTATTATTGTACACCAACAAAATCTATATTTTTTGAAAAGCTTATTAAATTACCTATCTTTTTTATAATAGCTTTTATTACGCTAAAGTTATTATTTATTGACTTACATGCATGTTTTATCAGTACTCGTTCAAACGCGCGGGGTAAAAAAATCATATTTTTTCTAATAATTAAAAAACTGTTGATTGTACGTCACAGCGTTCTGAAAATCAATTATAGTACGTCTAATAAGCTTTCAAATGACACCTCACACGAAGCAATCAGTAAAATAGAACCCGAGATTTGAACAAAATTCGATGACCGTAGGCGGCCATCTTTGTGACGTCACAGCTATATCCGTCCCCCTCTCCCGTAACTAAAACCGGCATATTCGTACCCTGGAGACAACAAGGAACACATCCATACCAGTTTTAGGTATATAGAAGAGATGTCCACGAAAATCGTGAAGGAGACGACTTTTTGCGATTTTGCCACCGTACTAATATGAGTACGAAATTGCTAGGCTAAATTAATAGTTTATAAGTTTATACAGACAGAAACAAAAGTTGCCTCCCCTTTTCCCAAAAGCTTATATTTGCTAGGTTTTATGTAAATAACTACAACTTAGAGAAGTTGAGAAACCCCCGACATTTTCATTTGAATGCCCAATATCTCAAAAACGGCTAAACAGTTTTTTATGAAACATGACAAAGAACACTCGGGATAAAATTATCTATGACACAAAAAAAAACGCATTCAAATCGGTAGGTACATCCATTAGGTAGCTACGCCACAGCTACGCTACCACAGACAGATACACAGACAGACACGTTAAACTTATAACACCCCTCTTTTAGCGTCGGGAGTTAAAAAAGCCTTTCAGATGCTGCCGTGTCCTTAATTATCGGGAACAGTGCTGTCCGATTCCATAGACTATACTGACATTCGGAAAGCATACAGATAATTCTAAAGTCAAGCAACACTCACCATTCCTGTCTTCTTAAAAACGCATGCTATCATACACTTGACGTTTTCGCTCTCCGGAGACTGGTGATCCTTCATCACCTTTAGCATCTCTTCGACACTCACGGGGTGCTCGACTGCGCACTCTTGCGCATAGCTAATGATCTTCGCCTTAAATACATTGACTTCCCCGGCCTATAATAAGACAAAACCTATTAATGCAGTCAAAAAAGGCACGATGCGGTTAAAACTATTCTCACTTCAACAGATTTCAACTATTTTGATTTTTATATATGAATAAATAAATAAATATTTGCGGATAATCTTACAGAATTCAACCTAGACCCAAACTAAGCAAAGCTTGTAATATGGGTGCTAGACGATAAACATACTTATATAGGCAATTAAATGTATACTTAAATACATAGAAAACATCCATGACTCAGGAACAAATATTCGTGCTCATCACACAAATAAATGCCCTTACCGGGATTCGACCCCAGGACCTCTAGCTTCGTAGGCAGGGTCACTACCAACTAGGCTAAAGCGGTAGTCGTATAAACTCGAATATATATATTATTTTGACGACCGGTTAGCCTAGTGGGTAGTGACGCTGCCTACGAAGCTGAAGGTCCTGGGTTCGAATCCCGGTAAGGACAAATATTTGTGTGATGAGCATGAGTATTTGTTTCTGAGGCTTGGATGTTTTCTATGTATTTCAGTATTTATATCTATTAAATCGTCTAGTACCCGTAACACAAGCCTTATTGAGCTTACTATGGGGCTAGTGCGATTTGTGTAAGATTGTCCCCTAATATTTATTTATTTATTTATACATTCCTAGTGATTGCCAATTTGGTTAGATACACTGATCCGAGGTTCCCATTTCTACTGATTCCCATGTCTACTACTACCTACTACCTACTGCTCTCTTTGTGTACCTCTACACACAAAGAGTAGGTATGAAAAACAATATGTGCCACTCGGTAGCAAACTTATTTTCGTCTTGGGCGTACACACTCGAAACCCTCGTGACGCTCATGATTCTGTTGTAGAATCTTTCGCCTCACTTAGAGACTTCAATGTACCATCCACGCGGTAAGTATATTTGAGCGTTTTGCTCCCTTGAGACACAATTTACACATATATTTGTGAAAAAATATCCTTTTTGTATTCTTTTTATACAGATAATCCAACATACCCTTGATTCATAGCTAAGGCACAACGTAATTAAAACCACAACATTAAATTTGAAACTCATGGCTGCTAGTTCACTTGGCTCAAACAGTAACTCCGTAAATCCGAACTGTGAATGTGTGAATTACTTACCCAAATGGTCATTTTTATACTGAAAACGATAATAACAAATGCTGGTGCACAAAGAGCGCTCTATTCACACCTCACATAATTGACGAATTATTGCAAAATGTGTTTATTATTAAGCCCTATTTGTCGACAAATGTCCGGAACCCTTTGTGATTTTCATTCGTTGCAACATGAGTAATTGCAGTTATCAATGTGATAGAAATCTGTTTACAATGATGGAATCGAAAGTAAACCTGTAATACTGTATCAATTATGATATTAATTCCTAATACAATATTCAGACTAATGACGCGTCTAAGAGGCAACCGGATGGCTCGCGGTATTTGAGCTCCCGAAGTGTTGTGGAACCGCCCTGTGCAACCCGAACTGAACCAACTTGTTCTGGGGCGGAAATAGAAAAAAGAAATGAAACATTTTTTTTGTCTCTACGCAGCCGCTTGAAGTAGAGGTGGCTAGAAAGGGTGCACGCTGTTTCTGCTGCAATCGTATGCCTGGCGACAATTTTCTACACCCCCAACTTCACTTGCAGTTATGTCAATTGTTATTATCAAAATTGATCATTATCATCTTCATCATATCAGCCGAAAGACATCCACTGCTGGACATATGCCTCCCCCAAAGAGTGCCAAAGTGGCCGGTCTTGCGCTACCCGCATCCAGTGAACTCCCGCAACCTTTACCAGGTCATCAGTTCACCTTGTGGGGGGCCTACCCACGCCACACCTTCCGGCATGTGGTCGCCACTCAAGAACCTTTGCGCCCCAACGACCATCCCACCATGTGCCCCGCCCACTGCCACATAAGTTTTGCGATTCGGAGGGCTATATCGGTTACCTTGGTTCTGCTGCGGATAGCCTCATTTCTGATGCTATCACGCAGAGAAACTCCCAACATGGCCCTCTCCATTGCCCTTTGTGTGACTTTGAGCCTTCTTATGAGGCCCATAGTAAGGGAAGCAAAATTGATACTTGCTACAAAATCACTAATATGGAAGTCACAGTACCTACAGACTAACGGAAGATTGTTTGCGCTAACAATCTAATTATGTCGTGGAGTTTGGCCTCCCAAAAACTCCACTTAAAATCTGATGATAGACCCAACTACCTAATTTACTGCTAAGGTTATCATTAGATTGCTTGTCTACTGTATAAAATGATACTGAGTGGCAGTATTTTGGTAATCTGTTGTGGAGCCTTCTGTGATCAAGTATCTGACGAATAGTTATTTGATTAAAAATGGCAAAGCTATCCGTTTTCATTTGCTCTCTATACGTTTTGGTGTTGACGTCATACTCAATGGTAAGTTTGTTTTTCAATCGTAGTAAGTAAATGTTGTCAGTCTGCGCTAGCTTGCAGACCACGTAGCATGGACGGCCTTATCACACGATAAGTGCGAAGAGCGTCCGTCACTGGCTGACACGTACCGTTCAATAGAACGAGACGGACTGATACGGGGTCAGAATGGTAAATATACTAACTATAGCCCATTCTCTCTCGTCAATTCGATGAGGCCTGTCCCAGCAATAGAAAGAATGTGTCTTTCTCAAAAAATGTAACAGATATTGCCGCTGAAGTCAACTTACCTCTCAGAAACCAAACATTTTGAGGTGCGTTCAAAGTAAATGCTTTGGGTTATTCCCAGCTGTAACCAGTAATGGTACATTGTGATACAAGTGAGGAATGTTGACAATTACATCAGAGGCGGAATTATCACGCGAGCCGCAGGTGAGCGTGATAAGAGAATGTAATTCAAGGTGAGGAATATAATTCAGTGAGGATGTAATTCAAAGCTCACGTGTTTCATACGACGTTTTTCAACGCATTTTGCGAGGAAAAATTCCTTTTCATAAGATGAAAATTGCATATGCCTGGCAAGTTATTTTATTTACTTATTGTTAGCAAGTATGGCAACAGGTTTTTACTCACATATGGTATACCTACATCGCGAAGAATTCCCAGTGGCGTCCATTCTATTTATCACTTTTCTAGTCACTCACAACGCAAAAGCATAGGTACCTACTTATACTTTCACTTTAAACAAGGATACCTATTATTATACTATACCTATAACTATTATTATGTATGTCTTTCCCGTTCACGGGACAATGATGTCCCGGACCTTTGGGAGGCGTGCGTGGAGCTAGGTACCTATAAAGTACCAACTGAGCTGACGTCGAAGCCCTTTTGACAATTTAATGAAATGCAAGAAGTACACCGAGCGGATGCTGTCCCTGCCCGTGTCATGGGACGCACACAGAGACAGCACCCGCTGGGGTGTATAGGGACTATTGATGGTTGATGGAATCTAAATAAAACGGGTTATTGGGTTGGGCTAGTGGCTGGGCTATTGGGTGAAACATCGGACGCCTGCCTAATAAAACTGTTTCAATCTTTATCTCTAGCAGACGGTGACTCGCTAACTGCTAGATGGGCCCCTATTAATAACGACAAATGACCTGCAACACCGGTCAGAGAGCTGGGGGATAGAGAGGTGGCACTGGACTTTAAACATATAGCCAACTCGCCACTTAGGTGTCCACATCTACCCTCGAGCAACAGCTCTTGCGACTCCACTCTGGACGGCCAATAAAGGCAAGCCAGAGGCGGAGGGCCTGTCCAACCAACCACCCGATCGGCTCAGCCTGACCACAGGACACCCCCAGGAGCACTCAGGTACATAGGGTCGCTACTCCCTAACAGCCCGCCACAAGCTGCCTTACGTTGACTGATTGCACCTGAAATCTGGTGGGCGATGGGGCCCGTGGGGCCGTCACATTCCTACGCCCATTGTTATTATACTATATATTAATTATATTATATTATACTATTTTTTTTAGTGGAACTGGGCAGGACACCTTGCCAGACAGAATGATGGTAGGTGGACCAAAAAGGTGTCAGATTGGTGGCCAGTTATAGGTAAAAGGAGCGTCGGCCGTCCACCAGCCCGATGGGTGGACGATATTAGGAAGATAGCGGGTCGCTTCTGGATAAGATTAGCTCAGGATAGGAACGGGTGGCGTACACGTAGAGAGGCCTATGCTCAGCAGTGGGCGATTACGGGCTGCAAATGATGATGATGATTTTTTTTTCAGGCAATGACAGAAGATCAGAAGAGTATGATCCGTCAACACTTCCACGAGATCGCCATGGGTTGTATAAAGGATAACCCTGTAACGGCCGATGACATCACTGCCCTTAAAGCTAAGCAAGTGCCCTCCGGCCCTGGTGCGCCTTGCTTCTTAGCGTGCGTGTTTAAGAGCACTGGCGTCGTGAGTCTTTTATTTCTTCTTAAAAAAAGAACAATTTCACCCGTCCCGTCTGTCCCCAGCACAGATCATCACCTCCAAGTGGTCCCCAATAAACCGAAATAACCCCCTACCACCAACGCAATGGGGATAGGCTAGAGGAGGCGATGGTATCATAAAGTAACAACCAACGGCCCAGTGGCACCTGACTCGATTCTCAAAACCATATTTTGCTGGTGCAAGACTGGGTGTGCGATGCGGCTGCCGGAAAGCAGGAATTACCTGCTCCAGTGTCTGCGGTATACATGCACTAACGGAGCTCCCATCGAAGTTACCGTCGACGACGATGATTATGATGATATCTAGATTTAGAAGATAATTAGGAATTTTATTTTTAGGAATATATGTGCGGTACTTAAAGAAATGTGTTTATTTCTTTATTGTCCATCTTCTTCCCTCCATATCTCATGAAATATCAGTGGAAAAATGTATATATCTGTTGTGTAGAGAATTTGTTGCAGATTACTAGTGTTCAGAACATTTTTTGCTATAGGCCACAGTTTACGGGTTATTTACGAAAAACTAAAAACGGGACCTTTACACCCCCCTCCGCCCGTAAGCTTCGCCCCCACCCACCAGTACTTTTAGTACGTGGTTTAAAATAACATTCCCTACAACTACACCAAAATTCGCTTTTACACGAGTTTTTTCCCCTGCCTTTCCTTCGTTGGGTGGGCTATTTGTTATTACCTCAATGGACCTGGAATTACTGCTAGAAATCTAGAATTTTTAGTTTTATGGCACGTAAAAAGAAAAGTAGAGTCTGCAATAAAAGATTGTATATTTATCATTATACCTATATTGTTTTCGCAGATGGACGATAGCGGCATGCTGCAGAAGGAATCGGCGATGGAACTCGCGAAGAAGGTGTTCAACGATGCCGAGGAACTGACGTCCATCGAGAACTATCTGCACTCGTGCTCACACAGTCAGTCACGTCTATAATTATCTAATCTTGTCTATTTTGATATGTTTGGTTAGTTGGGGTAAACTCATCATCATCCTGGCCGATTTCGACCACGGCTACTGAAAAGAAAAAAACTGGCTAACTGGAGAGTAGTTCGTGAGCTCTCAATGTCAGATAAAGAAACACTCCAATACTTCAATACTGGACGGCGATTTTCATCAACGTTGGTGATATTTGAGACTTGACTTTTTCTATCATGATAAACATGGCATAGACAAAGGGTATCTCCAGAACGAACCGAGATATGAGGGTTGCATTTTACCACTTATCGTTCTTTATCGTTACACATATTTATCCACAACGCTGACTGGTAAAATGGCAACCATAGTTTCACTAGTGCTGAATGATTGGTACTTACTCCAAGTAGGTAGGTAATAAGCGTGTTTTCTTACCTATGAAATTAAAATTCCTATTGGTTACTGACATCAGCCTATATGGGTCCATCTGCTTTGCTCACAGCTTTCTACACATATTTGTAGTCCCCGAACTGGTGGTTTTGCTCTGGTGGGTCCGATAAGTGGTCCCTCTGTAGCGTCGAATTTTCGCACGTAAGGTGTTGTTTATACTGTTATTTTTCAGTCAACAGCGAGCCAGTGAGTGATGGAGAAAAGGGATGTGAGCGTGCCATGCTCGCTCACAAGTGCATGCTGTCAAACGCTGCTCAGGTACCTACCTATTACTTGCTATTTACATTAGTGGTTACTTTCATCTGATAATTAAGTTAATTGGTGTAATGTATGCGTAATTAATCTTGTGGCTTCAACTGGCATTTGTCAGGCTCTAAAGTGCAATTTAGATTCATTAAATTACGGGTTACCGAGGTACTTACTCGTATACTTCACTGACAGATCTACCAAACCCGGCAACTTATATAGTTGATTTCTTGCAAGTGTAGATAATTCCCGCTTCATTAAACTTTGCTCATGAAAACTTGGCTTTGGTGCAACCTTGCATATTTTTGCCCAATATTGTTCTATGGAAACTCTGTCCTTTGTCATTTTAATGATCTAACATATAATATTTTGTGACATTGTTTACAGTTTGGTTTTGATATCTAAATCTATGAAGAAACACGAAGAATACGCCCCGAAGGACCGGCATGATAGGAAAATGGCCTCTAATGATCCAAGGACTGTTATTATTATTGAAACTAATAAATGTATACTGTTGAAAAGACATTCGTTTTATCTAGGTAATAAGAAGAGATCCTACATATTATAGGTAGGTACTACGTGCCCGAATTGCTTTTCGTATTTCCATTTTTTCCACCCGCCATTTCGCGTTTCAATAGGTCTATTTATTAATTCGTATGGTAAACAGGATGAAACAGCAACAAATATACTTAATCAACGATAAATGAATACTGACGCTAATACATGTGTATTTTAACAGATGATTCCCTATTTATAAAAAATATGTGTGTAGGTATACGAGGGTTGTTTGATAACTACCCGTTTATGAAAAAAACAATCAGTCGTTTTTGTAAATATGCATTTATTATTCTACGTAGTCTCCTTTTAACTCTTTACATTTATTCCATCTATACTCAAGCTTCAATAAACCATCTAAAAAGTATGATTTCGGAAAGTCATTAAAATAGGCCGCTGTGGCGGCAATGACCTCGTCATTTGATCTAAATCGCTTACCACCGAGCCATTTTTTCAGGTTGGGAAACAAAAAGAAATCGCATGGGGCCAAATCTGGAGAATACGGGGGGTGAGGCAATAGTTCGTATGGTAATTGTTTAATTTTGGCCATCACGACTGGACGAATGAGCTGGGGCGTTAACGTGATGAAACAGTACTTTTTTCTTCTTGAAATCGGGTCGTTTTTCCTTCAACACAGCTTCAAATTCATTCAATAAATTGGCATAGTACTGCCCTGTTATCGTTCTTCCCTTTTCTAAGTAGTCAATGCGAATCCCAGAAAACGGTGGCCATGACCTGTCCCGCCGATGGGACGGTTTTTGCTTTCTTTGGAGCAGGTTCACCCGGTAAAATCCACTGCTTTGACTGCTCTTTCATTTCCGGGGTATAGTGGTGAACCCACGTTTCTTCTACGGTCACAAAACGACGCAGAAACTCCTTCGGGTTACGTTTGAACACTCCTTAACACTGCTCCGAAGTAGTCAGTTGGTTCCGTTTTTGCTCCTCCGTGAGTTAACGCGGCAGCCACCTCGCCGATACTTTCTTCATACCCAATTATTCTTCTAATATGTTTTGTACTAGCACAATTGAAACGTTGACAGCATCAACGATTTCTCGAAGTTTAATTCGGCGGTCGGCTAGAACGATATTTTCAATTTTTTTAACCATGTCGTCTGTACTCACCTCAATTGGGCGGCCTGGGCGATCCTCGTCAAAGACGGTTGTTCTCCCTCGCTTAAACTCGTTGTACCAGTATCTAACGGTTGTCATAGAAGGAGCATATTCATGGTAAACCGCCTGCATTCTTTCTTTTATCTCATTACATGTTTTCCCTTCCAAAAACAAAAACCTAATTACAGACCGATACTGTTCTTTCTCCATTTTAACAATTTTACATTCACGCTTCCACTGAATCTCTGTAAAAAGAGAAAAAAAAAACAAAAAACTGCAGGTTTTTTTTATTTTCCCGCCTCTGAAGAATGGCTTAAAAAGGTGGTATACATATTTTCGGCCAATGATATTGTACATTTAGAAAACGGCTACATATCAAACAGCCCTCGTATGAAGATAGTTTCAGGAAGCAGAACATGGCTGCTTTCTGAAACTATCTTCATATACCTACCAATTTTCACCTATTAGGTAGATTATTTTTAAACTGCCCAACAAATTTAAAATTCTTACGCCACCAGAAATTCTGTCATTCGCCTTTGCCAATGAAGGTGAAACAGAATTCCTTTCGCATTTCTAATATTGAAGTAAGTAGGTGTGTATTAAATACTCAAGGTGGTTCGACCATACAAAACTTCTTTTGTCATCAGGCTAACGGCGTGATATTGAAACTTATGTAACAAACTTTCATAAATTGGCTTTCCATTTGCTAGAATAAACTTGTATAAACTAGAATAATTTGAGAATAATCATCTGTCACATGAAAAACTAATTTATGAAAGTGTGTTACGTACGTTTCTTATAAAATATGACGCCGTTAGCCTGCGAATGTCAAAATACGTTTTGTATGGTCGTCGAACCACCTTAAGTATGTAACTCACTTGTAGTTTCTATGAACAAATACATTACACCCCTTTTTGTTGGGCAGTAGTGTACAGAAATGAAAGAATAATAGAAAAGGGCATAATAACACTTTATTCTATAACTATTCAAACATCTGTGTCATGATTGCACTTCTTTGTTCCAGTCTCGTAAATCCTTTCTTAAAACTTGAGATCCAGGCCATACTGAAAACAAATTATAATCAGTTATGGAATATTCATCTTTTTCGCCACAGGTTCGGAATATAAAAAAATTGACTTAATTTGTACCCACTTGAGCTCCATTTTCGGTTAAACAGGTAAAAGCGAGAGCAGCCCTGTCGCAGCCTTTGTCACCATCTTCAACGTTTTCAGCATTCACTGTAAAACGTTTAAGAATATTTTTAAATATGAAATCTAGGTAGGTTTTTAGCTATGTTCTCCAATTGGCGTCATTTACCTTCAACTATTTTTTAACATCAACCAGGGAACAGAAAAAAAATGCATTTCGATAAATTTCGGCTAACTACTCTCGTAGCTTCCTTCACTTTTATTTATTTATTTAAGGATTGCCAACGGAGTTCACAATATTACATTTTATGTGGAGACATACACTTACTTATTATCTAATTGTAACCCTAATAATAGGCAACCACATCATGCGTTACAATTTTTGCATTAATGCACTAAACTATCTAGGCTTAACAACTTAAAACTAAATCTAAATCACATCAGTTAGACTATGGTTCGAGGTTCAACAACAGATCCCTGAGTTTGCATTTATAGCTGTTAAGAGAATCACAAAAAATATCGATATTTTCGTGTTCTGTAACGAGATCATTGTAAGCACGCGACAGGCGAGGTACAGGTGAGTGCTTGCCAAAGTTGGTCCTACAAAAAGGAACGTGAAATAAAGCACGAGGCATGCGAGGTATTCTAGTTGGGACACTTAAAGTGAACTTAGCAACAATTTGAGGCGAATCAATTAGATTATTCATGGTTTTATACAAGAATGACATACTAAGCAACGTCCTTCTGTTATTCAAATTTTCTAGTTTAAAATGTTTAATTTTGTCTGGATAGGATCTTACATGGCAAGGTGGTTTATATCGGTACGACAAGTGCTTTAGCAATTTCTTTTGAGTTTTCTCTATTCTGTTAATGTGGACTTCGTAAACGGGTGACCAAGTGGCACAGCAGTACTCTAGTTTACTTCTAACATAACTATTATATAGCATTATTGAGGTAGAAATGTTTTTGAATTCCTTTCCATTTCTAATAACGAATCCTAACGAATGTGAGAGCATTTGATTGGGTTCAAGTACATCTTGTTAAGGTTGCACCAGTCATGTAATTTATTGATATCTTCTTGCAATAATGCTGCATCGGTCATACAGCTAACAGGACGTATTAGTTTGAGGTCATCCGCAAAAACGTAACAAGTGGAATGCGAGAATATTTTTGTGATATCGTTAATGAATATGTTGAAAAACAGTGGTCCCAGATTTGAGCCCTGGGGCACACCAGAGCTAGCTACAATAGGATCAGAACTACAACCATCAAGTACTACTTTAGAGGGTCGATTGCTCAGGTATGATTCGCACCATTTCAGCATAGAGCCACCGACTCCAAAATTAGATAATTTTTTTACTAAAATGCTATGATTTACCTTGTCAAATGCTTTGGTAAAATCTGTGTATATCGCATCAACTTGTCCGGACTTATCAACGATCTGAGAAATATCATCGACATAATGAAAAAGATTCGATTCAGTAGATCTTTGCGTCATAAATCCATATTGGTTTTCAGATATCTGATTCTTAGCATGCCGATAGATATCTGCGTACACCAATGACTCAAAAACCTTTGCTATCGAACATAAAATTGAAATGGGCCTATAATTTGTGATTAAGTCTTTTTTACCACTTTTGAAAATAGGTACAATGCGAGCTTCTTTCCATCTATTCGGAAATACACCTGATGATAACGACTTATTGAAAATCATAACTAAGGGTGTCGACACCTGTGAGGCACAATTTTTTAGAAAGATAGGTGGTATGTTGTCTGGACCAGCTGATTTTGTTGGGTCTAATTTACTTAATTTCGATTTTAACGAATCGGCGCTGATATAAATATTTTGAATACACTGAGGTGCAGATGAACTATCTTCTCGCAGAGAAACATACTGACTGTCGACATCCCTTTCGAAGACCGATGCAAAATAACTAGCGAATAAATTACTAATTTCTTTGGTGTCATTACTTTCAACATTATATAAGGTCATAGCAGGTGGGTAATTTGAACTGTTTTTGCGTTTATTCTTAATGTATGTCCAAAAAATTTCGGATTTTTAGATATTAGCTTCTCAATAGATTTAATATATTTAATGTAACATTCATTCATGAGTTTGTCACAGTCATCTCGCAAGTAGTCAAATTCTATCTTATCAAGTGGGTTGCCATACTTTTTAAACTTAACACGGTATTTATACTTCGATTTAATCATTTTTATTAATGGATTGGAAAACCAGACTGGATACTTTTTTTGCTTAGATTTAGTAGTAAATGGGACACACTCAAGTGTTATTTTAGAAACAATTGAATAAAACACATGCACCATATTATTTACGTTCAGGCAATCCTGAAACTCCTTAATCCAATCGGTTTCAGATAGCTTTTGGTTGACTAATTCGTAGTCAGCTTTTAAAAAATTTTGTTTAGGTCCCGAATTTACTGCGTTTCTACTGCTGTCAGGGGCTATAAAATCTATCACAATTTCTAATGGGGGGTGCAATTTGTCAATTTGTCGTAAAGGCTTAGTACATTCTATTACTTTAATTCCACTGTGGACATTGCTTAATACCAGATCAAGAATTTTGTTATTGTTGTTCAAGATATAATTAAATTGTACAATATCATATAATGACATAAAATCTATTAGAGTACTTTTCAAAGAACAGTTACTATAGTTACTAGGTATAGTGTAAGGATAGTCTATATTCGTTACCCAATGAATGCCACTTAAATTGAAATCGCCGAAAATTACAGTGTTACACTTCGTGGTTGGGCCATTGTAAAATTTTGTACTGATATTTATAAAAAGATGCCAGTGATTAAAAAAGCAACCTGTATCTCCATATCGAGTATACAGAGAAATATCTAAGCACGGGGAAAATAAATAAGGTTAAATTACTTCTGGATAACTCTTAAATAAATAGAAAAGATACTTATACATATTTGTAGATGTACTAGCAGGCCGCGCGACTTCACTCGCGTATTGCAAAAACTCAGGGAAACCCGCGGGATTTAAATATAGCATGTAACACGCAGGTGAAATAGTTTTTAAAAGGGGTATTTGGTTCCGGATATAACTCATTCATAACATACAAACTTACAATCTTAAAAACTACAATCCCCAGACTATTTTTCTCTTTATGACATGACCATCGCTCCAACTCCGATCGCTCTTTTCCAGGTTATCGACGTTAATCACCTGACCTCGATCACCCAGGGGAATTAGCGGCAATTATTTTCATTCAACTAGGAAAAAATGATAATGTTCGGTTATGGCGCTTCGCTGGACGCTGCCGTGTCACGCTCGCTTCGCTCGCTCGGCTCGCGCGCTGTAAGGTCGCAGTTGACCTAACAACCTAACCGTTTTTTTCCCCTGGGGGATCAGGCTAGGGGATTAACGTGGACAACAGCCTCTTTTTGGCTGCCCGAAATGGTGTTTTAAGGGTTAATCTATATATATAAATGCCTTTGTCCTGACTGACTCACTCATCAACGCACAGCCGAAACTACTGGGACTAGAAACTTGAACTTTACACCAGGACTTCCTTTTATGACGTAGGCAACCGATAAGACGGGATTTTTGGAAATTCCATCCCTAAGGGGGTTAAATGGGGGTGCAAAGTTTGTATGGGGGAAACTTTATATTATGAACTAGAGACTTAAAACTTTGTAGAAAGATTACTTATTAAGATATAAAAAAAGTAATTTCAGCGTTTAAGAAAATTCCACCCATAAGGGGGTTAAATAGGGGTGCAATGTTTGTATGGGGAAACATTAATTTTTGAACTATGAACTTGAAACTTTGTAGAAAGATTACTCATTAAAATACAGTAAAAGTCATTTCTGCGTTTAAAAAAATTCCACCCCTAAGGGGGTTAAATAAGGGTGCAAAGTTTGTATGAGGGAAACTTTCCCTTTTGAAAGAGAAACTTGAAACTTTGTAGACATAGACAGATTACTTATTAAAATACAAAAAAGTACTTTCAGCGTTTTAGAAAATTCTACCCCTAAGGGGGTTAAATAGGGGTGCAATGTTTGTATGGGAGAAACACTGTTTTTTGAACTAGAGACTTGAAACGTTGTAGAAAGATTACTTATTAAGATACAAAAAAAGTAATTTCAGCGTTTAAGAAAATTCCACCCCTAAGGGGGTTAAATAGGGGTGCAATGTTTGTATGGGGAAAACATTAATTTTTGAACTATGAACTTGAAACTTTGTAGAAAGATTACTCATTAAAATACAGTAAAAGTAATTTCTGCATTTAAGAAAATTGTACCTTTAAGAGGGTCAAATAGGGGTGCAAAGAGGAAACTTTTTTTTTTGAGATAGAAACTTGAAACTTTGTAAAAAGATTACTTATTCGAATACAAAAAAACCAGCATTCTATCACAATGGGGATTAAAAAAGGTTGAAGGTTTTGTACGGGGAACACTGGATTTTCTAAAGAGATACTCTTCATTAACCTGTCTCCATTTTCCATTTCTCGATTTCCAGTGCTGAGTTTAAGATTGCTTTAACAGCCTTGCGATAATTACCTGTTTATTAAATCACACTCATAATAACTAAGATCCCCATTTTCTAGCTCCAAATCCATGCGTCGATCTATATCTGGCAGTCATTTTTGCCAAATATTAAAATAAGATTAAAGCATCAGGAAACTGACGGAATAAGTATTGAGCATTCTGCAAACAATTCCCGTAATCTGATTGGAAAATCTTTAAAAATTCTTTAACAATTGCATATCAGTGTCTGCCACTGTTTGAAATGTAAATATGTCTAGACCATTTTAACTAAGAATAAAATTCACTTACCTATTTTATATCTTTGTCATCATCAAAAATTTACGCGGACGAAGTCGCGGGCGGCCGCTAGTATAATATAACCGGTAAAAGGTATGGTTATTTTTTTGAATTACCTTTTTCACACTCTTTGACAAGGCCCTCTACTTTGCTCAAACTACTCTCATCATTGGCGAAGACTTGCTTCGCACTTTGTCGGGCGCCCGAAGCACTGACTGTTCCCATGTTATCCAACTATTGAGAAAAACATGAAAATATTTAATCATAATATTGAATAATATATTTCAGTTACGTTAAGTATAGAAAAAAATAAAGATTACTTTATTGTCATATTCTTGACCAAAACCCGTAGGTATACACTGAATATACAGGGTGACTTTTAATCAGTGTCCGAAATCAATTATAAGATTCTTCGGCAAAAACTATCAATAGGTACGTGTTTTTTTGTTTCATATCATTCAGTACAAAAAATGTTAGTAATTGCTGCTTAAAGTTATCCCAAAAAAACCTTACCGCGCGGGAACCTCAGCGGGTAGTAAGGGTGTCACCCTATTTCACAGACAGAAATTTCATAGAATTTCGTTTCTCAGAAAATGTTTCATAAATTATTTGGTTCATGTACTTTCAGTTCCAATATTATTGTTTCATAAACTATTTACTTGGTTGAAACATATTTCACAGAAATTCAGTTCAATGTATATTACTATCAAACTTTTTTACCTCAGAAACTTATCAAACTGTAGAATTATGTTTCGTGTATTCTTGTTTCGTATACACAAATTTCATAGATTATTGTTTCATAGGAACCGTTTCATATAATATTTAGTTCCAATTTTTTTGTTTTCAAAAGTTCTTATGAACTTCAATTTAATTACAAGTACACAAGGATCAAGGAACAGGAACTTAGTGGCAAAACCGACTCGGATCGCGGATAGGTTAGAAGACGGAAGCGGGAGCTTCGCTCCCGCTTTCGTCTTCGTGGTTATTTTTTTTATAAAAGAGCGGAAAAACTTGTCATTAAAACTCCCATTTCCTTTTTTAACCTATCCTTCTATGATACGAAAATATTAAGCTTAATAAGATGAAAAACAAAATTCAATGAATATACAGGCTTTGAAAAAACTATTCTATAAACTAAATATTATAAGGAACAATAATATATGACTTAAAAATCGATGACATGAATTTCGAAATATTAATAATCTCAAAAATAAAAAATCTATGAAATAAGCTTCTACAAAGTAAGTGCATTAGAAAATGATCATTCTATGAAATGATAATCGCTCGCTCGGCTCGCGCGCTGTAAGGTCGCAGTTGACCTAACAACCTAACCGTTTTTTTCCCCTGGGGGATCAGGCTAGGGGATTAACGTGGACAACAGCCTCTTTTTGGCTGCCCGAAATGGTGTTTTAAGGGTTAATCTATATATATAAATGCCTTTGTCCTGACTGACTCACTCATCAACGCACAGCCGAAACTACTGGGACTAGAAACTTGAACTTTACACCAGGACTTCCTTTTATGACGTAGGCAACCGATAAGACGGGATTTTTGGAAATTCCATCCCTAAGGGGGTTAAATGGGGGTGCAAAGTTTGTATGGGGGAAACTTTATATTATGAACTAGAGACTTAAAACTTTGTAGAAAGATTACTTATTAAGATATAAAAAAAGTAATTTCAGCGTTTAAGAAAATTCCACCCATAAGGGGGTTAAATAGGGGTGCAATGTTTGTATGGGGAAACATTAATTTTTGAACTATGAACTTGAAACTTTGTAGAAAGATTACTCATTCTTAATCTCAAAAATAAAAAATCTATGAAATAAGCTTCTACAAAGTAAGTGCATTAGAAAATGATCATTCTATGAAATGATAATATGGGAAACATTTTCTATGAAGCAAAATTCTACGAAAATGTAGTATATGAAACAACGTACAACCGGGTAGTAAGGTTTGCGCACGGCACGCCTCCCCTCCCCCGCCCCCGCCCCGCTCCGCGCGGTACTAAATGCCCTGTACGGATAATTCTTTTGGGATAGACAATTTGTAATTTAAAAAATACCTACCAGATTTTTTTCAAAAATGGAGCCTATTAGTGATACCAAATGCAAAATTTGGACACTGATTATAATGTCACCCTGTATAGTGGTTGAGTTGAGAGTCTTGACAGCCGCAGGTTGAAAAACATTGGAAACACCAAACGCAATTGGACACGTCCAAAATCCGCGGTAACTCTCTGTATCGCAATTGAAATTGAAGGTCGGTGGGTATTGTTTGCTTTTGAACAACTTTTGAATAAGTAATACTTAGGCCAGGCGCGCACTACGATATTTTGTAGTGCGATAATCGCGTCGCAGAAATGCAACGTAAAGTGAATTCATCCCTACTTGTCTTATTTGGTAAACAACATTCTAACCTCAAAATGCATCTTTTTAGGATAGAATAGCAATTTTGTGAATATTATATCACGCCGAGACGACTTTTCGGACATCACTTCACGATTTTTTGTCTAGCAACCGTTTTTTTACGATATAATAGCTGCTACAGTCTAAAAAGATACATTTTGAGGTTAGAATGTTGTTTACCAAATGAGACAAGCAAGGATGAATGCACTTTATGTGTTTATATGTCAGTGCACGCATATGGCATGTGCGCGCACTGACATTTAAAATGCACTGACATTGCGCGCCTGGCTTTACGCATGCATCTGAATAAACACAAACTAAGTACCTACAATGTGACCTAAGTATTTAATTACCTACAGCATGCTGCACACTTCGCAGATACAGGAGATTTCTCGCCGATAAAATCTTATCCATCTTAAGTTCTTACCATCACAGTTTTTGTCAAATTATACACTATTTTTGAACGCAAATCAAATGAATATATAAGTAGTAATTTTGCACTAAAAGGCTATTAGCATCCTAAAAGCATTTTGATATGATATGGTACGTACAATCCCAATGTTTTTGAAGAGGCAAGCTATGAAACACTTGGCGCCGCCTCCGCTCGGCATCTTCAGCATTTTCAAAGTGTTGATGTCTTCCAGAGTCAGAGGGTTGTTCTTTATGCAAGATAACCCTCGCGTCACGAACTGGGCTTGGATAAATGTTTTCTGGATTCCTGATATCGCCTGAAATTGCAGAGAGCAGTTTTTTGGCGATTCCTTGTAAAATTTCACTCAATTGGTCAAAACTTCTAAAATTATATGGAAGAAGCTCAGGGAAGAAGTCCCTTAATAGGGATTAGTTTGTCTTTGTTCTTTGATCTTGTGAGATATATATGCTTTAATCTATTATTGTGAACAATGGGTGCTTACAATACAGTATGTATTAGTACAGTCAGGGGTATCTATTAATATACAATACTCTTTAATGCACACCTCAAAAGATGAATCAAATAGATATAACAACTTAAAAATTGTAGTTAACAACAGGCGGTCTTATCGCTAAAGAGCGATCTCTTCCAGACAACCTTTAATATACGTACATAAATAAGAACATAAATGGTACAGAACTTTGTTGCCAATGTCATAAATTCGTGTCAAAACCTCTGACTGTACATACATAGGTACATAAATGAATAGTAAGATAGCTTTCGTTTAAAGGCATGTGATTATGTGATAAACATGCTTTTTTATAAAAACTTATTAATCACCAACGTGACTATGTTCCATCATACTCCATATGATTATCTACCTAATGCCTCATATTTAAAACTCACCAAGACATCGCTCGCGATTGCGACAACAACGACAACAACAAAAACAAAAGCTAATCGACACATGATGGACAAAACCTCAACAATCACCAAACGGACCCGTATTGATTACATAGTTACGTGTTAAGTCAATATATAGTAATAGACAAGCGGTTTACCTTGCTCAATGAATAGGATGAGTTGTAACCATGATTTTGGTAATGCGCCAGGAAATACGCTGGTTTTTGCAGAACATCCTTACTATTGTCGTTGATGAGAGACCTGTCTGTTTGTTCTGACTGAATGTTAGGTACTTGCATCCACTGAGGCTTTAGCTAGGGCCGTTATATAGTCATCGATGGTCGAGACTTCGAGAGGGCCTGTATCGATGTGGAAAAGGTACGGGTTGAATTTCCAGTTTGGTCATTTCACTAGCAACTATATTTATTTTCTCTTTTGATCTTTAAATCAATAACTTTGCAAACTTGACCAAACCTCATGTTTTGACCGACCCTTTGGTCGGACTAGTTGGCATTGGCAGTGACCTGCCTACGAAGCCGGCAGTCCCAGCTTAAAATCCCGGTAAGGAAATATTTGTTCCCGAGTCATGTCAACTTTAGTATTTATTTATGTTATAAAGCATGTACATGTATCGTTAAAGTACCCATAGTTTTGCTCAGTTTAGGACTAAATAGGTCGAAATTCCTCATTTTATTTTACATTCCCTTAATTCTCATATCAAAATTGATGTGTAAATTTGCCAACCAATGTACAAGATAATCAATTTTGTTGACAGTTTAAATAAGTCTATCTAAAACGAGTAAAACAGGGTAACGGAAAATTAAACACTCAGCCATAGCATTTGTTGACTTGTCGATTAGTTGCGGTGGCGAAACGAAACTCCCAACAATGTGGCTGCGCTGCGTCATACCTCACGGCTGTCGGTTGGGCGAAACAACTAAACAACTTGGTGACGTATTGGAGCCGATAGTGGGTAGTGATAGTGACGAATACCGGTAGGGGCATTTATTTGTGTGAGGAGCACGAATATTTGTTCCTAAGTCATGGGTGATGTCTATGTATTTAAGTATTTTTTTATCTTTATAAGTAGGTATCTATATCGTCGTCAAGTACGTCTCCGCAAAAACTAGTGCCTTTTCATAGATTGACAAGCTACACCGGACTTTTTCAGAGTGCTAGAGGGAGAAGAGCGAAGTTTCCAAATATCTACTTTGTCGAAAAACCTAGCTTTGAACATCACGAATCTTTCCTAATATGATCAAAAATAATAATACGAAGGGCACAATGGGCAGCAACGTATTATGTCATATACGTTGCTGATATTGCGTATGTACGTTAGAACTCCAAATAAAACCAGATTTGCAATTAAAATATATTTTTGCGTAATAGGTTCTCTTTTGATTTAAAAACTAAATACTAGGTAGGTATATACATACATATATATATATATATATAACGGAATCGTTGATAGCTCCTTCATCTTCGCATTGTTTCTCGGGGCCGGCCGGGTCTGGACATCATCTCAATCTCATTACAAATGCATCTGAAAACACAATTCAAATACCGTATACGAACTAACTTTTACTCTCATTATAATATTACTCAGACATGCTCATTGGTTTAAGGACTTTAGGATACCTACTCTTGACAAAACCTTACCTTAGAATTTCTCCGATGTGGACTAAGAAAGTTCGACGAAATCTCCCCCTTTTAACTGTCCCATCGAATCTTCCCTTACAGGCTATTTGTTAATAATCTAGCATCCTTCCTCTCTACATCCCCAAACCATCCTAACATACCGTTCTCAATTTTCATATACTTCGCAATTAATTCGCACGTCATTACACGGTTTCTTATAATCTCTCAGTCTCACAAATAACTTTTAAACGCTCTCATTGAACGGCCTACTAACCTACAGAGACGACTGTAGCCGTAAGTATTTTGGTTCTTATACGTCGTGTGTTAGGGTTAGGGTGGTATTCGACTTGCAATTATTCTGTCCAATATTTGATCCAATCTTTCATCAAATTTCTTCGTCGTAGTAGTTGTTCCTCACATATTTGATCAAATCATCAAATTTCTTTAATGAAATGCACATTAGACAAACATCTTGGACAGGTGGAATACCACCCTTAATGTTTATTCGTACATCACTGAACTTATCGATCGACATCAAAGTCGTATCGATTGGTCGACGATCGATGACTGGTACAGTTACAACACCCTTACCTACAGTTAAAGCAGTGACCGAAAAGCAACCGGATGGCTCGCGGTATTTCATAATCATTTGAGTTCCCGAAGCGCGCTCTGCTCTGCATCCCGAAGTGAGCCAACTTGGACTGGGGCGGTAATAGGAGGGGAGATGAAAAAAACCGGCCAAGTGCGAGTCGGACTCGCGCACCGAGGGTTCCGTACAAACAAGCAAAAGTTGTAGTATGTTTATTACTAAATGATAAATGAAAATGGAATCCGTAACATTACAATGTGGAAAGCTGGGGAGCATAAAATTAAACAGGGTCACTTTATCAATTTAGTAATCATCCTTTAGGCTTTGATTTCCTTGCGCCCTTGCGAGTAGTTGCGAACGCCAAAATAAGTGGCTTACTTAAAAAAATTGCTGTTTCTTTTTATTGTGTTGATATAAAACTGAGTTCACGGGAAAGTACCTTTAGGTTTTGATACCCTTGAGATTATCTATAATACTTATATATTTAATAATATTAATCAGCCTATATACGTCCCCTTGCTGGGCACAGGCCTTCTCCAATGGATGACAGGGAACGGGCAGTAGTCCCCACGCTGGCCTAGTGCGGGTTGGGGACTTCACATACAACTTTTTCAGTTTTAAATTATGCAACTTATATTGCTATTTCTTATGATTGTGTAGACATAAAACTTTCATTTTGCTACAGCTGAAAGGTATTTGATATGAATTTCAATTTAATACCTCTACGCGTTTACAAGGAAAAAGGTACTTAGTAAGTTTAAAATTTCCAAAAATGTTTTGTGTATGATTTTACAAAAATGCCTACATTATCGTAATTTTTCCTTTGTCTGTGCTATAGGAAGTTTCTTCGTGCCGAGTTTCAAGTTTCTGTGTTAACGGGAAGTACCCTTTAGGTTTTAAGTTTGTTGCGAGTACTCAATTTCAAAATATGCGACTTAAATTGCTATTTCTTTTGATTGCGTTGACATAAAAGTTTGGTTTTACTACATCCGAAAGGTCCTATAGCCCTGAGTATTTGACATGAATTTCAATTTAATACCTCTACGCATTTACGAGGAAATACGTATTAAGTTTTAAATTACAAAAAAGGTTTTTTGTATAATTTTACAAAAATGTCTACTTTTCGTAATTTATCCTTTGTTTATGCTATATGAAGTTTCTTCGTGCCAAGTTTCAAGGTTCTGTGTTAACGGGAAGTACCCTTTAGGTTTTGAGTTTGTTGCGAGTACTCAATTTCAAAATATGCGACTTAAATTGCTATTTCTTTTGATTGCGTTGACATAAAAGTTTGGTTTTGCTACATCTGAAATGTCCTGTAGTCCTGAGTATTTGACATGAATTTCAATTTAATACCTCCACACATTTACGAGGAAAAAGGTATTAAGTTGAAAAAAATTAAAATCTTTTTTTGTATGCTTTTACTGAAAATGTCTACTTTTCGTAATTTTTCCTTTGTCTGTGCTATATGACGTTGTTTCGTGCCAAATTTCAAGTTTCTGAGTTTACGGGAAGTACCCCGTAGGTTTTGCGAGTGTCGAAAAACTCTAAAACTTGCAGCATAAACGACTGTATCTTTTGATTGGGTTGACTTTTAAGTTTGATTTTTTCACAGGTTGAAGGGACAATAGACTTGAGTATTTAGTATAAATTTCAGCTTGATACCTCAACGCGTTCCTGAGAAAAATGGTCTTGACAGACAGACAGACAGACAGACAGACGGACAACAAAGTGATCCTATACAGAGGCGGCTCGTGACTAAATTGTATGGGTGTTCACTTGAAATAAAACAATGAAAATACATGACGTTCGCAGATTCCGGGATTCCGAAGACTCAACCGTGCACCCTTAAAGCAATTTGAAATGCACCATATAATACTACACAATCTGTTAACCTTCGTAAAATATGCCTGTTTTTGTCAACGCGGTCATTGAACTCGCGTATAGACTTTCGGTACTTACGTGGAATCTAGTGCCCTGCGAATACCCTGTAAAATAGTTTGTTACTCTCATTACAACCACACCACAGTGTTTTCACATATTGTTCGGATTTAAACACACGCGTAAATGTTTTGGTTTTCGTCGTTCATGTTTGCGTAAGGTCAAGGTCCCTTGTCCCTTAGCCTTCAATTCAAGCCGGATTTGTAACGTTTTTGCACACTTTTTAATGAACACTACATTATAATTATCCATTTTAACACTCACATGTAGTAACTGATAAGTACAGGCTATTTCAACACGTATTAAATGATTATTAATTGGAAAATACCCGAATTTGCATTCGCGCGCATGCATTTAAGTTGACCAGTGTTTGTTTATATAGGAGTGGCAACGTCGCGCGCAATCAAAGTCGCTGTTGCGCGGCAAAATTAACCGGCAACGTGGCGTGAGCGGCGCTCCGAATTTGGCAATTTTTTCATAGAAAATCTTCCGTTTCACGCGCAGGACTGTGGCGAACTTTCTCTTTCACTCTTATTGGATTTCGTATTAGGAAATGTACCGAGTCTTCTTTCATAGGAGCGCAATCGTGAGCGCTCCGCTTGGCGCGTTACCTATGAAATGATACGGTAGGATGATGGGTATAGCGCCTACCTATGATCTTGTAATGTGTAAAGGTAATTATTTTATTGGTATTGGTACAGTCGTATTTTAAGTGGATTTTAAATAGTAATGTAATATTAATAATGAGATTAATGATTATAATTTAGTTATAATTATTTATGGGAGTTCACTGCACCAGCGCTCCTTAGGGCGAGCCGCCTCTGATCCTATAAGGGTTCCGTTATTTCCTATTGAGGTACGGAACCCTAAAAAAGACCAGGTTGCACTCCGGGAGTGCCGGCAAAAGCGAAAACGTGCGAATTGCTTAAAAATAACTTGAATAATTTTAATTTTGCAAAAAAATCCGCGTTTGGAAGCGCAACTCCCGCTTTTTGTGTTCCGGCAATTGGCAACACTAAATCCTATGGTCACGTGACCTCCTACGCTCCTACGCTCCTACACCTGTGGCAAGTTTAACTATTTTTCCCCGTCCCAAAAAGTGCACAGCGCCGCTAAAGAAGTTTTCACTTCAAAATTTGCCATCCGGTTGCCTCAGGAACACTGCAACAACGCGTCGTTGCTCTGAATATTATTTTATAAGTACTACATACCACTACTGGGTTTGGAACACTTTAGGAGATTTACACAGTGATGTAACCTTGTCATACGACATAGATAACTTGGCTGTTTATCACTGGTAAATAGTACTCTGGTGCCTTGGCATCTGGGCCGTCCATTGGCATGGGACGTGACCTGCGTGGATACGTTGGCCCCGTCCCATGTCGTGCGGTCTGCCAAAATGCCGGGCTCGGCCGCTAATGACGCCCAAACAGTCAAGTGCCGCAAATACGCTTTCTTAAGGGATAATTACGTATTTGCGGCACTTGCAGTAGAAACCCTTGGACCATGGTCTTCCGACACCAAGGATTTTGTGAAAAAAGTGTCCCAAAAATTGATCGGGGTCACAGGTGATCTCAGGGCGGGCTCATATTTCGCCCAAAGGCTGAGCCTGGCGATCCAACTGGGAAACGCGGCGAGCGTCTTGGGCACGATGCCCCGGGCAACATTGGGGTGTGTCGAGGGCGGGCAATTTTCTTTCTAGATAATAAGTTTTGTTTTGTTTGTACTGGTAAACTAACCAGTTAATGTGTCATAATGAAAACTTGGGCCAAGATACTGGTGGAACTGGCGTCCGTCAAAAATTTTTTGATCAAATATTGGACAAAATCTTGGACAAGTTTTCATTTTCAAGTGGAATACCACCGAAGTCGATATGACAGCCAGCCTAGCTAGCATGAAATATTACCAATATATCACTGTTATATCTCGCAAAGTATCGCAGTCCCACGACCCATTTTTTTAATTTTTTTTTATTATAAATCGTGCTAGAATATAAACGGATGAGCATACCGCTTCCTTCTGCTCCATCATGCAAGCAAGCATCATTTTGGATTTCACGCACTTATCTTCCGAGTTTTTCTCGCTCTCTGGAAAAAACAGTTTCATGTTAGTTCATATAAATAACTATAACTTAATTGATCCTCCCTACTCGTAGGTAGCATGAATGCGTTTATGTATGTCGAATCGTACTCCGTGCTTGCTGGTAAGGGAGGAACGCTTTGTGATAGATTTAATTTAGATTAATTTTTCTTTTTTTTTCTAGTGCGGATTTTTTTAAAGCCCCTCTGGAGGGAAAGTAATAGGTATGGTAAGGAGTAGGTACTTACAGTAGGTGACAGTACATTTTCGCCCTAAAACGTGACAGTAAAACTTATCGTGCTCGCGGGGCAGGTGGCGTTTAACCATATGCTGTAACGTAAACTACCGGCAACATCTGATTCAGATTGGTCTAATGCGTACCCATTCCAATATTTTTTATTGGTTGTTACCTGAAGTACAATGCTTCATTGCTTCTTCAATTTTGTCTGCATCTCCGTCTTTTTTCAGGTATTTCTTAGCGTGTTCTATCATTTTCTCCACGACGAATGCGCCTTCACCGTCCATCTGTGAATTTGTCAAAAAATCTTAGTTACCTACCGACTCAGGTAACTCAAATTAGTCTTTCATATTTGTTCTAGTAATCTGACGTTAAACGTCTAAATTTTATGGAGTAATCAGCAAAAAGAATAAAGCTTATACTAAATTCTTGCACTTATTGCTACAAATATATTTTGGTTAAACGCACTACCTGCAAGAAACCCTGTATCTGAATTAGAAAGTAGATAGGTAAGTTTTTTATATTCATTCATTCATTCATTTTTTTAAATATATATTATGTAAAATATATATGCCCTTTAAATGTAATTCGTAGAATTTTGAAACATACTTGTATCGATAAGTTTTCAACAGTATAATGATCCATAAAATTAAGTCCTCTTCATCTTCGTTTCATTACGTTTATTCTTACTTGTAAGCCTTATCGACACCTAACATAAAGAAGGTTCATTCAGGATTTTAGTTTTGGTTATCAGCCATAATAGTATTTTTCACAATCGTGTTATAATAGAGAGCTTTTTTGTCAAGTACCGTGTTTAGGCCACGAAGCTTGCTGAGTGGCCTAAGTAAGGTACGAGATTAAAAAGCTTGATTATGACAGTATTGTGAACAATACTTTTTGTACGAGTTCATTAAAATTAATAATTTAAGTCATTAATACGAATACTAAATATCGCTTCGTAAGTACTATATTGTCTAGTTCTAATATCCGACTTCTTTTACACAAGATAATCCATAGATAATCACACCACCGGCGTCCGTAATGTTGCAGTACTGCGCTGTGATTGGCCAATCACAAGGCGTAGTTTATTTTTATTTTTTTCATGCCCTGGATACAGCAGCCAGTTTAAGTAGATTTTTGACAGACGACTCGACGCTGCATCGTACCGAAACGCCATAGATTGGCAATTTTGTATCGGATCAAGGACACATATTATTGAAATACAAAGTTCTATTTTCAAATTTTTTTCGATTGTCTAGAGCGTATCGAAAAAGTTATTTCGGTTGTTTCGGAACTAACATAGACTATTCAATGACGAAAAGAGTGACGTTGCAGTATTCTCTATGAAATCTTAATACACAGATTTTAATCGAAGAGTACATAAAATATTTTTCACAAACAAAAAAAAAACTTTGAGTTAATTCGGCTAATTTCAATATCTAAAGGCACTTGCGCTCAAGAACCTCCCGACGCTTCGTTTATTCCACCCTTTATAGATAGATGCAAAGGCGTCTTTCTTTACCTATGGTGCAGGGTGTGCGTTGCACACGGGCGCAGCGGTCCAATGGGGCGCCGAGCGCCGCCCGCTACGGAGCCCAACTCGGCGCGCGCGCTTACTAGGGGGCGCTAGAGTAATGTTTGCACACGGGCGCTACATGGGCTAGAGGCGCCTCTGGATAGATGCATAATTTTACGGAACCCAACAGTAGGTACTTACAACGCCCATCTTCTTGAACACACACTCGATAAGGCACCCGTCCACCGCCTCGTAATCATGGTTCTTCTTGGAAGCCATCACTTCCTCGACGTTGGCTCCGTGCTCCTTGCTACATTCCGCGATGATGGGGACCATGGCTTCGTGGATCTCTTTCTCTTCATCTGTCTCGGCCTTGGGAAAGATTTATTGAGCCAGAATCAGTTTTACGGCTATTAGGTACTTAGAATATGTGAGTATCAGATCAGAACTCATACTCGTAATAGGTCCTTACCTACCTATGAAATTGGCGTTTTTTATGAAAACAGTGATTTTCATGACATTGAATTTTGCCGATTAATCAGCAATGTCAAATTCAACCAAACAAAATTGTGGTAGGAATATAGAAAACTCTTAAAATTAAATAGTTCGCATCATAAAACTATACGTAATTGAAACACTTGAACCGGCAGCACATGAAAAGGGCGGTTTTTAAGCTTTAATTTTAAAGGTTAAGACACACTCGCAGAATGTCCCTTTGTCCCTTTCGCAAAACGACCCTCCTGTAAAAGGTCCCGTTCGCAAAAAGTCCCCTTCGCAAAACGTCCCTTTCGCAAAATGTCCCGTTCCCAAAACGTCCCTTTCGCAAAATGACCCGTTCGCAAAATGTCCCTTTCGCAAAATGTTCCTTTCGCGTAAAATGTACCCTGTAAAAGCTCAGTTATTATTATAAAAAAATATAGAAAAATGCCCTTCCATATAAAGAATTTTAAAAAAACCGTGCTCGAAAAGTATGTCATATTAGGGTTGTCAAGCGGGGCTAAAGTATTACATGTAGACCCCAGGGAAACCAATAAATTTCACAAATTATCTTAATCTGACCAAAAAAAAATTGCTCCCGATATTAAAACCACCAATGACAATACATATCGACAATATCAGAGCCAAGCTTTTTCCAGACGGGACATTTTGCGAATGGGTCATTTCGCAGAAGGGACGTTTGTAGCTTTTGAGCAAGGGACGTTTTAATTGCGAATGAGGTAAGTATTTTACATAAGGGACGAGGGAGGGAATGGGACGTAATTTTGGTGGAGGGACGTTTTGCGAATGGCACGTTATGCGCCCAAACCATTTGAAACTTGAAACACTAAATAAAAAAGTAAAACCTATTATTTCTATAACCTTTGTTACAATAGTCTAATATTGAACATCAAAAAATTTTGACGTTGCAATAGAAATTAATAAATAACGTACCTACAGAATAATATCTGTGAAAAAAAAACGCCAATCTCGTAGCTAAGGACCTAATACTAAGTACGCCGTACTCCAAATGATTTGAAAAAGTTTTTTTTTCTTGACTACAACATCACTCCTTAGTCCTTACTATTTCTGGTACTAGTTACACTTAGATAGGTGATGTGCTAATATTTTATGACAGGAGCCGCAGATAAAATCTTAATCTGATGAAGGACCAGACTCACCAAAATAACCCACCTGCCTAGTAAGAAACGGCAGATCAAATCCAAATACTATTTAAATGGCAAGTTTGCCTAAGAACCGAGCTCGGCGAGTCAGTTGCATCGCTACTAGCATGATCGCTTTTATGTCAAACATATAGCATTCGTCCCTTACTAGTAACTATGCACTATGTATGTCATGCCAGCTAGGCTCAATTCAATAATAACTGAAAATAATGTCGATGGTGGTATCGGTCGAGGTTTCTTGGGCTTATTTTCATGAGATACCTATTCGTCCAACCAGGGATATCAGAAAGATCTTAATCTTTATCATACACAAGGAACCACCTCGCTAGTAATCGAATCTTACGGCATATCTAAATTGTGGTCAATAAATCAATAATACCCAAAACTTAAACCGCATTTTGAGGATTTTAATAAATCTATATATAAGTAGTCTCCTCAATCGGCAAGTTAGGTAGTTTACCAACTCACATGAACTTTCTTCAAAGCCACAGCAACAACCACAAACAGCAAGAGTGTGAATCTCGACATTTTGCCCGTAACTTTACCCTCCCAAGATAGACTGTGTAACATTTGTTCTCACCACATTATATATACTAGGGTTATTATTAAGTCATTTGTAGGCGAACAATTATTTCGCCTTATGGCGCGGAGTGGTTGTATTCACTACTTAAACCGGCAACTCGGGTATCAGCTGAACCAGTATAAATCTGACCTTAAATTTTGAGAAGTTTTGGCGAATTTCGAGGTCAAATTATACCAGAGACGCGAGAGGCGAGTCGAAAAAGTTGTGAATCACAGAGTAGGTATAATGCTCACGGCATTATTATGAAGAAGCAGGTAATTTTGAAGCTTGTTACGTTTTTATTCCAGCTTGTTAACGCCGTGAGTCGTGAGCATCCTGTTGGTGACTGATGGCATAGACTAGCGACAGAAGTCACATTTCTTACTATGTTCACCCAATTAGTATCGCGAATTATTAAAGACATTATCTGACATTTTACTATTAAGTATTTACTCACATCCGCCTGAGGTAAGCCAAGGGGCCATCCTGGAGGGACTACTGATCTGTGCTCTACCAATTCCTCTTGATGCGGTTGATCCGTAGGGCGATGGAAACGGATATTTTAGTAAACCCCCCCCCCCCACAAACCCCTTGGCCTCAACAGCGAGGAAGGGACCACAGACCGATATCGTGTCCGCACGTAAAACAACCGTCCCATGAAAAAGCTAAAACCACGGCAAGACCTGTAAAGTTGGTATACCACAATCACAGACGGGGACAAATGACTGGGATTCATGATGGATGAAATCGCGGTGATCATGATTACACGCTGTTGATTTTTAGACTTTACATTCAGCGTGTGCGCCGTGAACCATTCGCAACCATTTGCAACCACTGTATACAACTGAGCTGTAGGTTACGCATTATTATTGTTATAGGTACATGAGACTATTCGTTGAGATATAAGTAAAGGACATTGGATTAATTCGCTAATTACTTGAATGATTTGCTGACACAAGGTCTCGGTCATTCAGGCATAACTTGGCGTGGGTTAAAAAGTTGTACACTGGACTTTTTTATTTTATTTTGATATAAGTAATCGGGTTTTTTCTACTCGGAATCGAGAGCACTCTCGAACCTAGTAGGGAGAAAAGCTGTCCAAAATGTTACATATAATATATAATTCTCGGTTTTCAGTTCAGTTACCAACATAACATACAAGCTTAATACGGAAACGGAATGGAATAAAATATCTTGGGACAGTTTTTTTCTCCTATTAGGTTCGAAAGTGCTCTCGATTGTGAGTAGAAAAAACCCGATTATATTAACAACGAAAAAAAGTCGAGTAAGTACACAACTTTCCGTAAAACAAAATGGCACAGAAATAGGTAGCTAGTTAGCGTTGGTCTCAGACGGTCCTGAACGCAATTTGCCTAGTTGGAGTTTTGCCCACATTGCAGTTTGACCACCGAGCATTATGCCTAAAACGCAAAGTGACCACTTATAGGCAGGCTAGGTTCGTTAGGTTTCTTCAGATGCCCGAAGGGCAAACAGACCAGAAATAGGAGCCCCGCGGAGCGGGGCTCCGTCAATATCGCTAACGTGGCCTCAAAACGACGAAAATGTGATGTAGGCATTTTGCATTTTAGGCATAATGCTCGGTGGTCAAACTGCAATGTGGGCAAAACTCCAACTAGGCAAATTGCGTTCAGGACCGTCTGAGACCAACCCGCTAGTTAGTCACCTTTTGTATTTCGGGATTTTAAATTTTTGTCAATTGTGACGACCGGTTCGCCTAGTTGGTAGTGAGATGCCTACGAAGCAGGAGATCCTGGGTTCGAATTCCGGTATGGGCAAATATGCATGAATATTTGTTTCCGAGTTTTGGATATGTTCTATGTAGGTATTTAAGTATATATAAATCTATTAAATGCAAGTTCGATTTGTGTAAGTTTGTCCGCCAATATTTATTTAGATATTTAAGTCTATTATATAGTCCTCCTTGTCGTATCCGACGACGGCGACCCTTACAAACTCCTCTGATGAGCACGTATATGGCTCGCAAAGCCGAACTTACTTTTTTCAAAATATTTTCCTACCCGTTCAAGGCCAGATGCCAAACAACGCTACGTGTGCTACGCTGTACCGCGTAGCAGCACTTTTCCGTTCTGTAGCGGAAAATGCTCGTGGAGGCATGACGCCAATGCGAGTCAATGGCCTTAAATGGTTCATAAAAAAATACTAAGAATTAATTAATCGAATTTCACCTCGATGTTGTTCAGAATAAGTGATGAGTGAGACTAGTGATGTGCCGGGGAATATTGAAAAACAAATTAGGAAAATTAAAGTTGTACTAAAAGTAATTAAAGTGATTAGGTACTGCCCCGACAAATGAAGTGCCATTTGCCAAAAACTTCATTATTTTACTAATTCTGCCTTTTTATCTCAATTACCATTAAATGTGTGAATATTTTCATATTTTCTATGCGTACGTACATTTTATTGTATTTTTTTCGTTAACTTTGTATTGTTTTTGTTACTTGCAGAAATACTTTTGTAAAATTTGTTTTTTCGGCTCGGGGAATATTCCCAATGACTGGGAATATTCCTATTGTTCCCGGGAATATTCCCATTGTTCCGGGGAATATTCCCAGGAACATTGGGTATTTACTTTTGCTGATAAATTACACTGGTTTATGTATTGGTAAAAAAATCCACGTGCGAGCGAGCTGGTAGCATACAAATCTCGATAAGTGTGACAGAAAGTTAAATATCATTCCTTGTCCTTGTATTGTACTTTTTTTTGTTTGCCACAACAACTGATTTAGTATGAAGTTGTGGCACACAAAACATTACCCGTCCAAATCAAGTAGGTTGTTTATGGCAAGTCATCAGCCAATTTAAGACCAGTTCTTAATTTAGCTGCATAGAAGCCTTTCCGTCCCTCACTGTGGCATCATGTACTGCCTGTATTCTAGGTTCATGACTATTACTTATTATGTGACACACGGCCCGAATGAAAGGGTTTTGCTGTTTCACTCCAACCATGTGTCTTTAGTAAAAATATCTATGGTAGTTGCTCTGTGTTACCGAATAAAAAAAAATGTATAAATACTGGCAACCCTTTCAATAGTTTCAATTCCTTGTAATCCTTGTCTTTGCGGTGCGTATTGGCCAGATACGGTAATTTTATGCCTTGTACGATAGTCAATTACCTTACGACAAATGTACGGTAATTCATAACAAAATTAATAGAACCTCCAAAAAATACGGTAATATAAAACACTGTGGTTTTAAATTACAGTATTTTTTGGAGGTGTGGTTTTACCTTCACATTAGGTAGGTAAAATTGTACTCTTTTTCATAACGAGTGAATTTAGTGGTTTTCTGAGAACCGTCTAGTGGGAAGCGATTTCTTTTTTCATACAAATTAACTGAATCTAGTGTTTTTATAATCGTTTTTGGTGGATTTGTTAATACAAACACACTGCCCGCAGGGCAGTGTATAACCAGCTTAGGAGGTCACGCAAAACGACAAAAACCTTGGCATACTTTAGTTGTTAGAAACCATCTATAATCTCTAAAATAACAGCGCATTTACCTAAAAACTGCGAAGATATTAGTTTTTTGTTAATAAAATGCGTACTGTAAATTATACGGTAATTTTAGGGTAAATAATGCGCTATCCACATTATGTGATTGTACCCCAATTTGTCAGTACAACATGTCGAAGTCAGAATTGGGTGTAGCGTACAGACGTAACAACTGCAACTACAATTTCATTCAGTGTGGCCAGTTAACAGAAGGAAAGCGAAAATTGGCACATTCAAACGGTCCTGCGAAGCGGACTGCAAGATTGTTACTAACCGATGAGATAGGGCAAGACAGCACGTCGTCGTCAACACACAGCCGCGACATACTCTCGATTTCTCTCGCATGTCCTAATAAGAGAGAGACGGATAGTGCGAGAAAAATTGAGAGAGCTCGCGCGCCGTCGCGTAATAGCCGTGCAGCACACAAAAATCGAGAGTATGTCACGGCCACCTCATGATCGACGTGCTGTCTCGCCCTATCTCATCGGTTAGTAACAATTTTGCAGTCCGCTCCGCAGGACCGTTTGAATGCCGCAATTTTCGCTTTCTTACTGTTAACTGGCCACACTGGATGAAATTGTAGTTGCAAAACACCGGTTTTAAAAAAATTACAAAATTACAGTGTAAAATATTAATACAATGTTCTTTAGCATATATTTTTAAATTATCGTTTAAATTTATTTGTATGTAATGTGTGAGAAAAAAAACTTGGCAGATCATGCAAATTCCATGGTCCAAATTGTGATTTTCATGCAATTAGTCCGTACAACTCGTTTGACGGTTGGAACATGCATCCATTCTGATGAATTGGGGCTGACAAATCACTTAATGTGGATGGCCCATAAGATGTAATTCTGGCAACACAGGTTGGCAACACTGGTATTGGCCGTATTGCACAATTTGTCTCGCTGTTTGGTACAGGTTATGTTCAGTTTTGGATTTTGCTAGAAAATTGGCTCATAGTATAATTTTTGTAAATATTTAACCATGGCGCAAAGTAAGCTCAATGATATGGCAGGCAAATTCGCTAAAGGCGGGCCTCCCGGCCTGGGCATCGGCTTAAAAGTGATGGCTGTCGTCGGTGCGGCGGCTTACGGTGTCTCACAATCGTTGTTTACCGTCGAGGGCGGCCACCGCGCAATCATGTTCAACAGGATCGGAGGTATTCAGAAGATTGTCATGAGCGAGGGCCTGCACTTCCGCCTCCCTTGGTTCCAGTACCCAATCATCTACGACATCAGGTCACGACCCCGCAAGATATCTTCTCCCACCGGCTCCAAAGATTTACAAATGGTGAATATTTCATTGAGAGTACTCTCGCGCCCCGACTCCGTCCACCTTCCGACAATGTACAGACAATTAGGAACCGATTATGATGAGAAAGTGCTGCCCTCAATCTGCAATGAGGTTCTGAAGTCCGTGGTAGCGAAATTTAACGCATCGCAACTGATTACGCAGCGTCAACAAGTCTCCCTGCTCATCAGAAGAGAGCTTGTGGAGCGCGCAGCCGATTTTAACATCATTCTGGATGATGTGTCTGTTACTGAACTGAGTTTCGGTAAGGAGTACACCGCTGCCGTTGAAGCCAAACAAGTGGCCCAACAAGAAGCTCAGCGTGCTGCTTTTGTCGTTGAAAGAGCTAAGCAGGAGCGTCAACAGAAGATTGTTCAAGCCGAGGGTGAAGCTGAAGCTGCTGAGATGTTGGGTAAAGCTATGGGCATGAACCCTGGCTATTTGAAGCTGCGCAAAATCCGCGCTGCTCAGAGCATCTCTAGAATGATCGCTCAATCCCAGAACAGAGTCTTCCTTGGTGGTAACAGCTTGATGATTAACCTTCAAGACCCAAGCTTTGATGACCTCTCGGAGAAGCTGACGAAGAAGAAGTAACATACAGTTTTGGTGGAGTGTGCTGAAGCAATGGAGCCAGCGCCAACTCTGCCCGAAGTTGAGGCTGCTATACTGATCAGTGGCGCGGCTTCAGTCGCTATTTAGTGCAATAACTCCCTGCTTTGAGCATTTCTAAGTCGCCGATTTACAATATGAATGGATTTCAAAAATGTTGCATTTTATGTTAATTAGTTGTAGGTCCTCTAGTATGTATGAGAATCAAAGATAATAAAGTATCTTACAATTTTATTGAACTTTTATTGCACCCTACTTCAATCCTTTTATCCTTACCTCTTATTCCTTTATTAGTACTTTGTCATGATCAGAATGTTACCTATTTTCATTGCTTGATAAAGTGCTTAGTATCTTATGACTAAAATTTCAATCTCACCTGAAGGCGTAGCACGGTTGCCATTTTATCACTTATCGCTGTGGATAAGACATCCGTCGCTTTCTGACAAGTATGCGAGTGCGAGAGTGACGGATGTCTTATCCACAACGATAAGTGATAAAATGGCAACTGTGCTACACCTTCTCAAGTTACTTCATTCACATATTTGCTAGAGAATTACAAGTGGTATTTTTTCAATGCCAACTGGTTTACTAAATGTGTAAAATGCTTGGTAAGCACCAAGAATGTTGTGGATCATATCATATGCTCTAATCTATGGCCTCCTATTGAACAAATTTATTACAAGAATCATGATGTCTCCGGATCGTCACAATAGGGTAGTTACGGGAGAAAATGGAAGATTGGAAATATTAGAATTATTATGAACACATGTAGCCCATACAAATTAAGTGTTGACCTAAGATATGGAAGGGAAGGTTTGCTTTATATCAAACTCCATGTCACAGTAAATGTGTCAAGACAACTGTCACATAAAAGCTTACATTTATAACCCCCAATGCAAAAAGAGGGGTGTTATAAGTTTAACATGACTGTCTGTGGTATCGTAGCTCCCTAACCAACGGATAGACCAATTTGAATGTGGTTTTTTTGTCATAGATGATTTTATCCCAAGTGTTCTTAGTTATGTTTCATGAAAATCTGTTCAGCCGTTTTTGAGATATTGGCATTTGAAATGAAAATGTTGGGGGTTTTTCAACTTTTCAAAGTGTAGTTATTATAATTTGTTAAGTGTTGTTGAATTACAGTAAAATAATGTCACTAAATAAATCTGGACCCACTACCAGTCACTTTAACACTCTTTAGGGGAGGCCTATGTCCAGCAGTGGACATCTTTCAGCTGATATGAATGAATTCTGTTGAACACCAATAGACTAGGCTTACATATTAATGAACACCAATCTATTTACTCCCCAAACCTCCCTTTAGTTATGTCATCGCGACAAGAGTCCTAGTCTAATCATGACAACTTCTCTGCCAGTAAAAGGCAAACAATCAAGTGGTGTAATGGGTATATTTTTATGAGTCCAGAGTGAAGAAGACAATTATGTTAAAGACAACCGGTTGATATGGGGATAGATAATTTAAAAACAATTACATCTGTATCTACAACAATAATTTATTCAGTAGCATTGATGAAACTATGCATTTATAGGTACAAATTAGGAGTCCGAGGTTTCATTTCCGTAAGGCAGAGGGTTGGGGACAGCGGTACTTGGACATCTCAATTTCAGCCTCAAAGTAGCTCATGTTATTATACAAGTAGTACTCTGGCACCTTGTACGGTCCTGCCTTCTTCGGATCAACCCCAGGACCGACAGGCAGGGATGATGGAGCGATGCAGTTTTGACTCAGGCCTGGGACATTTTCGTTCACTTTCCCAGCTGATGCTGTTGCAGACGGCGTCGACGCGCCTTGACTAGAACCCTCACTAAAATATCTAGGAATATGTCTCAGTGCGATCCTGCTTCTCGCGGTTCTGGCAAACATGTTTTTAATTGTAATGATAGTGCCAATTTTTATTATACAATCAAATCAGATTCTGTCAAGAAGAAAATTTGAGAAAATATAAATATAGAAGCAAATCAAAGACAAACTTTTTGACATTCTTACTTTTATTTCCAGTTTTTATAGGCCTTCTACACGATCGGGACCAACCGCCAACCACCGTGTCCTTGGTCGGATCAACGGTTGGCCGACAGCGTTGACAGCGTTCCAGACGGTTGACGGTTTTATATCAACGCGACCAAGGACACGGTGGTTGGCGGTTGGTCCCGATCGTGTAGAAGGCCTTTTACTTATTGCCATAATGCCGCGTTTATACGCTTGCGATGGCTTGGCGCGTGAGCAGGACGCAGCTATGCGTTAGAGGGAGAGGGCTATAATTCGATCTCATTCGTTTAAATAGCTGCGTCCTGCTCACGCGCCAAGCCATCGCAAGCGTATAAACGCGGCATAAAATAAATACTTCAGCATGGGTTTCTCTGCATGGGTTTCTCCGTGAACTTAAATTCTGTTTACTTAGTTAATTATTTTATTAACTTGTGTTGTGTTTTTTATTACTTTAATAATAAAGCAGCTGGAGTCATAAGCTCTTTACATATTCGTTGTAAGGAAAAAAAAATACGGATCGTTACTGAACGATATAGCTAGCTTTGCAAATGTTTGCATCTACACACTGCGTGCGTCTATGGTGCTTTTTCACGACTGTTTTGTAGTTTATCTACTTTGCTTATTTCGCCGATTATTGAGTCTTGGAGTGTAATATGTGCATGATTTGTAGCATAATCCATAACTATTACGTGAAATAATGTGTTGCTATCAAAGTTAAGTCCGTTTTCTTATAAGGAATTCACTAAAGAGCTAGTTCAGCCATTTACATGAAAGGTGAGTACAAAAAACGATACCTTATGATTTTTTTATTTTGAAGTGTAGCTTAGATTTCATTAGTGCCATAGTAACAAAATGTTCGGTAGTAATCATAAATGTTATTGCATTTTCTCGTTTCTGTTAACAGAATGTAATAATTGATGCATACATGATCGTTACTGTATATAATGGTCATTTGTATATGTCTATTTGCCGCTATTTTGTATTTATATTTATGTATATCAGTATAATCCTTCCGAATTGAGATGGTCGAGCAGCAGGTGGAAAGTGCGTTTCGTTTCAAGTAAACTTATGTAACATTGAATTTCAGAACGTACTCTCACAAGCTTAAAAGACTCCTACATTGGACATACGATAAAAGATGGCGGCCTTAACGCGTAAAACTAATAAGTAAAATCAGTACTTCACTTTCAAAGATTCTTGTATTTTATTTCCCTTCGTGAAAGTGTGATTTTTCAGTAAGTGGTCAATGTGTGTGTATCCGAAACAAGAGTGATTTGTACAGATTTTTTTACTCTATGGTTTTTTATTTTCTTTCGAATTTAGTAGCGTTATAATTCTTCTGCGTTGCGTTTTCGCCTGTATAGTACATACGTATGTAATGAATTCGGAATTATTGATGAACTGTGTTCATAGTTTTATCAAATACTTACAAGTCTCCACATATTTAGTCTCCAGTGATTCGTGTGTAACAAAATGGCAGAAGAAGTACCTGTAAGCGACGTCCTTTGTAGTGCTATGGAATATTTGTGCAAACTCGGATCAAATCTAAGAACACGTTCCCAGAACCTGAGGGATAAGAAAATTAGCAAAGATAAGTTACGAAATGCTCATGCAGTGCGTAAAGCAGCTTCTAAAGTGTTATTATTATGCGAATTGTCACGCAAATCACTGGATAACGTCGTGGACGGCGTCAAAAGGGTGTTGACGATAGTAGACGCCTCACGATGCTCGCCGGTGACAGTTGGCGCCATAAAAGAAAATGCCGCTAAAAATCACTATTTCTATTTCGAATACGACTCTTGTAAGTTAAGAATATCTGAAAAGATTTTGCTAAAGCATTACACGTCGGTCAAAGTTCGAGCTAGAGGCATGCCATCGTCAATGGTAGAAAAATATCCTGTGTATTACAACTGCAATCTGTATCGCAAACGAAAAGAATCTTTGAAAGATAGCAAAGAGAGTAAATTCCCTAAATCTGCTGAAAATGGTAAGAAAAGGGATGCCTGTACTGATTCTGATAATTCATCTTGTGATGTTCAAGACAAAACTGATGTTTTTAATGAGGAAAAAGAAAAAGACAAATCAAATTCAGATGAGAGTGACAACATTACCAAGGAAAAAAAGAGAGAGGGTAAATCCAAGAGTGTTCACCTGAGATTTCCAAGCAAGTCCAAGGCAAATAATAAGACTAAGGGAAGTGATCATGAGGCTAGTGCAGTTGAAGAAAGTGATGTTAGCTGCGAAGAAACAAAGAAAGAAAGCAAGACTAATGAAGAGTCAGTAAAGGACCCAAAATGTATTGCGGGTGACAACAGCTCTGAAAACACACTGAAAAGCAGCAAAAACGATAGTGAAACCAACAATATCAGTCATAAAGAATCAAGTAACAAATCTCAGTCAAGCAAAAAAAAAACTGATACATCACCAGAAGAAAAAGATAATGATGACAATGAGCCACAAAAAAGAAAAGAAAAACAAAACTCCAGTGATGATAGTCAGGAGAAGCCTAAAGCAGGCGAAGCAGATTCAGACTCAAAAAGTATTCATAAATCTTCTGTAAGTGATGAAGAAAATGAGCCAAAAACAAGTGCAAAATCCAGAAGGTCTAAAACAGTTAGATTTATTGATAGTGACTCGGACCAAACGACTGAAACAGCAACTGGGAATGAGAGAAAGAAAATGAAGCTTGATAAAGTAAACCAGAAGACCAATGAAGAAATAGTTTTAATTGAGGACTCTCCAATAAAACCAAGAGAAACCAAAAAACAGACTGAAGCAAAAGAAGATAGTGACTCTTCCAACTCTGATAAAAAGCCTGTGATTAAGTTAGTAAGTCTTAATAAATTACTGAAGCCTGACATACTAAAAAAGGAATTGTCTAAAGAAGACCATGATAAAATGACAGGAGTCCGACCAGTTACAAAAACATACAAGAACCTTAAACTTAATAAGGCTAATAAGGAAAAAAACAATGAAGTTAGTGCCTTCAAGCCAAAAAAATTTGATGTTGTTGTTACTAGGCTACCGAAATTTTCAGATGTCTTTTTGTGTAAATATGGATTGACGAAAATAACTCAGGATGGATCTGAGATTTATAGTCTGACAAATAATTTGTCAAAAGATGGAGGAAGTGAAAAATCTATAATGGATACTGAACAGAGTAGTTTCAGGAGGTCAAAAAGTAAAGAAAAAACCCCTGTTAATGTTGACCTTTTTGGTGCTGCTAAAAAGTCAAAACTGGATGAAGAAATTGAGGAGACAAATAATGTACTTCTGAATTCTGACTCTGGTGATGATACTAGTAAGAAAGTACCAAAGAATCGTAAAGTTACAAGAAGACAATCTAAGTTAAAGTTATCTGACTCAAACGATGAAAGTGCTGAGAAAAGTGAATCAAAACAAACTGCACTAAATAAAAACAATGAAAATAAGAATGAATCATCCAAGGGCCCTGAAAATAATGGAAAAGTGGTTGAAGAGTGTACAGAAAAACTGGCCAGTAACAGTGACCCAGATAACATTATTTCGTTGGACTCTGCTGATACCCCAAATACACCAGAAAATAAAAAAGATGAAACTGAGAAAGCTACACCACAGTCCAGAAGAAAGTTAATTAGGGAGACAATGCATGCAAAAAAGATGCTGTTGACATATTCATCAAGCTCGGACACTGATGATGAAAAGTTAAGAAGTACATTGAAAGAAATAAAAACCTCTCTTTTGAAGGGGTCAAGCTCAGAAGATGAAATGGATGTGAAAAAAATTGTGCAAATGAATCGTAGAAAGTTAGCTACACCGTCTGATTCTGAAGATAGTATAAAGTTGAACAAGCAAGAGATAGGAAAAGTTGATCCCATTGAACAAAAGGACCAGGACCACAGCAGTATTAGTCAAGTGGATGGAAATCATGATGAACTGTCTAATTCAAGTAGCAGTCAGGTTAGGCCCTAGATATAATATTTAATTTCCTATTTTAATGTACACATTACCTTAGTATCACATTCCTCTGTCTGAGTTTCTGTTATTGTTAATGTGTATGTACAATTTTCAGTTGTTTCCATTTAATACTGGGTTAGGCCCCTACAATTGTTTGTTCAATTTAGAATTTAAGAATAATTTGTTATGGACATATGATCCTTTATGCCACAAAATAATTAAAACCTATTGAATAATAGAAGTGTTTTCTTTGGATGACAGATTACTAATACTCAGAACTTCAATAGTTTTGAAATGAAACTATGCAATTAGCCAATTAAACATAATAGGTGCAGAAAACTAGCATTGCATGAATTCATGGTTTGAGAACATATGGGAGATTAAAAAAGAAACTAAAATTTCCAGATGGGCCGCTCTAAAACAAAAGTCGCCAGTAGCAGCAACCAAAGCTCTGACAATGTGGACTCAATTGACTCAGAAATTAATAGGTAAATATATATTAACACAAAGACTGGAAAACGTCTTCAGTGTTACTAAGCATATGACTCAGGAGGATAATTTAAATGAGTATTTTAACTAGGTAATGGAATTAACTGGTGGCTTTCTTGGTCTACATGACAAACAATTAGTTGGGGTTGTTTGGATGTGAATAATTGTGTATCAGATTGCGTACTAAATGCAATAATTATGAAAATGAAAACCATATAAATATCTACCTAACTAAAGGTTTTGCTTTCAACAGGACAAGCGATGGGTGGATATTACTTTAGTTCCATTTGTGTAAGATTGTTCTCTAATATTTATTCTTAATATGTAGTCTTATTGTCCTGGTGGCTAACTATGTCGATTTTTGAGTGTTTTTTTTTTGTAATGAATTGTATAGCCACATTAAACATTAAAATCACTTCATCAATAAATACAAATAGTTGAGGTTTGGGTTAATGTTTTTGCTTCTCATATGTTTGATCAAACAAAACTATTGCCGTTTATTGGCATCTACTGCGCCTGCTAGCTGCAGAAGTAAGTATTAATTTTCATCGTTTGAGACTACTTATTTGTAAATACCTCCACTATTACTTAAAAAAAAATCTAAGTATGTTCTTTTGTGCCGTGCCACGCACACCATTTTGTTGAGGACAGGGAATAAGACAGCAGAGCTTCTGAAATAAAGTTACATTAACCTAGAAATCCTTACATTTTCGACCGATTTCTAAAAAGACGCGGTCCTCAATTAGACTTAATTCATATTAATAACATGTTATGCGGTTAGTTAGTTAGTTAGTTTACTGGGCTATTTTCCGCAAGTCGACATCCAGTGTGCCTATTTTGCGTGAAAAGGGGTAGCGCTACTCTAAACCACCCCAGCTCCTCCAAGAAGTTGGTGAGTGCCTTTGTATTTTTGACTGTGTCCCGTAGTGTGTCCGGAGACCCTAGGTGTTTTTTCCTGTATACTTCTACCTGCTTGCAGTCCAGTAGAATATGTTTAGTCGTTTCTTCCGCCTCCATGCACGCTCTGCACATGGGGCTGTCCGTGATACCTATGTTGTAGAGGTGTCTGTTCAGAGTGTTGTGTCCTGTTATTATTCCTACTATCTTGCGTAGTTGGTTTCTGTGTGTCATCAGTAGTGCGGTTGTGAGTTTGTTGTCGTGTTTTGACAGAATCTCTTTGGTCTGTCTGCATGTGTCTAACTCCTCCCAGTGTCTTTGGTGCTGGTTTTTAGCGTATAGGTCCAATTGATTGTATATGTAGCTTTGTGGCAGGGGCAAGATTGGCTCGGGTCCGTATGCCGTTGTTTCTGAGCCTTTCCTGGCCAGTTCGTCCGCTGCATCGTTTCCTCTTGAGCCGCTGTGCCCCTTGATCCATTGTATAGTAACCTTGTTTTTGTCTGCGCACACCTCCGTTAGACTTTGGTGGCATTCGTATATCAAGCCAGATGTGATGTTGTCGTTGTTCAGTGCTTGTAGTACCGATTTACTGTCTGAGAGTATTCGTATGTTTGTGTTCTCAACTTGTCGTCTCTTTATGGCATTGCAGGCTTCGATTATTCCTACGCATTCCGCCTGGAATACCGTATTTTGTTCGCCCAGTGGTTTGGATATGTGTATGTTTAAGTCCTCTGAGAACACTCCACATCCCGTTCCCGTGTTTGTTTTCGAGCCGTCTGTGAAGATTCTAAGGTCTGTTTGGTTTAGTCCCTCTCTCGAGTCTTCTGTTTGTGATATGCCGTAGTCTTTCCTGAAGACTGCAGTTCTTGGTATTTTGTCGATTGTAGCCTCCAGGATGGGGAGGCTGGTGATCAGTATGTTATGAATCTTTGTGTGTGGTGTGTTCAGCTTCGTCCATAGGTTGAGGCTTTTTAGGCGTATTGCCGTCGCAGCCGCTTCCTTTTGTATATGCATGTGTAAAGGTAGTGCTGCCGTTGGGGTTGTTCTCATACATCCTGTAGCCGCTACACATGCTAGTCTTTGTGTTTTCTGAATTTTGGTAATTGCGCTCGTGGTTTGGGTGCGGGGCCACCATACTATGGCACCATAGCTTATCATTGGTACTATCACCATTTTGTATAGCCACAGTATGATGTGGGGGGCTAGGCCCCATCTCTTCCCCACCATCCTTCTGCATTGCCAGAAGGCTACTGTTGCTTTGTTTAGTCTACTGTCTAGGTGTTTGCTCCAATTCAGTTTGTCGTCTAGTATTATACCTAGGTATTTCACCTCCTTCGAGAGTGTTAGTTTTGTGCCAAAAAGTGTTGGCATTTCGTAGGTACCCAGTTTTCGTTTGTTTGTGAAGAGAATTGTGTCGGTTTTCTTTGGGTTTACCGATAGGTCATTCTCCTTGCACCATTTCTCTGTTATTTTCAGTGCTGTTTGTGTGAGTTCACACAATGTGTTTATGATCAGGCCGCTGACCAGTATTACTAGGTCGTCCGCATATCCTATCGTTAGGAAGCGGTTATTGTTTAGTTTTGTTATTAGGTCGTTTACTACCAGGTTCCACAGCAGTGGCGAAAGGACACCTCCTTGTGGGCATCCTCTTATAACTAGCGCCTGGTGGCTTTGGTTTTCAGATAGTTTTATGATTCTCTTCTTCAGCATATTCATAATCCATTCTATGAGCAGCTGGTCGGTTTTGTGTCTTTCTAGTGCTAGTTTTATGCTGCTAAAGTTCGTTTTGTCAAAAGCACCCTCTATATCAATGAAGGTGCCTAGACAAGAGTTCTTTCTAGCGCATCTTCTATGTTCGTTACTACAGCATGGAGAGCTGAGTCTGTTGATTTGCCTTGGCTATAGGCATGCTGGTTTGGATGTATCTTTATGTCTTTTAGGGCCGTATCCTTCAGCTCCCTGTCGCAGAGTCTCTCCAGAGTCTTTAACATGAACGAGGTCAGGCTTATGGGTCTAAATGATTTTGGGTCCGAGTAATCACTCTTCCCTGGTTTCGGTAGGAAAATTACTTTTACTTCTCTCCATTTGGTTGGTATGTATCTCTAGGCAATGCAGCTGCATAGTAGGTTTGATAAATGCTTGATTAGTTTTTGTCCTCCCCACTTTAATAAGGCAGGGTAGATTCCGTCAAGGCCTGGTGATTTATAGTTGTCAAAACTATTTATCGCCCAGGCCATTTTGTTCTCCTCTGTTATTCGTTCTGCTGTTTTCCACTCTGAATCTGTTGGATGATAGTTTTCCTCCTGTTCTGCCCAGGTTTGTATGTCAACTACTTTACACCCCGGGAAGTGGGTTTCCACCAGTAGACTTTCGGTCTCAGATGGATTGCTAGTGTGGGTGTTATCTGGTCTCCTTAGCGTGCCCAGTAGTTGATTAGGTTGGTTGGCTAGTATTTTCCTTGTTCTGTTGGCCTGTGTGCTGCTAGATATGTTGTCACAGAAGTCCCGCCAGGAGGCAGATCTTCTGTATCGTGTTCTCTTTTTGTAGTCGGCTTTGACTGTTTTGTATTTGTCCCAGTCCTCGTCTGCTTTTGTATTCATTGCTCTGTTTAAAAGTCTTCTCATTTTAGTTCTCATCCGCTCCATTTCCGAGCCCCACCAGTTGGAGTTCATGTTGTTCCCCACAACTGGTGGTGTCGAAAGTGGACATGTGTTCTCATAGCTCTCTGTTACATGTTGTGTGAATATGTTTACCTGTTCCTCCAACTCCTTGGTGTTGTGAGGTCTGTGTGTAGTGCTCTTATATCTTTAGTTTACCTTCCAGAATCTCCTTGTACGCCTTAGCGTCCGTGCGTCTCGGGTTTCTTCTGGGTGTTGGTTCGTTTGTATCGGCTGCGAGGTCGTAACGAATCCACCTGTGGTCGGAGCATGACAGCTCATCCGACACATGCCAGATGGATACGTGCCGAGCTGCTAGCCCTGTGCTTAGAGTAATGTCAATTATAGTGTTACATCTACGAGTGACAAAAGTTGGTTTTGATCCTGTATTTAGGATGTCTAGGTTAGTAGCCATTAGGTATTCAACAATATCGTTACCTCTTTTGTTGTTTGTTTCCATTCCCCATAGGTTGTGGTGGCCGTTGCTGTCCGCCGAAACGACCAGTTCCAGCCCTTTGTGTTCACAGTAGCGTATAAGGTTGTTCATTTCTACCGGAGGGGGTTCGTCCTCAGCCGCCATGTAGACGGAGGCGAGAACTATCTCTGGTATGCTTGAGGTTTGTGTTCTGAGGAGTTTTATGGCACACACGTCTCTGGAACAGAATTCAGTTAGAGGTTGTGCTATTATGTTACGGGATATATGTATGCATGTTCTAGGTTTGCTTTGTGTATTGTATATTACTTTACCTCCGGTATTGCAGAGGCCGTTTATTCGTGTGTGTCTGATCCACGGCTCTTGGATCAGGGCTATTGATGTGGGGTTAACCTCCAGCCATCTGCGTAGTTGAGCCGTTGCTGTTTCACTGTGCTGGAGGTTAACCTGGAGGACCTTACAACGGGAAGGAGCCATCAGGCGATGTCCCCTCCACCCTCTTAGCCTTAAGGGCTAAGCGGCTGATCCCCTTTGTGCAGCCGTCCTCGTCATCTGAGTCGAGCAAGATGCCCTCCTCGACGTCGGAGATCGGCTCGTTTCCCTCGGCGTCTTCCGTTTCCATGGCGGTAGGGGTGCTCGTGTTTTTATCATTCCCCTCCGCGTCTTTGTTCTCGTCGTTCTGGGTGCCGTCTTCCTCCAGGTTCACATTCTTCTCCGGTGGTGAATCCCTGAAGTGCCCCCCGCCGTGCTGGAAACGGATGTAAATTGTCCCACACAAGTAATTCAATTTCCTCTCCTTTTCCAGCACAGTAGGGATTACATCCTCAGGTATCCCCACCAGCAGAAGAGTTCACCTCCTTGTCCTTAGGGGGACGGCGTTGTGTATTGTCCACCGCTTCACCTGGGCCCACGAGTTTTGGTAGTTGAGTACCCTACCGACCTTGGTGAGGTTGTCCTCCAGCGATGGGATGAGTATGCCACACATTGTTTTTCTTACCATCTCGTCCTCCCTCTTACCGACAAGATGGTCTCCGTTCTTTAGAGTGGCCGTTGCGATCCAAGACATTAGCCACGTTTTGGTATATGCGTTCTGGCACCACAGCTTCAGGTACCCGTCAACCAGGCTGGGTTTTCCTGTAAACGCCGGGGCCTCCGCTTCTGTTTCCATGTCGGTCTCGATCGCTGCCTTGAAGATAGCGTCTCCGATGTTTTCCTCCACCTCAGTGGCGTCCTGCTGCGACAGTCTGCCCGTGCGCTCGTTGGTGATTGCAACCGTCAGATCTGTCGCGGCGGCCGCCGCGTAGGTGGGGTGGGTCTTTCTTGTCCCCTGGGCGTCCGTTTTGATCTTTTTATGGTCGCCTCTAGGGGATATAGTCTCGTCCAAGCGTGCCCTCTTGGTCTTAATGGGCTGCTCCACCTGGGTTTGTATTTTCGAGGTCGTCGCTTCCACATCTACCGTATTGGGAGCTTCGACCTCGTGTGTTTTCACAGAGGGGCCACTCTCCAACTCTCTGCGTTTTTGGAGCTTTTGTCGCTGCCTCTGCCCGATCTTCCTCTTCGGAGGGTCGTCTGTTTGTGGTTTCGGCTGGGCAGATTTCCTCTCCTTCCTTGGTTTACACCTTATCTTCCAGCCGGGATCTATGGCCTGCTTCGAGGGTTCAACTTCCGTCGTCCCACTCGTCGCTGCCTTCGGTTTGATTTGTGTGGCGTCTGAGAGTTCCACCGTCTCTGGCTCGGTCGCCTTGGCCGGGGCTCCTTTCGGTACCCTAGCGTCCGGCGTCCTACCCAGCTTCAGTGAATCCTTCTCAGGCAGCCTCACATCTTTGTTTACCTCCTTCTTTGGCTGTTCAGCTTTCGCCGTCCCAGCCGCAGAAGGCGTTGGTGTTGGCTTGGTTCCAGTTTTGTTTTTGTTGTTATTTTTTATGTTGTCATCTTCCATTTTGTACCCACGAGTAGCTAGGGAATAAAGGTCCATCTACGCAGAGCCCCGCTTGCGTAGATAAGGCTATTGTACAACGGGTTTCGCCCGATTCCCGAGGTCCACCGTTCGCGACTGAGCTCCCTCTCAGCCACGCATCCATTAGCACGGTAGGTCACACTGTGGATTAGGGTTTTTGGGGTCGAGGTTTCTCCTCCGGGAATTGGGGGAAGGAAACAGGGAGTGGGTTTAGGGATTGGGTCTGGGTTGGGTTTTTATTGGACGTTTGGAATTGGGTTATGAGGAAAGGGTAGGTAATGGGAGATGAGCTTGACTTTGGAGTGATTCGAGCTCACCCTTCCATTGTCCGGGTCCATGTTATATGGATGACGGGCTATCCGCAACCTGCCCACCCGCTCGGTCGCTTTGGAAGAACAGCGTGTCTACCGGGTAGAAGCCTCAAGTTTGCGTCATATGATTGTTCCATAGAACGATCAAATGTCACTTACTTGAAACTTCAGCCTAGTCGACCCGAGGCACCCGATGTTATGCGGTATTGCGGTACATACTAAAGGCCGAGCCACACCGACTGCGTGTGCAGCACGTACAACGACATGACACATCGGATGCGTCTGCGTGCACGTCTACGCATATGGTGTGTTATGTATGAAGTTTCATACATTACAACGCAGCGGTGTACGTGCTGCACACCCAGTCGGTGTGGCTCGGCCTTAATCCAGAGTTACATACTAAAATATAATTTTTAACATGTCGTACTTCTGGGCTTCTAATAGGCGAGCATTAGCTAATGCTCGCCTATTTCGAAGTTTGTTCCTTTTTGTCGTGTCATGCACAACATTTTGCTGAGGACAGCAAATAAGACAGCAGAGAGGTAGAGTAGAGACCCTAACACCGCAGCATTTGAAATAAAGTTACAATAACCTACATATCGAAAGAGAAGTTGAAATTAACATGGAATAGGTATAAGTTAGCCAGCCCGTGGTCTGTTAGAAAAAGATCTTGAATGTGGGCCTCCAGAATAGGAATGGGGTTGGCCGGGCGAAGGTATTTGCAGATGGCGCCAGCATAGGTTTTACCTGTCAGTCCTACAAAACTGTCAAATACTTGTTTTTTTTTTCGGAATTTCCTTGTTTAGAATCAAGCCGTTTAATCCAAATCCCATAGAAAAGGGCTAGTGATTAGGTAAAACCTATGATGGCGCCATCTAGTCAAACATTTGACAGTTGCCAACCCCATTGGGTCGAATTCATCCGGGATAAAAAAGTTTTACAACACTGGTAAGTGTCAATAGAAGACTATTAATAAGAAAATACGTTTACACGAGGTTTTAGAAGGTTCATATCTCGACAAAGACTTTCAATATTGTAAAACCGCACTCAAATGGGTTTATTCGTTTGGGACCTACCATGTCAAAGACACATATACACTATATTAAACATTTAACACGCCTCGTTTGCGGCGGCGGGTTAAAAAATAGTACACTATTGCCGAGGAGCGGAAAGAAAGGGGTTGCCTGACGAGGTGGTTGGCAGGCCGAGGCTTGCCCCGGTTATCGCCAAGGTAAATTGTGAGGAAATAATACAAAGACATTACATGAAACATTGTGACATACCTAATAACGCGGTGATACTTGTACTATGATTTAGCTGTAAGCATTCTTTCTACGAATTCTTTCAATGGCGGTATTCATATCACACTATATTTTACACTCAATACGGTGTTTCAATTAATTATGTATAACACATTTATTTAATTTCATGCTTACTTTTAATCTCATCTTCTTGTAATCATAAACAATAAAGAGCGAAAAAAAAATATTTAAAAAATATCACCATGAAATCCGGACGATTTTCTTTGGCTGAACGTGATTTTTCCTAAGTCGCCTCGATTGGGTATGGCGCTATCAGGATTTTAAAAACTTTATTAACGTAGCGGGAAATAATGGTTTTGTAAGGGTTATTATACTCCTAGGCAGGGAAGAGACTTAACTTTTTAAATGTTGGCGGATATAAATTAGGCACTTCGCGTGTTCGTTTTTTAAACAAAATGCGACGCTTTTCGAGTATGTTTGAGAAAAACCGGTAGGTACCGTATTATTTGGAAAACCAGCCTGAGGAAGGATATTCATCCATACTGATATTATAAACTTTAAATCATAAATTTATAAATGCGAAAGTGTGTCTGTCTGTTACCGCTTCACGCATAATCCACCGAACCGATTTAGATGAAATTTGGTATTGAGACCAGGGACCGGAAAAAGCCCTCTTTAAGCTTAACCGTATCGATCCGGTAACCTTATTTTAGGGTCCACAGATTTTTCTTCTTTAATAATAGTATAAACTGCAACAACAGGGTTAGTACTTAAATCCCGGATTTCTGAAAATACTATTTATTCATATTTATTATAGTTGATACAGCCTACGTCCAAAAGTATTGAGCAGCCATGCTTTTTAGGGTCCCGTAGTCAACAAGGAACCCTTATAGTTTCGCCATGTAAGTCCGTCTTCGCCTTAGTTCAGTAACCATTACTAGTAGAAAACTGTAATTCGGCATGGGTATATAAATAAATTACGCCGACAAAACAGTAGGTGTACAATGAAAGTAATGAAACCTTGTAGAATATTTTTTTTTATCCTTATTTATATGCACGTGAGCTTTTAATTATTGACCACAAGAGAGACGAATTTCGTTTATACACTGGGTTCACCCGAACACACTGTATAAGCAAAATTCGTCTCTCCTGTGGTCAATAACTAAGAGCTCACCTGCATATAAATCGGGTTTTTATCGAATAGTCATACATAAGAAGAGACGCTGTTTATGTGGATTAAGAGTCCAAACCAAAATTAGGCTTCGTAGCCCTTAACTTTTATAGTGTCCACAGGAAAGACGCGAACCTAAATTTGAGTATGACCCATCTATGTCTGTAACTAACCTTCTTAGATAGTTTTCGATTATAATCTGGATGGTTAGGTATTTAAAAGAATGTATACAAAAAATCCACGTGACTTGTTCATTCAACCAATAGATAATACCATAGATACAAAAGGTTGCTAATCACAGCAATCTTATTGGCTGAATGACCAAGTCACTTGGTTTTGTTTGTTTACATTCTTTTAAATACCTAAACGTCCAGACTATAGTTATCGTACATATTTGTTAATGATCACAAATCCTTTATAAACGTTCGCACAGAATCCTCCGTGCGCCAATCAGGCTCTCATTCATACTGATTTTGTTTTTCATAATAAATATGCAATGTACGATAAAGTAAACTGAAACACCACTAGTACCTTTTTATGCCTTAATGGTATAGGCCTCATTGACACACTGTTTGAATTTTGATTTGACAAGATGCCGCGTTTACGGCAAATGAAACCGGTTTTCACTGAGAGCCTTAAGGTCATAGCTCAATAGAGCCACCCCGCGCCCGACCCGCGCCACCTCGCCTCGAGCGGTTAGGTATTCTTTATATGGATTTGTACGGGCATGCGCTCACTACATCGACTCCGTTTCAAGTCCGTAGTTAGTACATTTACGAGGCAAGGCGGTGAGGGTCGGGCGCCGGGTGGCTCTAATGAGCTATGACCTTTAGCAAGCTTGTAATGCTTGTTACAACCCATGCTAGGCACGGCGGTTATTCAATAATAAGTCGTATTTAAGTGTGCGTTTAAATCATATTCCTTTAAACTGGTTCAAAACCTTATGGTAGGGTAACCGTATTGATGGCGTTTTCATTTCGGTTAGTGGTAAGTTCGGTTAACTCGATCGATAGTTAACTGATTGATAGCAATAAGGTAATCTCATCGATAGGGTTTTTAAACCATTTTTTAAATTGTCCTATGGGAAACCTTGATTGGGGTAACTGGTTCCGGTCCCTGATTAAGACACTTTGAGTCACGGGTTAAGACAGGATAGTTTTATCCTGGAAATCATCCCCTAAGGGGTTAAAGTTTGTATTGACCTATGATATAAACCAGTTCCACGCAGACGGAGTCGCGGGCAGAAGCTAGCATCATATATTTGAGACCTAGCTATCAAGCATGCGAAACCCATTTCCGTACAATACCTACTTATCTCTAGTGGATGTGCACATATTTCTCCATAAGCCGTGTCTGCTGTGCCACGTTTTTGTGCTTTTTAAACGTCTAACATGTGTTTCTAACACACACTAAATTATAGTAAATAAATTTAAGTTAAGTTTTGTACTAAAAAGTAATTTAATCAATCGATGAAATTGTATCTACTAAACTGTATTATAACCATGTAGACGAAGAGCGGAGCCTCCCAACACAAGTATTGCTATACTTACCGGGAGACGCCAGCCACGAATGTACTTTTACCTACTTTAGTATGATACCAATATATATATATTTTTTTTAACAATATTTGTTTTGCTATTTAATTACTAGCTTCTGGCCGCGACTCCGTCCGCGTGGAACCCGTTTATATCGCAGCTCCATACAAACTTAACCCCCCATTTCACCCTCTTAGGGGATGATTTCGGGGATAAAAACCACCCTATGTCACTACACAGCCAGCCTATATCACTATATAGGAGATAGAGATGGAGATAGTTGAAGGGATGCAGAGTGGTGCATCCCTTCAACTATCTCCACTTAAAAAATCACGTCAATTTGTCGCTCCGTTTTGCCGTGAAAGACGGACAAACAAACAAACACACACATACACTTTCCCATTTATAATATTGGTATGGGAGTATGGATGCGAAAGTCAAGTAACGCATTCCTTGCAGGTTCCCACACGTTTAGTTGCAGGTCCATATAAAGGATGTTTGGGTTCTTTGTGGCTCTAATTGAATAATTATTTTGCAGATTGTCCAACCTGAACACGTTGAACAGTCGTCGGCGGCGCTCCGTCGACAGGCCCACGAGGAGCACCCGCAGGATGCCCAAGGCGCCGCCGATAGAAGACAAGATGCTGGCTCCGGTTAGCTCGGGCTCCGAGAGCGAACACGAGACTGATGCGGATGTGGAAGGTAATTACTAGACTTGGCACATCACCTTGAACCTAGTGTTGAACATCGCGACCAAATGTTTGGTCCCATCAGATAAAAGGCGGAGCGGCGCGGCGCGGCGCGGAGGCGGTACCGGTTGTAATGTTCGAGCTAATACGAAAGGGTCCGCACAGCCTCCGCCATCGCTGTCAGTGCGTTTCGGCCTTAAGGTCCTCTGTGAGCGAGGCGAACTGGACTGGCGGTAAAAAACTTTACGTCACATCTGGCCATAATGCCAGTTTTACCGCACGCTGGGCGCATATTTATGGCCCTCACCTTTGGTTCGGGCCACAAACACCTGCGATCTGGGGCATTCACGAATTCACCGCCCTAGTTACGTAATGTACTATAACCATCCGATATCCGGTGGGAGCCACTAGTCCCTTCTAAAAATTCTATTTTATTTTGACTGAAATAAGACTAAAGGTTGTCGCACACGTAACCGATATGTGCGCGTTACAGTATGGAATTTCTTACAAAGAATACTGGACGGCTCGAGTTGAGGCGGCGCCGGTTCCGGTGTCAAGCGGTTACGTGTGCGACAACCTTTAAGAACGAAGGCTGTTTTCGAATATATCTTTAATAGAACGTAGATTTGGATTGCACTCATTAGTTACTTAACTCTGAAGTTATTTAGTCCTCTTACAATCTAATTGTCAGGATAAAACAAGGTAGGATTCATTTCGAAATCGTTTTCAGAGCTGCCGCAGATCACAGTGCAGAAACTGAATGGAGATGGCATTAACCACATCGCTAAAGAAGACCTCCTTGCCCAGAGCGACGCCTCTAGCTCTGACGACGAGAAGGCTAATGGTTCTGAGGTAAATAAGTAATACGTATATCAATATTTACAATAGCGAGATCATTGTCTAGCAAACTTTTTCCTATTCGCAATTTACGTGATTTATATGTAGTATCCTAGGGCTGCCTGTCATGTTTGCATATGTTAAGAGTTTCTATTCACCACTTCTTGATGAATGACCATACACATCATTACATTTTTATTTTTTCACAGGATGACAAAAAAGACGAAGAAACCGATGAAGACACGTTAGTATTTTTTTCGTACATTTTATATGCCAAAATATGTTTAAATACAATCATTGTACTTTTACTGATTAATTAAATCAATCGTTTTGAAACGATGACAAACCACCGGTTTTGACCGGAATCCCTGCATCGTAGATCTCCCACAGGTACAGTCAGCAGCAGATGTAACTAAGCAGATTAACAAACTCTAAATTATCTATTAGAATGTGTAGATAATTTTGACCACTAGGCCCGCCTAGGTACTTCTGCTGCTCTCTGTACACCAACAATCTGGTAGTCCGCTGGATAAGGCCCAAGGAGAACCTTCCACTGAGCTTCAACTGAGCGCTTACGCTAGGGCAAGACGTAGCTTGCCGAGGCACTTACGCTCGGGCGAGGCGTGCTCGACCGAGGCGTGCGTCCGGTGTAGACACGGCTATTCACGCACTCCTGTAATAGAGATAACAATGATGATTATTTTTGCAGTGTTAAGTCAATAAGACGCAAGGCGAACGCCATAACGTCGGACTCTGAAGCCGAGCTAGCCCGGCGGAAGGAGAAAATCAGCGATTTTGAAGACTCCGAGGATGAAGGCAGCGAGCCCAGAAAGAGGAAGAAGAAGAAGAGCTCTGACAGCGATGGCTCGATGTCTTCTAGTGACGGGACGTAAGTTTCTAGGGTTTTACGTTTTTTTTCCGTAAGATCTAAATCAACGGAATTTGCTACTATGTAAACCAACCATCATACTGAAATTGACATTAAATGTCAATTTCAATACATTGTTTACATAGTTAGCAAATTCCATTGATTTAGATCTTATAAGTTCATAATATATACCTACATATAATTGTATACTAATATCGTAAAGACGCAAAGTTTGTAGTTTTGTATGTAAAGGCAAGAGGTTACCGTGTCCACTCACTCATCATCATATCAGCCGAAAGACGTCCACTGCTGGACATAGGCCACCCCCAAAGAGTGCCACAATGACCGGTCCTGCATTCAGCCGACTTGAACTGATGACCTTTACCAGGTCATAAGTCCACCTTGCGGGAGGTCTACCCACGCTGCGCCTTTCGGTACGAGATGGCCACTCGAGAACTTTTCCGCCCCAACGGCCATCGGTTCTACGTGCAATGGCACTTGGCATAAAATAAGTTAAATAATTTCGATTATTTACAGTAAAAAGAAGCGTCGTCGCATCAAACAAGTCAACGACAGCGATGGATCCGGCTCCGACTCGGAGAATGAAGGCAGGAAACACGGCAGAAAGAATATCCGCAAGGTAAGCACATGGCTTGAAACATATAAACCGTAGCGTCAAATACTGCAATAGTGCCAATGAAGCCCCACTTTGCCTAGCCTAACGGCCGAAACAGAAACAGCCTAAATGAACAGTTAGAACGCTTGCCGCGCCGCAATTCGCGCAATGTCTTGGCCGGGCCGTAAAAAACTGATTGACATTCGGTAAATGTTTACAATAAGCTACCTAGATCGATCTTAGATAAAGACAATGTAAACGATTTTTAAAAAACTATGCCATTTTTTGGTGCAACAAGCATACTACTCCGTACAAGAACATTTATAAGACATTGACATATAATAATAATTAATTAATAAGCATGATGCATGATTAATATGTTTATTGAATAATTTTGTTTAATATATATTTAAAAAAAATTGTTCGTCGTATGTTATGACTATGGTGAAGACATAGTGAGACTAAAATGTTCATAACACCTCTGATTGATTGAATGTTATGATTACCTGTCTAAGGAATGACTGGCTGTCTCGGCCCAGCTGGTCTTTCGTTTGGTCTTTTTCTAATTCAAAGCTTGATTGGACGATAGGTCAAGAGTTTATTTATTTAGATAAATACCTCTGTCACCCGCTGTAGTTACACATTACACTCTGGTTCAAAAGGTACGATGTAGAGGTTAACAGCCATGACTGTGACTTCACCAGTTAGCCCCTACAGAAGACCAGGCCAATTAGGTACCATGCTGGGGACCGTTTCATCGGTTATCATATTTCTGTTTTTATTAATTTTCCTATGTTTTTTCCTTGTTTGTTTAACAGGTGATGAGCAAGAACCAACTGGAGGAGGCCACGAAGAAGGCGGCGCGGCAGGAGAAAGAGCGGATGTTGCGTATTGCCGAACGCCAGAAACTGGTGAGTGTATAAGTTAAACATAGTTAACTCGCAGCTTTATCTGATCCCCTTAAAAAAAGAGTGAGTTCACAAGCGTCCATTGAGTGTAGACCAAAAAATAAATATAAGCAAGAAATAATGCAAAAAGAGCATCAAAAATGTGTACTGAAGAAGAAAGAAGAAGTCTACGCAACCTCTACAGTGCTGGCTGGATAGCACTATTCTCATTTCATATCATGTCTGAAAGTCTATAAATACAAGAAGTTGAAGACTTCAGGCAGTCACCCCCTCAACATACGCAACTTACTCCAATAAAGGTGTTTATATTCTTATGTGTCTTCCTCTGCCATCCCGCTCACCAACCCTACAGTACCTTAAGATACAAATTCAAGAAAAGGATTAAATAAACTGAAACCTCACCAGTACAAATGAAATATATGGTATGCGCTCGCTAACATGGCTGCAAATTACCAGATCAGCAAAATTTTTTTATAATTAGATTGCCTGAACACCAACGAAACTCATGAAAACGTATGTTCAAGTATTTCATAGCAAGGTAACCCACTTTTCAAAGTCATATTTAAAGCTTTTTAGCCCTTCGATTGATGGTATTAAAAAGTAAAACATTTTGAAGGTAGCATACTTGCCAGACCATGGTTGTTACTGTTAGTAATCCATCCTCCTTGTATTTTTCCCGGTAGTGCTCCAACGAATCCATGCTCTGCTTTTGCTCCTAATCCCAAGATTTGGAGTAGGCCCGAAAGCGACCGCCATCTGACCTTCCATCCCAGAAATACATATTTTATTAAAATAGTATTGTTGACTTGTTGCCTTCTCCAGTTTAGTGGTTATTCTGAGGTTAGTTAATTGTGCCTTGTTACAGTACAATAACCTGGAATTCGACGAGTCTGGCAAACCAGACGAGGTGGTGCTCGAAAAGGTGGTGCTGGACTTTGATCCGGAGACCAAGGAGCCCATCATTGAAGTAGACCGCGGGCTCGTCAAGAAACTCAAGCCTCACCAGGTATGTACTACAGTGGCCAGTTGCCTTAACACATTGGACACCGCATACCCGACTCTCTGGCACTCGTAAACTTTACTCAGATACCCGAGAGTCGAGCACGAGCTATAAACCCTCACGCGACGCCAAAGTACCCGACAGTCGAGCAAGCTTTGCATCTTCGCTACCTCAGGGCTGCCACTGCCTGTCTTCTGATTATTATGTACTTATGTGGTCTAAAAGTTGGTACAGTTGATTATATTTTATTACTTCACTTTGTATTTTTATTTACTTTACCAAAGCAGCAGCAGATTTAATTTTATGCACGTATACGTTACTTGTAAAGTTACTTGGCACAGCCCTGAGCGTCCGCCGCATGCCCGACTAGCGGGTTCGCGGCGTCCGGCATTGAGTTGCACGTCGTTGCTCGACTAACGAGTTCTGTCGGTTTCTGGGGTATTGTTCGGAATTTTGCCTGGTTGCGAAAGTGTTAAATGTAGACTCCACATTGTACTTCTTTATATAAACTATTTTAACACTTTCGCAACCGGACTAAAAATAGAACAATACACCAGAAATCGACAGAACTCGCTTGGCGTATAGATTCATACTACTGCCCGCCTGGCGGGCTCAGCCGGCGTCTGAGCAAACATAACGAGTGCCAACTAGGCGGGTTCTTGGTTGCGAACGTGTTAAATATGCCAATAGCTTAGAAAGCTTGTGGAGATCAAACATCGTGGTGTACATTTAAAATACCCCCAACACAACACACAGCTAAGAACCATCTAAACAGACTATACTTAAAAAAAACGCATTTAAATCGGTTCATGCGTTTGGGAGCTACAATGCTTCAGACAGACACACCTTCGTTTTCGTCGGCGGTCATGATTAAAACTTGGAAATAAATAAAACAAAGTTTTTATGGGGTCAACAAAAACATGCAACTAAAACTTTGTAGTCATATATGTGCAGAGATTAGTCTGCAACATGGCATCATTAGCCTATAAACGTTCCACTGCTGGGCATAGGCTTTTTTTTCTTTCTCATTCATGAGAGGAGATGAATGAGAAAGAAACATTTTCATATGTTGCAGACTGCCCAGTCTGCAACATGAAAATTGAATTGTTGGGTATTTATGAAATCCCATAACATTTGTATTATTTGACAGGCAAACGGCATAAAGTTCATGTGGAACGCATGCTTTGAGAGCGTGAAACGCATCAAGAAAGACCGCGGCTCAGGCTGCATTCTCGCCCACTGCATGGGGCTGGGGAAAACGTTACAGGTCAGTTATTGCTTTAAGAATATACACACCTTACGTCCGGGCTGCACTGCATTACAGTCAGTGTGCAGGTACTCAAAAGAGAACAGTGCAGATCCTCGGGTCTTAATCTAACCCACAAATCATGTTTCTAACTTCGGCACCGCATTGTACAGTGAGAAATACAAGATGCAGTGCCCAAATAATAGGATATTCCTTGCAACAACAGGCCTTGTTGAGAATTTTAATGCTACTACAATTCAGGACGTCTTGCACAACTTGCTGACAAGTCGCTTCGCGCGCGACTGAGCGTCTCCAGTCTCACTCGCACCGTGCAAATTAAATAGAGGAGGGTAGATTTTTCTCGACTTGCGTCGCGGCGCGGTGTCAGTTGTGCTAGCTCCCCTGTACGTCTAGCACAACTTGCTGACAAGCCGCTTGTCGCGCGACGGAGCGTCCCCTGTCACACTCGCACCGTGCAAATTAGAAAGAGGACGGTAGATCCTTCTCGACTCGCGTCGCGGCGCGGCGTCAGTTGTGCTAGCCCCCCTGGTAGAAAAAAATGTCGCGGCATGGTCCCAAGGTTTACTGGACTGAACTTGTACAATCAGGTGGCAGATAACCTTGGAATCAGGTGAGTCTGTACAGTACAAGCCAGGTCTCAGGGTCCTGCGCCTGACGAAGGAGTGTTGCAGCAGCTTCTGGCAATGGTGAGTGTCCTTTCAGTGACTTCAAGGCTCGTTTATTTCCTAAGCGCGCCAGTTCATTTGTCGTGTATAAACCCATAAACTTTTCTAGAACAGTCCGCTACATAAATATAACATTATAGTGAATGAAATTTATTGGATTTGATGAAAGCCTTGGAAGATCTGCATATAATGGTACACACACATTATACACATTATAATAGTGAAGTAAACCAATATGGTACAGACCAGGCTTATGATTTATGCTCAAAAATTAAATATTATTTGTTTCAACATTTATCTCTCGATCCCTTTTTATTCCTCCCAAGTTTTATTCACGTAGAATAACTATTTAGTTGAGCACTAGAATAGGGGTGTAGACACTAAATAAAATAATCTATAATGTCATATTTTCTCGAAAAAGGATTAAAAATGTAGTCGAATAGAGAAAAAAATCAATGCAAAAGGTTAAATAACCACGAAGTTATGTGTCCAAAGTTTTAAGAAGGGGTATGTTCTGTCCCTTTTTCGCACAACGCAACTTCATATGACACGATGACTCGGGAAGATTGTGACGTCACACTACTTAATAGACGGCAATATTCGACGCAGCCCCGCGGCAGCATTCTGTAATGTGAAGTCACACACTGTTTGCGTTTTCTCTCGCTTACAAGCAATATAAGGTTGTAGCTTCGTAATTCTTTGAGATATCTGAATGGTATTTTCGTCACTGGGCATATTTTTGCCTTCTTTCTTTTGGAGTAATAATAATTTTCGAGTCTACACCCCTATTGAGCAAACTTTAAATGATATTTCTCGGCAGGTGGTGTCTCTAACCCACACGCTACTCAGGCACAGCGATCTGACCGGCGTGAGGCGAGTGCTGGTGGTGTGCCCGCTCTCGACCGTGCTCAACTGGGTCAACGAGTTCACCATGTGGCTGAAGCACTGCGAGACCGACTGCGATGTCGACGTGTTCGAGTTGTCCAGGTGAGTTACGTGTTACGTCATCGCATCGGCATCCCGTGGCAGTGGACGTGGGCCTCGCACAGCAACCTACAAAGTTTGGTGCTCTGCTTTACGCTCGTTTCCTTGTGTGTCTCGCGGTTTTCCAGGAGTCGACTCGTGTCAGCGTAGACAAAGTTGACTATTAGTACATTAGCTGCAGATGCCGGGAAAATATGGATTGCCGGCCAAGTATATACAGACGGAGGAGCGTAGCGAGGCCGGATAGGGACACGAGGCTGACAATCCCTAGTTCCCGCCGAGGTGTGTAGTCCTTTCCTCAAACGATGAAATAAAAAAAACCCTATGTTTTTATAAAAGGCTGAATGCCATGATGTTGTGACGCCAATTGAAGATAAAACAAAAGACGATCACATTGCAGGCCTAGGCGTCCAATTTTTTACGAAATTTAAATATGGGCAGAGGCCCGACGAGAGCGTCTTGCCGCACCTGAAACGTAGACTATTGTAAATATAAGGAAGTAACAACAATATTTCATTGCATGTTTGAGAAAAGTATTGTAGTCGTAGTGTCCACACACCGCACATTGCCATCTCAGCGAAATTACCTTCGATGACGTAAACCATTAAAGTACGCGTCAGAGTATAAGTTCTACCGAAACAAAACGTTACGACCGCGTTCGCGTTTAGCTGTCAAATCCCATATAAATTGAGGGTAAAACGCAAACGCGATCGTAAAGTTTTGTTTCTGTAAAACTTATACTAGAGCCTAAATACACGTTGACAATCAACACTCAGCACGCGTGTCCTCATTCGCACTATCATTCATAATATCGTGCTTTTATAGTCCGTTTTATACGGTATAAATAAAGTGTCTACTTTTGACTATATTAGCTTTTTATTTTTACATCATCAAGTAAAGAACATTTTATACTTGGTGTGTGTGGCACTAGCAGCCCGCACAAGTATATTTACTTTAGATTGTGCCGTGACCTGCAAATCCCGTGCATTGCAGTAATGTTAAGCTGGATTCATCCTTAGTTACAAAGAGGCACTTTTGCGAACGCGCCACTAGTAAGACAAGCGTATTACTGTTTCGGTCGGTAGCTGGTAAATTGAGAATGGATTGGTGGTTCATCATCATCAGTCGTTCCCTCAATGCAGAGGATCGTGACATCATGTCCTCTTCTTGTTGACCAGACTTCTCCAAAGGCTATTCGCTATAACAACATTTGATATATTTTCAAGGGATATAATCACTCATTGTATATAATAAACGTTTGTTATAATCTCAAAATATATATGATTTTGTATAACGATCATCGGATATAACACTTATTTTGTATAATCATTATATGGTATAATGCTCATGTTATATACAAGTTATATATCATAACTATCAAGAAGAATAATATTTCGTTTTTATTATTAGTTAGATTAATAACGCCTTATCGATCATAATTAATAGCAAACACGCCATTACTCCAAAGTGCCACTATGTAGTAAAACGTTATTTAGGTGGGTAGTTTCATTATTAAAATTAATATTATCTGTATACGTTAAGTTTAGTAAGTATTAAAATATAATAGTTTTTTGAATGTCATTTGAGTTTTATTTACCCAGCTTAACCTACTTTTCTCTTGCAGTTCGTTTCGCGTGCCAAACCTACTTCTACATAACCTAATAGAAGTACTGGTATAAAAAACATACGACATCCAAAAGAAAATGTAGCAAACATAACGGCTTGCAAATTGTACTATAGGGTCGCAGTTCAACCTAACACTCCTCGTCGCTTCGCTCGTCGTCGTACCTACACCGACCTGCCTTAGAGTCTACCAAAACATATTATGCGAACTGTGCATTAGAATAAATTAGCATTATATCATTTGTTCATTATGGGAAATATGGATTATATTTAAAGTATGTATGAAATGATCGTTATATAAAATGATAATTATATCGTATGTAAATATATTTAGTGTTGTTATATCACTCAATAATTATATCAAATGAGCGTTATTGCGACTAATATTATTTCAAATTTTTTTATATGCATCGTTACGCACCCACCCGCTCTATGTATGTGTATGGCCTCGTGCAGGTGTAGTTGCAAGAGTGCAGTGATTTGTGTGTTCCATCTAGCGGGTGGTCTGCCTCGAGGCCCTCAAACTTTTCCCGTCATAATGATCCTCTCCAGGCTATCCGAAGAACGTCGTGGTTGGTGGTTATATAGGTTATTATTGTAGATATTAATTGTGGAATGTTATTTCAGACATAAACAGAACTCTGAGCGGTCGTGGCAGCTGCAGCAGTGGGTGGACTGCGGCGGCGTGTGCGTGCTCGGCTACGAGATGTTCCGCAACCTTTCCGCCGACAACAACAAGAAGTTCAAGAAGAAGATGCTCAAGACGTTCCAGGAGGCGCTTGTGGATCCTGGTATAATATTATGGACACTCTTATAATATTATTAGTTTACTATTTTTCATAAAACACCATTTAAGGAAAATCCCCCGTGTGGTGTCGGGTTAGAATTTCACCATCCCCTTTCTTCCCGTGGGTGTCGTAAAAGTCGACTAAGGGACCAGGGTTGAAGTGTGTTGTGGGCGATGGACTAGCAACCTATCACTGCAATATCACATTTAGTCGATCTTTTATACCCACATTTATGCTAAAAGTGGCGCTGGAACATACGTTTCATGTGCTCTGCCTACCCCTTTTGGGAATAGAGGCGTGAATGTATGTATGTATGTATAAGGAAAATCGACTTCTTTAGTAAAATAATATTCCTTGTTTGTATATTAGTACATTACTACAGAGGCCGGGAAATAAGGGGTTGCCGGCCGAGCGTAACGAGGCCAGATAGTTATGAGGCAGGCAACCCCTTTTCACGCAGAGGTTTGTATAGGGTTTTTCTCAACCATGCAATGAAATAAATAAAACTCCAAGAAATCATATTTTAATTTTCATGCCTGAAAGCCACGAACGCCTCGTCAATCCCTGTGCCACAAATTGAGGAATGAAAATTAAAAAAGACCATCTTGCAGGCCTAGACTTAAATTTTGTATGAAATGCCATTACAAATCTCTCGTCTCGCTGCGCCCGAAACGTGACACTTCGAAGCCCATTATGAAGAACACAACGTCAATATTTCATTGCATGTTTGAGAAAAGAAATTTTATACATTTTCAACTTGTTAATTATCACCATGCTAAACGAGCACAGTTAAGTTGGTTTTTCAGCCAACCAAGAGAGCGTACTTGGGTCGACCGACTGGTCCTATTTGTATTTAAGAGCTAAGCTCTTGTCGGTGTAGCTCAAAGTAGGCCCTCCATCTACTCCAATCCCAGGCAACCTCTTTGACATATCAATATGACCTAACATCCACTATTTTTTGAGCTGCTCTATGTAGTTTATTCTAGGTCTTCGTCTTCCTCGCTTCCCCTCTATCTTTCCTTCAACTACATTGAGTATGAGCTTGTCATGTCGTATGAGGAGCCCTATCATCTTCCCGCTTCTATTTTCTAAGTTTCATATTAACTGCTTGTTTTGCCTCACTCTATTCAGCACTCCTTCATTTGTTACCCTCTCTCTCCAGCTTATTTTCTCCATTCGCCTCAAATACCATATCTCAAACGCTTCTAGTATCTCCGCATCTTTCTGGGTCAAGGTCCATATTATCTATTTGTATCACTGAGGCAAAATAGTTGGTAATAAAATAACATTTTTTTGCACTTCTCATTTGATATTATATTGTTATAATACGATAGCCTGCCATGCTCTTTCATTCCGACAGCTGACGGCAGAGCGCATACAACACCACAATTTCAGGTGTGTTTAATTTATAATTTTGGTATGATTGTATCCAGGGCCGGACCTAGTGGTGTGTGACGAGGGCCACTTGCTCAAGAACGAGAAGACGAGTCTCTCTCAGTCCATGAACCGCGTGCGCACATTGCGACGCATCGTGCTCACTGGCACCCCTCTACAGAACAATCTCAAAGAGTGTAAGTGCAACCACTGTCATCGCGTCCCATGTACAGGCTGTCTCGTCCACAAATTCATAGTTATCTACAGTCAGCATCAGATTGTAACAAATAATATAGTAATGCATCCTTACTGTAATAAAGATCTGTTGTGATGTTTGGCTGCTACTATCTGTTTGATTCTGACTTCACAAAAGCCCTTTCGTTGCGGGGGTAGGCAGCAGCTGATTCAATGTTCCACTAGTGTAGTTTTTGTGCGGGAATGTTGAATTAACAGCGTAGTGGAGCGGTTTGATTTTGCTTGGTGGTCCATGTTAATACGAAGTCTCTAAGTCCTTCGACTATTCCAACTAGACCACACCTCATTGTCTTGGGAATTGAATTTCATAAATTACGTCATTTCAAAATACTGGGGGGGGGGGATCTGGCCATTGGATGACGGTAATCATTTTATTAGACGGGGAGAGTCCATTTCACGGAATAACAGGATGATGGAAGGAGAAAAACAATGAAGTAATTTATGGACAAGCCCAAGCTCTGAGATGCTGTCATTAAGACAAGAGTCTACCATTCAAGAAAGTGATGGTGACTTGTACACTCAATTTAGGCGAAGCAAATAATTCATAAATCATCATTGAAATCATGCCTCGAGTAATATGTGTGTAGATGTGTTTTTTAATATAATCATGTATGTACAGATTACTGCATGGTAACATTCGTGAAGCCGAACCTACTCGGCAAGTACAACGAGTACCTCAATCGCTTCGTGAACCCCATCACCAACGGGCAGTACACGGACTCCACGGAGAGAGACATCAGCCTCATGAAGCGGCGGTCCCATGTGCTGCATACGATGCTGGACGGTGCTGTGCAGGTGAGAGTTTTATATTGAATCACTTCGTGAAAACTACTTCTCAAGTAATTTTGAGCATTCATAACTGCCAAATCACAGCCGGCAAAAATATCTGACAAGTTGTAGGACTTGTCAGATATTTTTGCCGGCCTAGAAATAGAGTTGTGTCAGATATTTATGCGCGCTTTGTTGTAGTATTTGTTAATGCTGCGGGCGTAGCATGGTTGACGCTTTATCACTTATCGCTTTCGATAAAAGATCCGTCAAAATAGTAGTAGTAGTGCAAAAGTGATGGATGGCTTATCCACATCCAAAATGATAAGTGGCAAAATGTTAACCATGCTACGCTGGTGGCTATACCTCCAAAGCAAAAGTGAATAGGCTATTTGAAACAGTGAGTTTCATCTTGGACCCTGTCGTCACTTACCATCAGATGAGACTGCGGTGAATCACAAGTCAAGTTTTATAAAAAAAGAGTTCTTTTTTAGACTTTAACGTAACATACCATTCCCAGAAATTTATTCCATATTTATTTCAGAGGAGAGATTACGGGGTGCTGGCGCCCTTCCTGCCTCCGAAGCACGAGTACGTGCTGTTTATCACGCTCACCGAGATCCAGGTCAAACTGTACCAGCACTATCTGGATAATTACTCTAGAAGGTAACTTACTTTATCAATTTAACTGGAAAAGACTTCATGAACCTCGGGTTGAGGCACGCACAGTTCACCCATTTTGCTCTAATTCTGTGTTTTTCAAAGTGTGACACATATCCAGGAGGCTCGCGAGGATCAGCTTCGAAAAAGTCTCGTGACTACAAGGAATGATGTTTTTTTCAAGCATGTTCATTTTAATAAAACAGAAATCATTCTTAGACGTGTGCATTTATTTAATTACGACTATAAAACGTAATTTGTATTTTTTTTATTCACTGCGAAGAATGAGCTTGTTTCATTTTAACTAATTTATCAAAACGTGGTTCCTGTCGCGATATGCAGACGATTAAATTATTTTCCAAATTCTATATATTCCTCTTCTTTGTTTTGATATCGACCATTGAGGAAAACGACAGCTCACACAAATAAGAAATTGTGAATGGTATCAAAATACTAAGGGCTTCCTTGGCTAGATCAGGATATTCAGCCATTCTCTTCACCCAAAACGCACCGATTGATACGGATACAAACTCCAATTTTAGCACCCCATCAGCTGCAAGTTCTAGAAGAGCTTCTTTCACAGTGTGGTTGAGATCGGGCAGCACCATGGATCCATTCAGAAAGGGATTTAATATCCAACATTTTCCGTCACCCGTCTGTGTTACATTTCAAAAATAACTCAACTGCATTCCAAATCTGTTAAGTTAATAATTGGGATTTAAGTTTAATCGTACAAATAGAGTTTCGGGGGGTCGCGAAAAAATTTTGATGGTCATGAAGGGCCGTGACACCAAAAAGTTTGAAAAACAATGCTCTAATTCATACGCGCTCAAGCGCTGTGCGCTCACGGCGCGCGGCGAGCCGCCTAGGGCCGGTCTTTTGCCCGCGCTCAAAGGCGGCTCAGTGTGCGTGCCTCGCGTTACTTGGACGTGTATCCGAGCGTGCTGCGGACAGAACTACATAATTTGGTGAAGTAAATGTGCACCACATGAATAACTATTTTTGTACAACAGCTTCATCGACCACCGAGGCGATTTTCTGTTCTTTTTGGTAATAATTCGGTGAATTACGTCATCGTGTCCGACGCCATTTTGAACGACGCACAATGTCGGCTCGCCGCGAGCACGCTGCCTCGCCCGCGCATGTTTGTGTACACCAAATTGGCTCGCGAGCAGCTCGCCGCGCGGGACGAGCATGCCTCAGCCTGATCCGCACAAATTCGTACGCAGCTTTTGATATGACGAAGTCATAACGGGACTAGAAATAGAGCTTATTTTAGCAGATATTAATGCTGGTGCCTACAGATGTATTTTTGTGTGAGAAGTATTTTTCCCAGTCAGTGATTATGATATTGACATAAGATTGAATATGTATTACCTTTTTTTTTTCAGACCACTACCAGGGAAGTCATCAGGCTTTCTCTTCCCCGACTTCCAGTCCCTTCAAAGGATATGGACGCACCCGTTGGTTCTGAAATACAACTCGGAACGATATGAAATCATGCAGCAGAAAAAGGTAGGGTTCTTATGAATTTACAGTAATTAATACGGTATTTGACAAAAGTCAAATCAGCTTCTTTTTATGAAACGTCAAAAACGCTCCGTGAGTATGGAATTTGTAGGGATTTCTTGCGTGTGACGTCAAAATCAAACAACGTCCTTATTGTTAGTTTCTATGAATATAAAAATCTTAAAATAGGAAACGTAAATTAAAGATTGATACCTTCACAGTATTTTCATAATGTTTTTCTGTTCCTAATGAAAAAACAATTGAAACTACTGTATTATTGAAGCTATGACTTATTACTGCTCTAATTAGGCCTTGGTACGCGATTATATAGACTCTTAAGTGCCAAGTAAATACTACACCACACCACAGTAATATTTCTCCTAGTAGCAACTTAGACCTAGTTGAACTTGTATAACATTAGTTGATGTTGATACTATCGCTCTTACAATTAATTTATGTTATATGAATTTTAATCGTCTTTCAGAGGGACAAAGAAGAGGAAGATTCTGAAGGTTCGCTGGCTGACTTCATCGACGATGATTCTACGCCAGACGTGAGTTACAACATAATTATCAAATAAACTTATGAAGGCATCTATACTTAGATCCATATTACATTATAATTTTTACAGAAAAATTATTTCATATATCAAAGGGAAATATTGTACTACATAGTTCGATGATAAATTACATTTCAAACATAAACACACACATTCTTTTACGTTAAAAATTTGCAATCCATGAAATCTCATGACAGTCATGACTGTTATCGCATTTTTTTTATCTTATATGGAATAAGATATTTTTCATATCTTGACATTTGTATGGAATGTTTTGGGACTATCAGGAATCGTCGACGGAGGAATCATCGGACGATCTGTCGGACGTGAGTGACGATAGCCGGAAGAAGGCCAAAAAGAAGGCTAAGGCCAAGAAAGGGAAAGGAAAGGACGCCAAGGGTTCGGCTCGTCGCGGCACCAGGGCTAATCCAGGTAAAGGTAAATTTCAAATGTCTCTTTCCCATGCAAAAGTTCGTCAGGAGTGACGCGCTAGTGTCACGCATTCTTTTTCCAACATTTGTGTCTGCAACTATTTTGCCCATGAAATAATGCTTTTGGTTTTACGAGCATGAGGTTTCTTGCAGCATTTTTTTTATGATACGGCTCGGTGGTCGGACTATTATCATGGAGATGGAATTATATTATAAATCGTCCTTATATACAAATGATAAAGCAGTCCCATTTGCCTACAAACATCACACATTCTTATATTGAACGCAAATATCGATTTAATAAATGAAGTTTGTACAGTTTTGTTTCCTTATTGTCTTGTAATTTGTAATAGGTGAAAAAATACATTATAATAATAATACATATCTTTATTGCCTCATACTTAACCTAGACATTACTTAGAACTTAAAACTAATTAAACTTACATCTTATTGCATTCGAATTATCTATGTTCATTCACAATGATGCAATGCGCTCCCTTTCACCTTTCACCTACAGGTGCTAAATAAACAAATCGGTGTTCAATTACAAGCAGTGAAGGGTTCTCTCATGGATAAACATGTATTTACTCCCCTTAGAGTCTAATAACCTAATACCATACAAATTGAAATTTGAATCAACAAATGTAGAGAATAGAACAAATTTTCGTTGTTTCCAAAAACAAAACAAATTCTCTGATCAAATGTCTCTTATGAGTTCCTGTGAGATAATGAGTCTTCTGCGGGCGTAGCATGGTTGCTATTTTATCACTTATCGCCGTGGATAAGACATCCGTCACGTTTTGACAAGTATGCGAGTGCGAGAGTGACAGATGTCTTATCCACAACGATGAGTGATAAAATGGTAACCATGCTACGCCCGCTGAGTAGACCCGTAAGCCTCAGGAGGTTATTATCATCATCATATCAGCCGAAATACGTCCACTGCTGTACATAGGCCTCCCCCAAAGAGTGCCAAAGTGACTAGTCCTGCGCCACTCGCATCCAGCGGACTCCCGCAACCTTTACCAGGTCATCAGTCCACCTTGTCCCCACCCACGCCGCGCCTTTTCCGGTACGTGGTATTACATGGACGTATTTCTTGCAGTAGAACTGGCAGAGGAAGACAAGCCCATCCCGGATATAGAAGAAGTGAAATACGAGAACCCGACGGAGTGGTGGATGCGGTTGGTGACGGACGAGGAGCTGGAAGACATCAGACACTCCCACAAGCTGCTGCTGCTGTTCGACATTTTGCGGCAGTGTGAGGCTATTGGGGACAAACTGTGAGTGTACTGGATGGTGTGGATCTTAAGATAAACTCTTTAAAGGTTTTTTATACACTTATCGTCGTTGGCAAACAAGAGCGTTGCCTATGGAGGCTAGCAATTCCAATGGTGTAACATGCCCACGGCCTCAGACCAAGAAAATATACAGACGGAGCGTTACGAACAGTCTAGTGAAGCCAACCGGTTTTCAACCAAGCCCCATAAGTTTAGCACACGCTAAACAAATTAAATCGCACAAAACTCGAAATAAATGAGCTTGACAGCATTGCGAGACGTGCTGAAGAGTTTTGTGCAATTTTGTTTGTATATGTGTGCGTGAGCGTGTGCTAAACTTGAAGTAGCTTGGTTTTGTTTGTATGTGGTTTGGCTTCACTTGACTGTTCGTAACGCTCCGTCTGTCTTTTTTTCTTGGTCTGAGGCCCACGACTGACGTTTTAAAAATTATACACTCCTTTCTTGAAGGACCCCATGTAGTTCCTCGGAAAAACCTCGGCAGCGAGCTCATTCCACAACCGGAGCGTATTTCATCTGTAACTGTACCATACGTACGGTAAAGTTATGTATAAATGATAAAAGTGTAATGGTAGCCATACACGAAGCGATTTACTTGCGCCAGTTTAGACTTGCACAAGTATACTGTAACGTTTATTAGAAGAAAATCCGAAATTTGCGCTTGTATCTTCCAATACACGATACAGTACTTGTGCAAGTCTAAACTGGCGCAAGCAAATCGCTTCGTGTATGGCTACCATAATACAAAACTGTGTGTGTTGAAGAACTATGCCACGGTAGATATGTATAAGTGCGCGCCGAAAGGATGTGTTGTAATTTATATTCAACACGTATCAAAATAATAACCATTTGCTACTACTAGCGCCATCTATTATAGTTGTTGTATACTGTGTATCTAGTCGTATGTAATCTGTGCCTTATTAAAAATATACGTTAGTTTTGTCAACTGCTAAACGGTCGTTTCGTCGTATAGATTAAATGTAGTCCACAAATAAAAATTCTGAAGTTATTGTTTTTTTTCAGACTCGTTTTCTCCCAGTCACTGTACTCCCTGGATCTGATTGAGCATTTCCTTGGCAAAATAGACGAGGCGACTCAAGAGGCACGCATAGATGAAAAACTCGCAGGGCATGTTGGTGAGTTACATAATCCTGCAAAGTTCTGTTCTCCAAAGAGAACAGTTTTTAATTTCGCATATCACAATTGCATCTTTGTATTGGAACATCTAATAAATATTCAGATTACTATAGCAAATTGCTGGATATTTCAGTGTTGATACAGCTAATTACTTTATGTATAAAAGATTCTGTCACTACCGTCCGTCGCTAAGAAGTTATCTCTGACGCATTGCACACCCATAAAGGAGCTGTTGTCCAGTAGAATCTTGCCTGATCCCCCAAGGGAAAAAAACGGTTAGGTTGTTAGTTGTTAGGTTAACCCTACAGCGCGCGAGCCGAGCGAGCGAAGCGAGCGTGACGCGGCAACGTCCCGCGAAGCGCCATAACCGAACATTATATATTTTTCCTAGTTGAATATAAAATAATTGCCGCTAGGTTCCCGTGGGTGATCGGGGTCAGCTGATTAACGTGAATAACGTGATAAAGAACGACCACACTGCAGCATAACGCCGCGTATAAGCGGCTCCGCGTCACGATATCTCCATACATTTTGCTGCGTTATCGCAGCGTCAGCTCATTTTAAGTTTGACCTGGGCGATCATTAAAGTTTCTAAATATTAATGCTGACGATACCATATACGAACACTTGAGACATTGTATGTCTCAGGATTGTCCTCTTAGCGGCTGGGAAACCTTTGAGCCCTGTAAGCCTTTTGAACTCTAATTAAACATCCAATCAATTTCAGGTTCGTGGTCGCCTGGTTTGGACTATTTCCGTCTGGACGGGTCTACCTCCTGCGAGAACCGATCCATTTGGTGCAAGAACTTTAACCGGGAGAATAATCCCAGAGCTAGGTGAGCCCTTGTTGTAAATCTGCTTTATAAATCATAAATTGGCCTTTAGCTACGAGACAATATGAGAGTTTCTTGGAAAAATTGTTACAACTTGGACTTCTAACAATTCTTATTTGCTATGATTATAAAAAAAGTGGTTGATGTAATGAAACCTTTGGTGGATTTGATTCAATAAAAATCAGTTTTAGAAAGTGACCCATGAGACAACCATGGCAACTAGAAACTGAATATAAGCTAATTCACCCATGTAATGTAATCGAACATGGATGTATTTTAGTATAGAATTTGGATATCCTTGTATTTGTTTTTGACAAGTAGTTGACATGTGTAGTCTGAGAAGGTTGTTAAGAGAAGAATTTTATAATTACTGGTAATAGAGGAAAAATCTAGATAGACAAGCTTAACCCTTAACTACCTATGCTATTAGCTTACTATGGGACTGGCTCGATTTGTGTAAGATTGTCCCCTTATATTTATTTATTTATTTACCTACTATTTTTACCACACAAGCACCATTAAGAGAGATGAGAGGTAGGCGGTTAAGAGTTAAACTTATTTTAGCATTTTCAATAATACCTACACAAGCCTACAGTCTCGCTAAATAAAATTGAACGATATTATTGGTAAAAACGTACATATATTTTTCTGACTTATTTTTAGTGTCAAGAATCGAAAGGTGATGGCTTGTTCGAATTGTAAAAAATCTAAAAAAAGAACATAGCATTCTCTAAAGCACAATTATCATAATCACTTTTTGCATCAACCTGTATTTAATAATTAAGTGATGCACACATAGACACTACCATTCACTCGTTCAATTCATTCGAGCCAGCTTTCGTGAATCGACCTGTACAAGGAAAGGAGATCTCGAGGCATGTAATACCATCCTGATGTTCCAGACTGTTCCTAATCTCAACGCGCGCCGGCGGGCTGGGCATCAACCTGGTGGCCGCCAACCGGGTGGTCATCTTCGACGTGTCCTGGAACCCCTCGCACGATGTGCAGAGCATCTTCAGAGTGTACCGCTTCGGGCAGAAGAAGCCTTGCTACGTTTACCGCTTTCTGGCTATGGTATGTTACTTCGACTAGACTCGTCGACTTTGATGTTTGAGTTAAGACTTCGTACGCCAAACTAAAATCATATACTTTTTACTATCGAGGTCCTAACTCAACAATATACAACTGTGTTGACAACTAAAATTAAATTCGACCAATCACGTGGCGCCTTTACTGAACTATAATGTATTTGACCAATAGGACGCCGTCATGAGAAAGTCAAAAGGTAAATAGACATCAACGCACAAAAATGAAAAAGCCGTTGGTTGCACTTCGTTTTCAATAGATACCAAGTTTGTTTAATTTGTTCAGTTGACTCATAGAAAAAGTATTGTTCACAAAAGTGTCATAATCAAGCTTTTTAATCTCGTACCTTACTTAGGCCACTCAGCAAGTTTCGTGGCCTAAACACGGTACTCGACTAAAAAGCTCTCTATTATAACACGATTCTGAAAAATACTATTTTATACTCGTCGACTTTGATGTTTGAGTTGAGACTTCGTACACCAAACTAAAATCATATACTTTTTACTATGGAGGTCCTAACTCAACATTATACAACTGTGTTGACAACTAAAATTAAATTCGACCAATCACGTGGCGCCTTTACTGAACTAAAATGTATTCGACCAATAGGACGCTGTCATTAGAAAGTCAAAATTAAAAGACATCAACGCACAAAAAAGAAATAGCCGTTGGCTACACTTAGTGTTCAATAAACAATCTTGCATCCCCTCCATATCCCGGGCGCACCGCGCTTACCTATTGACAATGACCGACAGATGATCCTTTGCTTGCATTAAAATAAGGCGTATGTCGCTCCACCTGTGACGTCACATACCAAGTCTATCTCGCGTGTGAGCTCGTGTGTGTGCCTGTGACTGGCTGTGACTCCTGAACCCTGGACTGCGCATCTATCTGTGGTATGTAAGCAAATGACCTAAAGACACCTAGTTTCTCAGTGTTAATTCCCATTTTATACATTTGGTAGCAATAGCGTGGTTTCATAGCCTCTGTTGAAATAACTATTTTAAGTTTAACCTTCTCGTAAACAAGACTTAAGCATCCCCCAATTGTATTTGCGCCGTAGTTTAATTAAACCCTCATAGTTTTATTACCTAAAGATTTAACCATTAAAAATTAAAGTTGTTTACCAGGTGACAGACATCCGAGCCGGTTTATCGTAATTTGTGCTTTATCTATTTACCTGGACGGTCTAAATTAGCTTGAAGGGCCGAAATAACGCATTACGTATTAAATATCACATAACCATTAATTTGTAGTTTGGAAAAGAATTTATTTGTTCTAATTGTGTTTCCTAAACCCTTTTGCATAGTTCTGCGTAAGTACCTCTGCACCTCGTGGTGTACTAAACGAACGTGCTTCCAAATTGGGCCTTGTTTGTAAGCGTATACGATTGAAATTGAGTGTAGATATTACTGTTCATATATATTTTTCTTGTTTTCCTTGTTGCTAACGGTTGCCTATACAAGTTGAAATGAGTGAGAACGGAGATAATGATACTATGCGGGCAACCTTATTTACGGAAACCCGGAATATGCCTATGTGCAAGATATTATTAAGTCGGTGCGCGATCAGATCTTAGATATTAAAGTTAGGCGCAATGAAATAGTCGCACCTATCTCTGCCAGTACCCCAATGCGTTCAGTGCCCGACCGCGCAACAGCAGTGGGTGACCTTGACCTCCCTCGTTCCCAACGGTTGCCAGATCTTCCGATTCCGCGCTTTAACGGACGTCCGGACGCTTGGATTAGTTTTATAGACCAATTTGACAGTGTTGTTGATGCCCGAAGTGATTTGCTTTCCACCCATAAAATGCACTATTTAATGAGTGCGTTGTCTGACGAACCGAAACGTTTAGTACAACATTTAAAAGTTGAAGCCGGCAATTATAGTGTAGCTCGTGATCTTCTCAAACGGAGATACCACAATACGCGAGTACTTGCCGATACATACATCGCACAGATTATGTCCCTACCTGATATCAGTCCCCGGTTGACTGGTCTACGAGTTTCTTTTCTTAACCCCCTCCTTACTGCATATCGTTGTTTAGAGCGACTTGAATTACCGGTAAAACATTGGTCATATATCCTTGTACACATTTGTTTCGCGAAACTTCCCACGGATTTACGATCGCGATTTGAGCGTCGTCACGGCGATGGTCTTAGGGACCTCCCTACTTTTGATAAGCTGATTGATTTCCTCGAAGAGGAATGTCGTCATCACGACAATGTCGGAAATACCTCTTTAGTAGACGCACCGTCCTCTCAAGCAAAGCCCCCACCACCAGTAGTCAGAACCCCACGTCAGTTCTTAGTTGCTGAGACCGACATGCGTGAACAAAAATGTCCTATGTGTTCTAGCCAGTCCCATTATCTACGCGAGTGCAAAGATTTCCTAGATATGAACCCACGCGATCGTTCAATCTTTGTGAAAATGAATGGCCTGTGTTATAGATGTTTAGATAAACACACCATTGCATCTTGCATGCGCGATTATCGCTGTGGAACCTGTAGGCGCCCGACGCATCATACCCTCCTATGTTTCAATGACCGGCGGAACCCGGTTTACTCCTCTCGTGTTAAACCAGAGACTCGATCAGTGTCTTTTCGAAGCTCTCCGGAACCAGCTCGGCCGACCTCCCCGCATTCTCGCACGGGCGGGGGTTCCCGCTCCCGCTATTATAATGTGAACCGGTCCTCACCTCGATCCAGTCCGCCAGCCTCACCCCGAGGATCTCCCCCGCCGTCTTCATCTCGGACATGGCACCGTGCTTCGAATCGCTCACCCAACCGGTACCCTTCCCCGCCTCCTCGTCGCAGTGAGCGCCACGAGCGCCCCCCTACTCCCTCCACCAGTAGAGATAAACGAGACTTGTCACCATATTCCTCGCGTTGCTCCCATCATGACAGCCCACAATAACTAGACTGCCCCCCTATTTCTGACCCTACCCGTGCTCCAACCGTTATAAATTCAGACTTGGTTTTACTCCCTACCGCCGTCATTCAGGTTAAAACATCTAGCGGATATTATGTTGAAGCTCGGGCGTTGTGCGATACTGGTGTTCAAGGTTGCCTAGTTACTTGTGATCTTGCGGTTACCAAATTAAATATGCGTTTGTCACCCCCTTTGTCCCCAGTGTTACTAAGAGGCATTGGAAACATTCCTTCTCTGCCAGCTCGTGGTTGTATTCCCCTTAAATTCAAGCTGTTCGAAACCGGAAACTAGTTAAAACCTACCTCTGCGTCTTTGTGTGCCTGGCGACCAAGGCGGTCCACCTGGAGGTAGTGTCAGACCTCACTACAGAAGCGTTCCTCGCCGCCCTTACTCGTTTTGCCTCTCGTCGTGGCACCCCTTCGCTTATTCGGTCGGACTGTGGACGTAATTACGTGGGTGCGGATAACCACCTTTTAGAAGTCCATAATTTCCTTAACTTAAATAAGTATACTCTAGGCTCGGAAATGGCAAAGCGAAATATCACTTGGATTTTTGATCCTCCTACTACCCCACACTGGGGCGGTCTTTTCGAGGCGGCTGTAAAGTCAGCCAAGACTCACCTAAAACGTGTTATCGGAGACACTCCCCTCACCTATGAAGAATTGACGACAGTCTTTACTAAAATTGAGGCAGTCCTCAACTCGCGTCCGTTGTGCCCCTTATCATCGGATCCTAACGACCTTGAAGTCCTGACACCAGGCCATCTCATTATTGGAGAGCCTTTAACTGCGATTCCCGAATACCCGTTGCACGATATTAAAACGAATAAACTCACTCGATTTCAACTTGTACAACAGATGCTACAACACTTTTGGTCACGATGGCAAACTCAATATTTATCGACGTTGCAAACAAGGCCTAAATGGGCAGCCTATACTGAGCCTCCCTCAGTGGGTGATTTGGTCCTCCTGAGAGAGGATAATGTCCCTCCATTGGAATGGCGACGCGCTCGCATCATATCAGTGGTTCCCGGGAAAGATGGCGTCGTGCGTGTAGTACAAGTTAGGACGGCTACGGGTGTTCTGACAAGACCTACCAATCGGATTATTAGATTACCCTAAGAATCCCTTAAAGTAACTTTGTTTTTTTTTATTTTTTTTTTATTTGTTTTTTATTTGTTTTTTATTTTTTTATTTTCCTTTTTTTTTCGTAAACATTGTCATGTTTAGGGCGGGGGTATGTTCAATAAACAATCTTGCATCCCCTCCATATCCCGGGCGCACCGCGCTTACCTATTGACAATGACCGACAGATGATCCTTTGCTTGCATTAAAATAAGGCGTATGTCGCTCCACCTGTGACGTCACATACCAAGTCTATCTCGCGTGTGAGCTCGTGTGTGTGCCTGTGACTGGCTGTGACTCCTGAACCCTGGACTGCGCATCTATCTGTGGTATGTAAGCAAATGACCTAAAGACACCTAGTTTCTCAGTGTTAATTCCCATTTTATACACTTAGATTTTCAATACATACCAAGTTTGTTTAATTAGTTCAGTTGACTCGTAGAAAAAGTATTGTATACAATAGTTATATAATTAGCTTTTTAAGTCTCGTACCGTAATTAGGCCACTCAGCAAGCTTCGTGGCCTAAAAGTGGTACTCGACTGAAAAAGCATTCATTATATAACGATTGCATAAAATACTATTTTATAACAAACAAGCCTTTGGTGGTTGAAGAACTCCATTGTGCAGTGTCTGAAAACCACGCTCATATTCCAGTCTGAGCGATAGCGAAAAGAAAATAGATATATATACTTTACGAATGACTTTCGTAGGAAAATACTATAAAAGAAAATGTGCTAAACGTGCCGTGCCCAATCGTGTTCGGCGCCGCCGTCGAGGTGGCCGACCGCGCACGCGGCTCGCTCTGCGGCAGCCTCGCGGATTGTGACGTCACACTCTGTTTGCGTTTTCTCTCTCTAACAAGCAATATTAAAACGGTTGTAGCTTCGTAATTCTATGTGATATCTCAATGGGATATTCGTCACTAGGCATATTTTTTTGCCTTCTTTCTTTTGTTAACGCCACTAACAAAGTGAACACACAGGGCACGATGGAGGAGAAAATCTACGAGCGACAAGTGACCAAGCAAGCGATCTCCAAGCGAGTCATCGACGAGCAACAGATAGACCGGCACTACGCGGCCAACGACCTCGCGGAGCTGTATAAGTTCGAGCCGGTGCCGGTCGAGCCGAGACCCGTGCCGTCTCTGCCCAAAGACAGACTGTTCGCGGAGATGCTTAAAGACGATGACAAACGGGTAACTACTAGACTTTTATTTAATCTTAACAGACTGGCGCAGTACCTTGCGTTTCTATACTAGTTTGAGCCAGTGCCAGTCGAACAGAGACCCGTGCCGTCTCTGCCCAAGGACAGACTGTTCGTAGAGATGCTTAAAGACGATGAACAGCGGGTAACTCTTCTAGACTATTTTTTAATCTTAAAAGACTGGCGCAGTAACTTGCGTTTCTATACTAGTTTGAGCCAGTGCCAGTCGAACCGAGACTCGTGCCGTCTCTGCCCAAGGACAGACTGTTCGCGGAGATGCTTAAAGACGATGACAAACGAGTATACTAGACTTTTTTTTAAATCTTAAAATACTGGCACACTACTTCGCGTTTCTATACTAGTTTGAGCCAGTGCCAGTCGAACCCAGACCCGTCCCGTCGCTGCCCAATAATAGGCGCTTCGCGGAGATGCCCAAAGACCATGACAAACGGGTAATTGTGTTGGACTTTTTTATTATCTTAACACGTACTTTCGCTGCCAGGAACTCGCGTAGCGGACGCCTACGCCGTAGTCGCATTTCCGCTACATGCGAAGAAAACTACGGGATCGGCTACGAGCGTAGCAATTTTTGGTAGTGAATGTGTTAAAAGAGACCACAATCCGATCGGGTAGGCTGCATTCTCTGTCAATTCAAAAGCGACTACCATACTACTTTGTCATTTGGGTGGACATCTCGGTGGTTAGAAGATCACAGTTCTCTAACCATCTGATAAATAAAAAGTTAGCGAACATCATATATCTTCCCAGCTACACTCGCGGACAATGAATAAGGGTCGGTAAAATAGTGTGAGGTTGTACAGTTTTTAATCCTGTCATGATCTTTGTTAAATATTACATGTAAACAGTAAAAATAACAGTAAAAAAACGAACGTTACCAGGTTTAATTCGGACTCTTGAAAACCCATGAAAAAAACATCATTAACGGAGCGAGATTTCGCAAAAATCTAATTTCTGTGGGATTGATATTATTATGATAGGATCACGAAAATTGCTAATACAGTTGGGTATTATAAAGAGCAGTATACATATGTACATACATAAAACTATTGTTAAAAACAAACATATCCGAAATGTTTGATCGCGAGTGTATTAAAGTATCCATATTGTATACATTAATATACATAATAATTTTTACTATGTGGATACATTGTTTCTGTATACATCGTTGACAGATCTTCACGGCTTAACCTTTCGGATACCTTGCCACTGACAGTGCAGAATCGACGACTGCTTTAGCCTACTTGGTAGCGGCTCTGCCTACGAAGCAAGAGGTCCCGGGCTCCAATCCCGGCAAGGGGATTTATTTGTGTGTTGACCACGAATATTTGTTCCTGCGTCATGGATGTTTTCTATGTATTTAAGTATTTATTTATCTATATAAGTATGTTCGTGGTCTAGTACCCATAGTACAAGCTTTGCTTAGTTTGGGACTAGGTCGATTTGTGTGAGATTGTCCCCTAATCAGTTCAACCTACCTATAATGAGGTGCTATTCAACAATCCATGTCCCCAACAGATCTTCAGGTTCCACGAGCACGACTCGCTGCTGGAGAACAAGGAGGAGGAGACGCTCAGCGAGGAGGAGCGCAAGAAGGCGTGGGAGGAGTTTGAGAATGAGAAGAAAGCGCCGCCGCCCTCTCCCTTCCCCAACAACTGGTCCATGCACAATGGAATGGGTAAGTTGTCGGATCTCTATCACCCTCTTGTGACGTCTGGCTACACATCATATTCTTCTATTCCTTTCTAAAACATAGTGACTATATTATATTTAAATTTCTCATGCTCTAAAAGTTCGTCTTTTTGCTGTGCGTAGGCGACATAAAGTAGCTTTTTATGCTCCAGTGCCCAAAGTAAGATCTTCGTCGAAGACCAAGGCAATCGGTCCAACAGCCACACGAGCAACTTTAAGTTCATAGAATAAACTCTTTATTTTTTTTCGTTAGTATTCTAAGACAGGCAAGGATACCAACAGCCAAAGTATACAAAAAAACTTCATGAAATAAACTTACAGTTTTCATTTCCTCGCAATCGAAGTGAAAAATAGTGTACAATTTGTCCATAAAACCGATTTACACTTGATTTTATATCCATCCGAGCGAGCTTGCGAGCGAAACGTCTCGCGTAAAATGGTGCGTTTTATATGCACTAGTTGTACAATCTACTATTGTTCTCCTCCAACTATTAATAAAACTTTACAAACTGCATCGCCCTCCAGGCCCCCTATTTCACCAACTGGACAATTGTCACCTGGCATTGACAATTCGCCATACATTACTTGTTCTAGAAGTTAAGGTGGTTGCTAGGAATCAGCAATGGAACGGAGAATTGTCGTTGTCAGGTGACAATTGTCAAGTTGGTGAAATAGGGGCCTGGTGTTTTCCCGGTTGTACCCTTAAGCTGTAGCACCTAATTCCAAGATGTGGCGTAGACACTATTCCATCCACCATCCCACCACCACCACCACTCCCATCCCACTATCATCTGACCTTTCAACTCAGAGGCAAAACTAGGACCTTCTCTTTGTGTTTGTCTTGTTGTGATTAGACGGTATCAGCGTTATTCGTCCCACTCGTTTTTCGTTTAATTCGTATGTCGTGTCATTCTGGATTCGTCACACATTCTTTATTCGTCTTGTTCGCTATATGTCTTAATCTTCCTAAGTCTAATTCTGTAACTTGTCTCATTCTTAAAAAATCCTAATCGTATTTAGTCACGGTCTTCCTAGGACTCTTCATATGTCTCTCTCGTTTTTAGTATCATTCGCACTTTATCTTTCGACACACTCGTTATTGGTCTCTCTCTTTTTTTGTCGTTATTGGCAATTCGTCTCGTTCTTTTTTGGGCACGTTCACTACTCGTCCCGTACGACGTCTTAGTCGCTATATTCATAACTTTTCTGCCAGATTGTCTATATTCATAGTTTAATAAACAAATTAGAATTTAGTAATTTACAGCTTTTGATTATTTTGAGTTTTGCCTATTTATGAAGCGACGTTTCTTTCTGCAACGCCGGGGACATATACAGGAAGGAAAAAAATTGAGGCCCTGAGGGGTAACCACAGAGTACCTTTATATATACTGAAAGGGGTAACCTTAAATACTTGAGATAGCTAGTTTTTCTCAAGACGAATATATCTAACTAGCTTTTGCCCGCGGCTTCGCCCGCGTAGTAAGTGTAATTTTCCAATAATTGTTGAATTGCTTCGCCGGCAACGGCCTACTACTACTAACTTCCCCTACGAAAGTAGAGAGGTGTATGTATATATGTGTATAGTTGTGGAGTGTTTCGTGTGTGTGTAATAGTGCGGGTAGCGGACTGATTGCACTGCGGACTGCTAGTGAGCGAGGGGGTTGCCATTTCCCTACACTGGGAGTAGACGTAGTTTTAGGACATATCCGTGTCCTCTACCAAGATATGACCGCTATTTGTAGAACTCTAATGCTAAAAAAATATTTAGAAATGGTAATTTAAGATTGACGGGAAAAGATAGTTACAAATAGCGAACAAGACGCAAAACGAATGAAACGAACTTAGAATTGGATTGAAAACGAATGAGACTAATTACGAATGTGACCAACATCGAACGTGTCCAAAAAAATTAGGCGAATAATTGAATGAGACCAAAATCGAAAAGGAAGAATGAAGAATGAGTCCTAGGAAGACGTGACGAAATACGATTGAGATTTATTAAGAATGAGACAAGTTACAGAATTAGACTTAGGAAGATTAAGACATATAGCGAACAAGACGAATAAAGAATGTGTGACGAATCCAGAATGACACGACATACGAATTGAACGAAAAACGAATGGGGCGTATAACGCTGATACCGATTAGACATTACTCACAAGGATGTTTTCCTTCAAAAGTGTTATGTCCTTTTGGCATTTTGCTTAAACGCAGTCAGAAATTTGAGATTTTGAAGGGTTGTAAATAAGGCTAACTCAAGTGTAATTAAAATTTATAATTTAACATATATTTTTATTTTATATGAAAAATTACCAGGGAGCCAAAATTCAGTTTTCTTTGCGTTGCATCCATTTACTTCTAAAGAAACCCAAAAGAATACATTTCAGAAGGTTCTTCACCTACAACTTGCTGCTCAATCGCTTCGCTCGCGATTGAGCGTCACCTGTCTCACTCGCACCGTGCAAATTAGAAAAAAGAGGGTAGATCTTTCTCGATTCGCGTCGCGGCGCGGCGTCGGTTGTGCTAGCCCCCGATCATAATAACAAGTGTCCTAAAACATATGTTTCCCTCAGCAGCCAGCCTTCTACAGCAACAACAGCAGCAGCTGGCCTACGCAGCACTCGCCGCCATGATCCGTAAGGATATGCCCAACATCAACGACAACCAGATACGGGACATGCTGCCCATCATCTGCAACGCCAACCCTGGGGTGAGCACATGTTCCGCATTTCATTGATTCCAGGCCCCAATTTCACAAACTCGACAATTGTCACCTCACGACGACCAATCACCGTACATTGCTGGATCCACAAGTAACCTAGCGACCACCGTTACTTCTAGAACAAGCAATGTATGGCGAATTGTCAGTGTCAGGTGACAATTGTCAAATTGGTGAAATAGGGGCCTGGCCGCTATTTCACAAACTCGACAATTGTCACCTCCCGACGACCAATCTCCGTACATTGCTGGATCCACAAGTAACCTAAAGACCACCGTTACTTCTAGAACAAGCAATGTATGGCGAATTATCAGTGTCAGGTGACAATGGGGTTGACCGGGCGAAGGTATTTGCAGATGGCGCCAGCATGTGTTGAACCTGTCAGTACTACCAAAACTGTCAAATTCTTGCTTTTTTTCGGAATTTCCTTGTTTAGAATCAAGCCGTTTAAGCCAAATCCCATAAAAAAGGCTAGTGATTGGGGGAGATCTATGATGGCGCCATCTAGTCAATTTGACAGTTGCCAACCCCATTGTCAAGTTGGTGAAATAGGGGCTGGCCTGTGTTGAGTGGTGGTAAATTAAATTTAGCTCAGCATAATCGCTATGTGGAAAAAGGTGTTCCCTGATAAAAACTTTACACAATGACGAAATTTCCCATAGTGGAATAGGATTTTTTCAGTATAACAGTAACTGTATATATAGTTCAAACACACTACGGAAGTAGAGATTTTTAAACTTTGTTCCTAGCTCATAGGATTCTCATTGATTTCAATTTCGTTTCATTTTTCTTCACTTAAGATATTTATATTGTAATATGGAATATGGATGATTGGTTCTATTGTATACAATATTTGATATAAAGTCTAATATCATCCAGACCTCAAAAACATAGGTCTATAACTTTCACTGCTACATTGTGCTACGAATTATAAGTCATGTACCAAATCTAAGGAGTAACAACTTACCCTATACCAAATTACTTCACACTATTTATACTGTACAAACAATATGTTGCCACCCTGGCAATTGGATATTAAAGTAGCATTAATCATATCACATTTATTTGTCCAGATGTTCGGTGGATATGATTATGGCGTAAGTTGGAGTCCTTATTCTCCCTTGTTTTTGTTTATTTTCAGTATAGCCTCGTTAGGGATTATGTTTCAGCATGGCCTTTTTGTCGCTACGGCATTCGTATATGTGGAATGTCGTCGTGACCCTTAAAAGTTGCTTCAGCTGTGTTGTGACTCTTTTGTTGCAAGAATTTATTCTGGTTTAAAATGTAATAAGGAAAGCTTAAACTTAGCTTATTTAAAAAATAATTCTATATCTTCATGGAGAGTAACTAAACTGTCCAACCAATTTTTCAAAACGAGCTTGTCTAGTGTTTTAAAAAATCACAGTAAAACACAAAAAGACCAAGACCCTTTACTATGTCTAGTTTATTTAGTACCAACTTTTCAATGAGGAATGGAATAAAGTCTTTGTTTTATATCTCGGGGTATAATTTGATCTATAAATTCGTTGTGCAAAAGAGTTCCGACCGGCTGCAAGCAACACTATTGTATTTTCACTACAGCCCACAACCTAACACTTATTCAGACGCAAGGGATGGACAACATTGCTATAAATGATAAATTACTATTATTGCAATCAATTTACAAAAGACCCAGCCACGACTTTGTGTGACCAGCGGCAATAACAAACCCACGAAAATGTATGAAGCATGGTCTCCGCTCAACACTCCCACGCGCGTGAAATCGTGGCCGATCGTAGGGCACTTGCCCCACCGCCCGCGAGTAGCAAGTACTCTCATAGTAATTCTTACTCGCGCGACTAAGAATTACTATGAGAGTACTCGCTACTCGCCGGCGGTGGGACAAGTGTCTAGCCCTTGATAACTTTCACTGGCGATTATCGCGCGTCCAACCCGTAACACGTGTTGTTCGCGCGATTGGTTAAATAAGAGTCCTAAGTGTTAGATTGCGGGCTCACTCACGCACCGCTAGTAGACACTGTGCAGAGTTCACTGTTCCCATGGAAATGTTATGTTTTTGCGCAGCTGATGCAGAAGATGAGCGAAATCTACAAGTACGCGGCGCAACCGGGTATGATGAACCCGGCCATGATGAACCCGGTTATGAATCCGGGTGAGTTACATCTGATACCAATTTGGGTTGGGGGTCGAAAACTTGGGGTTTCTGTTCCAGTTACATTTATGTCATAGTAGCTTCCGCCCGAGACAGTCTGCGTGAACCCGGACTAAAAACTATCCTATGTTTAAATCCGCGCTATAAACTATCTTCGTGAAAATGTTCATCCAAATCGGTTGAACCGTTTAAGCGTGATTGAGTACAAACATCCAAGGATGTATGACTTAGCATTTATGATATTAGTAGTATATGGATGATAGAAGATACTTACTATCAAAAGGCACGGATGGCTGATGCCATTCATGTGATCTGCAAATTTTATCAGGTTGAAATACAATTTTTCCCTTCATGGTAATGTAAAACAAGTATTAATCCATGTGTATTTGAATTAAATGTCAATCCAAATGTTCATATCATATATATTTTTTGAAATAACGCATATTTTTGTTAACGTCCTTTTTCATTGATGCATCAACGCGACCGTTTCGATGACTACTGGCCAAGGAAAAATAGGTGGGCTGGCGTAGTACGATTATCGACGCGGCTAGCACTGCGAAATACAAAGATTGGAGGTCGTATTTAATCTCTATAGCGCTAACATTCTTCGAGTGATAGTGATACTATAGAGATTCGTGGCAACGCCCATCTAGTCTCCTGTCAGTCACAGTCTCCCTCGGCGATGGAAGCAATTATGTTTTTCTATAAATAAGTATTGTTTTTACAAGCTTTTATTTACTTTCACCTGCCCCAATGTCTGTCTGTAATCAAATTTTGCAAGTTAAATTTGACCCACTTCCTGGTGACCGATTGAGCTGAAATTTTGGGTATAAGTATAGTTTGGATGACAATTGAATATTATGGTACCATCGAGCTGATCTGATGATGGAGACAGAAGGTGACCATGGGAATTCAGTAATTAACCGACGTAACCCCGTTGAGTTTGGGCTCGTTAAAATCGTCTCAATGAGTAGTTTATGATGGTACTAGCTCCTGCCCACGACTCCGTCCGCGTGGAACTCGTTTATATCGCAGCTCCATACAAACTTTTACCCCTCCATTTCATCCCCTTAAGGGATGATTTTGGGGATAAAAACTATCCTATGTCACTCTCCATCCTCTCAACAATCTCCACTTAAAAAATCACGTCAATTGGTCGCTCCGTTTTGTCGTGAAACATGGACAAACAAACACACTTTCCCATTTATAATATTAGTATGGATAAAGAAAAGTACAGTCGGCAATTAAAGCTTGTACCAAGAATGTAATTTTAGCCAGTATCTTGTTGATAAGTTATTTTGTGTGGTAGCGGGCGGCGGCATGAGCAGCAGCAGCCTGCAGTACGAGCCGCCGTGGCAGCGGCAGCAGCAGCAGCAGCAGCAGATGCGGCTGCAGCAGCTCATGCAGCAGCAGCAGAGTGTGAGTTGGCTTTACAATCGGCGAACATTTGTGTCACAACATTCTTCACCATGCCATTCGAACGAGTTTTTGGACAACAACAAATGTTTGTATGCAATTACAATTAAAGAAACTCAATGACGGACCTCGCTGTCGACAAAGAAGAAGTACTGCTCTTACTGTTATGTAAAGTTACTCCTGCGACATCCAAAAGGGTTTGGGTTTATCCAGTTAATGGAAGAAGAGGAAAACACAGTGAACATCACAACTTATGTCGTGAACTTCAATCACACGAAGATCGTTTTTTTTTGTATTTCTACATGTCAAGAGATTCTTGGTCTCATATTTTAATCTAGCGTAAAATTATTTTTCATCACACTTGCTCGTCAACGGCGTTTTTACTTATGTGCGTACAGAGCAGTTATAGCCGTTTTACCTCCCACGGGATGTTAAGTTTAGTTTTAAAATATAGAACCCACTCATACTTCACTTCGGACTGAGAATGTTTCCAATCAGCCAAGGTGTATGTCATATCTTCAAAAGTTTGCTACAACCAACTTTTAATAGGTATAAAACATATCTTTTTATTAAATTTGACTGCAATTTAATGTTTAATATGTAGTTAAGTGTCTATGTAAAACGTTTTAAGTGTTTTTAAATCGTGGCTGTATACCGAAGGGTCTTTGCTATACGCGCCTCACGTCAAATTCAACAAAATGGACGACTGACATGTTGCAGTTTTTATTACGATTTGCATTAATTTCTTCTAAAATGTATTTGTTTCCTCGCAAATGTGATGAAAAACATTGTGTATAACTCGAGTCATCAAAAGCCCTCCGCCTTCGGCGTCGGGCTTCTGATAGACTCTTGTTCGCAATATTCCACTTACGCTCCTCGTTAAACAATGTACTATAAAAACACGATTATACTTTAACATACAACCCGATTGATGTTCCCATAATAAATTTTTGTATGACCCGTTTTTGTGCCTAATGTTGTAAATACACTCTTATTGTCGAACAACATCGATTAGTTTAGCGTTGGTCTCCGTATTCATGATGGAATCCATCACGTGCACCAGCGATTTTGTAAATAAACACAAGAGAGCAGCGCGTATACACGTTCAGCACCGAGCTGTGCGTGTCCGAAGCTGTCCGGTGTGTCGTCTCATAGGGAACGTCGACCACAACGTCATCATTGCACGCAGCACGCAGCCTGTTTGTCTACCTGGAGCTGCGTTGCGTGTGCGTGCACAGACGTGCACGACCCATACGACATGACACACCGCCATGTCGTATGGGTATTCATACATTACAACGCAGTGGTGTACCTGTGTGGTGTCGGGTTAGAATTTCACCGTGGGTGTCGTAAAAGTCGACTAAGGGACCAGGGTTGAAGTGTGTTGTGGGCGAAGGGCTAGCAGCCTATCACTGCAATATCACATTTTGGCGATATTTTATACCCACATTTATGCTAAAAGTGGCGCTGGAACATACGTTTCATGTGCTTTGCCTACCCCTTTTGGGAATAAAGGCGTGAATGTATGTATGTATGTATGGTGTACGTGCTGCACACGCATACGTGTCTGTGTCGGCCTTCACCCTCTTTTAGCAAAATGTGATGTAATGTGAGTTGTTTGATTGTTTGGATCCAGATGGGCGCGAAGTACTACGCGGGCGGGCTGGGCAGCCGCGACCCGGTGGCCATGGCGCTGCAGCAGCAGCGCGCGCGCGAGTTCCTGGGCGCGGGCGGGGTGCCGGCCGCCACCGCCACCGCGCCGGTGCCCGCGCCCGCGCCCGCGCTCGCGCCCGCGCCAGCCCCGGGCTCGCGGCCGCGCGGCCGCCCGCCGCTGCAGCCGCGCGCGCCCGCCTCGGGGGACGTCGTCAACCTCGCCGACTCCGACTAGAGGTACTTCCCCAGACGATAAACACTACACTACACTACATTAAACATTACTAATTAGTACATTACGTAACTAGGGCGGTCAATTCGTGAATGCCCCAGATCGCAGGTGTTTGTGGCCCGAACCGAAATATGCGCTCTGGGGCTTTACGAATTACTGCCCGTGTTAAGTACAAACTTTTACATCTTCACCTGGCCACAATGCGATTTTTCGCGAGCTGATAGTGGGTCTCAGCAGCGACCATGTGGGATGTTACATTGATGACACTTCTGCCGATTACATCAGTTACGCAGATGACATGGTCCTGCTGGCGCCGACTGTCAGCGCGCTTGCAAAGCTGTTGAAAACTTGTGAGGAGTATGCCTAGTCTCATGGCCTCGTATATAATACCAGTAAAAGTGAGGTCATGTTTTTCAAGGCAGGCAAAATCAAGCCGTACCACATACCGCGGATACTGATTCAAAGATTCAAAAGATTGAGTACATGTATATCGAGATACTATCTTAAAAATGAAATGCTACCTACACTATCCAAAATACGTATATACCGAACATCTCAACTCAACCGTCGTCATTATGACTTACCTGCGTGGCATGTCTAAGCAACTTCACTCAACATGATACAAAAAAAATATATCCTATAACAATTAAATATACATACTTTTACGGGATAAACTAATTCTGTTTTTGTTTCAGGGTCCCCGAGAAGTGTATAGTGAACAGATGTGTACAGTGAACGATATATAGGTGCTATGGTGGTGTATGGATCGAACGCAGGCCGCGCGCCGCGTTTAGCCAAATGTGGAGTGATAACGTACTTGTACAAACCCCGCCCCGGCCTCCGGGCAACCAGCATTCCGCCTTCAGGCTAAGCTCCTACATCACATATCAAGAATCTCATGTTTTTTTAACCCCAAACTAACTAGAGGCCTAAAATTCACTGGACCGTATTTGTCATCTCTTTCTTTAATATAGGAAAAAAACGGCCAAGTACGAGTCGGACTCGCGCACGAAAGGTTCCGTACCATTATCTATAAAAACGGCAAAGTTATCGCGATTGATGTATGGGAGCCCCCTATATTTATTTTATTCTGTTTTTTAGTATTTGTTGTTATAGCGGCAACAAAAATACATCATCAACTGTCAAACTATCACGGTTCATGAGATACAGCCTGGTGACAGGACAGACAGACGGACGTACAGCGAAGCCTTAGTAATAGGTTCCCGTTTTTACCCTTTCGGTACGGAACCCTAAAAAGAGAGCGCGGAAACGGATTTGCGCAAATACCGCCAAGTGAGTTGCTGGCTAACGTTGACACGCAACTTTTCCACTCCCATGAGGCCACGGTGGCATTAGTGTCCACTATATTTTCACAATGGGCAGCGAGAACCTAAGGCGTTGACTGTTTAGACCTAATGGATATGTAAGTCGTGCTCAATTTAACGTGCCGATTTTTCTGCGACTGGATATAAATTCTAAAATGTATAAGGTACTCTTTCGTATAAACACAACATTCCCGAACCGTTTAGCCGCTTTACTTTTGTCATTTTAGAGTACAGGTGATGCGTAGAAGCGAACACTGCGACCTTGGTAAAAGGGCCGCTTGCATCGAAAAGCATTTGTATGATACATGTATCTCGCTGACGTACAGCTTGCAAATCAACTGGAATTTTAATTAACGATATTTTAATATTACGCAGATGATGCCAGCGGACCTTTGCGCGTGTTAAAAATTCAGGAACATTGATGTTGGAGAGCACTCGGTGGAAAGAGAGTGTGACGTTAATACTTTAAAATATATCTCTCAGTACAGGAAAATAGTATTAAGCTGTGTCATATGTCAGTAGTTAGATTACTTCCGTGTTTAACATCATACCACTATCCTGAAGGTGGTATATGACAAATCTTTATATCTGCACAATTATAATACACACGCCTTTTAGTCTTACGAACTACTGATTAGTAATGTGAAACACCAATTTGAGAAATTACATTTTCATTGTTTTAGAATAGATTGACAGAAGCTTGCCAACAATTTGTTTTCACAAATATCATTGATACATTTTCAATATCTTGCACTGGGTTAATTGTTAATATGTGTACTATGATAGATTTGATGTTTTATATATGTTGATCTTTAGAGGTCTAGCATTTAAACTTAAAGTACAGTCCAAACAGTGACTTACCTAATCAGCCCCAGTATTAAATGAAAGCTTTCTGCTGTGACAATTATCTCTTAAACATTATAAGTTTGACTGATTATCATTATTTGTGCTTCTTCATAAGTCACTAAAACAGCACATTGCAGCAAAATTGTTAATATTGATTTTAACTTGACATACCTAAATATCGGTAATAAAATGAATTTTAGAAGTGTTTTTGGCTATTTTTTAATTATTGGTGGATTTTAGGAATAAGTATATACTTGATTATGATGGAGCAACATATGGGTTGGAAAGACCACTGAGTGGGAGTGGCAGAGAGGTTATTATTGGTCTCGGCCGTATGCTGCCCCACCAAGCGTCTTTGTATGTTGTGCAACATGACATTTCATAGTTAATTTATTTGCCCTGCGGTGAGCAGGTGTTTAGTTGTGATATTGACTAATATAATTTTTTTGTATACGTTTACTTTAACGAGTCACCGACGTGACTTTAATGTTAGGTTCAGCAATCATAGATGTATCTAATCTAGGAATAAGTGCACCTATCCATAGTATGGCAGGTGTAAGTAGTGTTTGATTTGAGAGCCACTTAAATATACTTTTGAAACATTCTGAATGTTGATTTTTTATATGATTTAGATTTTTTACAGATTATTTTATGCTTACAATAATAATTTATAGTTACACATGAGCTATATGATAGAAAATGAGCAGTATTCAGTAATTTATAATTTATATTATCAGTTTCCATGTCAGATGCATCCAGTAGGGAATATTTGTTTTGTATGGTTACTGTAGCAAATGTACTTGTGTGGACCTGAGCCACGAGTGACGACTGCTGTAATTGTTTCACTATTTATGTAATATATAATTGTAACTGTAGAAAATTTCCTATTATTTTGTAGTACAATCTATAATAAAGAATTCAGAAATGTGTATTATGTTGTTTTTAGTTGAGATCCGTTTTCCTTACTTTGTTTTTACCCTAGCCACCGAGTCCACATACAACATTGTTAGGTATACAATCAGCAGCAGAACTTTAAATGGATTCTGCTGACCCTTTCCCCATCATCTGTCAATAATATCCTTGTTATAATGAGATTAAAGATGTGTTGATAATAAGCACTCTTGCTTCACTCTCTTGTCATGAATGCATGTAAGAACTTTTGAAATTATAAGTTATTTGGGTAGACAGAGCATCCTTAAAATTGAGAATGAAAAGAATTGGTTTGAACAAATCTGATTGTTGTCTTCGGTTGACACCAATTCTATTGCAACAACAGAGAAGATATACATATTATTCAGAGCAAAGACGCGTAGTTGCGTGTCCAAGGGGCAACCGGATGGCTCGCGGTATACGAGTTTTTTTTTATATTATAGGAGGCAAATGAGCAGATGGATCACCTGATGGTAAGCAAGTTCCCAAAGTGTTGAGGACCCGCCCTGTGCAACCCGAACTGAGCCAACTTTGACTGGAGTGGAAATTAAAAAATATATTTTTTGACACCCTGCAGGCATTTGAAACAGTGGTTGCCTGAAAGTGTACCGGTGTTTGATTTAGACCAGCATTTCAGTATTTATATAATGAAATGCTGTTCTAAATCGAATACCTGCCAACAACCTTTTTTCTTTCGCCCCCCTCCAATTTCTTGGCTCAGGGTTGCACGGCGGGTCCACAACACTTTGGGTGCTCAAATACTGCGAGCCATCCGGTTACCTCTCTGACACAGAAACTATGCATCATTGTTTTAACTATATTGAAATGGGTCCCTTATTTATACAGCCAACTACATATTTAAAATTGCAGGTACCTTTTGCGGAAATCCATGACAAGTTTGTAGAACAATATATTAATTTGCTATTCCACTTTGTTAGGTATATATTTAGCAGAGTAGCTTAGGAATACAATTGTAGAAAATTTCATGTTTTTAATTAGTTGATACTGTTAGGTATTGACTGATGACTAATGTTAGTACTTTAACTCAAAAGGCATATTTAGGTAAAATATTTATTATTACTTGCTAAATAAAGAGCATTACAGCACACAATACACATTAGACATAGACATAGAAAAACTTTATTTAACATCACATTATATTACAAAGGTACAGTGTACAAAATTAGACTTAAAACGTAAACAATGTCGTACGAGGCATTAACATTGTGTGATGCTAAAAAGGAGCTTGACTCAGCATAATGTTGTAGTGAGTACTGAGTATCTACACTGCAACGCTGGTTTTCAGTCAGACCCTTACATATAATAAGTTTTAATTCTAATATTACGTCGGAACGGAATGAATATGTAATTGGAATGTGAGTAATGTTGTGTGTATTTTAATTTATATATAATGAAACTGTGGTTTGGTTGAGCTTTTAATAGGTATAGATACATATATATGTTAGGTAACAAGTAAGTATATTAAAAACAGAGAGAGAAGATAACAAGCAATTTGATATGACACATCTATAGTAGGCGTCAAAGATACGAGGCCAGGACTCGACTACCCTCGGGTAGTCGAGGCCAGGACTCGACTACCCGAGGGTAGAGTTTTTTGTATTTGAAGGAGGTGTCGCTTTAACTTTAATTTAAAACTGCTCCGACAATTAATATTTTTGAGGGGTGGAGGTATGTTATTCCAACACTTGGTTGCTGTATACTTAAAACTACCCCGAAAAGCGGTGGTGTGGTGATGAGGAAGCATGAAATCTTGGCTAATTGACCTGAAGACATACACTGCGGAACTGTTTTTAAGCCAAGTGAGCTTTTTAAACAAATACTCGGGTACTGAAGTTTTTAAGATACCGAACAACAAGAAAGACAAGTGAAGTTCTCTTCGAAATGCCATTTTGAGGATGCCTGCCGAATTTAAGTAAGGAGTCACATGTGCTCGAGGAGGAATTCCGAAACAGTAACGTGCGCATGCATTTTGTACTCGTTGCACAATGCGATCCGTGCGAGCTAACAGTCGTGGACCGTATACTACATCGGCATAATTGAACCTAGAGAGAACCAAGGAATCGCATAGCTTGATTTGTAAATCCACGCTGATGAAATCTCGGATTTGATAAAGTATCTTAAGTCTATAAAATGAGGTTCTGGCAACTTCCGCTATGTAATTCTCAAAACGCAGAGCATCGTCCATTATGATGCCTAAATTACGCGACTCTGATACACGCTCCACGTGATCGCCCATTACGGAAACAACTGGTTTATGATTATCTATCAATTTTATTTGTCTTTTAGAGCTTTCTTTACATTCTCAGACCATTTACAACCAACACATTTTAAACGTTTAAATTTGGTATTCCAGTCTTAACACCAATAGACACTTCCATGTATTTCAGCAGCCGTCGCGCCAAGAAACGTGCATCATCTGACTTGAACACATCAGCAGTCATCATATCAAGGTCAAAATGATTTTTGAAAGCCACTAGATCACCAGCACTTACCGCCATAGAATTAGGCGGTAAACCACTCGAGTTGACAAGAATCACGCGCCGATCCCTTAAATCAGGGTGAACTTGCATCAAAACTTTCTTTGCCCATTCAAGGCAGAATACTCGACTGGAATCCAAGCCCAGTATAACAAAGTCTATAGATACTCTTCCAATTAAATCTGAATGCTCTATGACCTCTTCTAAATGGAAAGAACGTAGGATTGTCAGCTTCCATCTGAAATTTCCTTGGGCATGTATGTCTGTAAGAGCTTTGGATATCTTCTCAATGATTTCAACATTTGATGATAGTACGACAATGGATAAAAAATTGGTACTAGTCGTATGCCCAACCCAAGGGGCAATTACCGCCGCCGCTTCTTCAATCATAGACATTGTGTTTGATAATTTAGTATGATTTAAAGTTATTTTCTTTCTTAAATATTAAATATAAACAAATACAATAACACGTAACGTAACCGTTGCTTGCTGTTTGATTTTTTTTTTTTTAAATTCGTCCATTCGGACAGACTTGCTGTTTGAATCGTACTGTCAAGTGTCAGTGTCAATGGTCAATGCCAATTTTTTTTTTTTTTTTTTTTAAATTCGTCCATTCGGACAGGCTAAGACCATGGGCCATACTGCCTAGTCTTCAGTAAGTATAATTTCATTTGATCAAATCCAGTAATAACGTCTTCAGTAGTTTCAAATCAGAAGTCTCTAGTCCAATAAATATGTCTTCAGTTATTTCCAATTCATATGAACAAATCTAGATATTAAGTCATCAGTATTATCAACATATGTGTCAAATCCAAAAAATAAGTCTTCAGTTATTCCAATCCAATTCATGAAGTCAAATCCAGTAATAAAGTCTTGAGTATGTTCCAATAAAAACGTCAAATCCAATATTCAGCTCTTCAAAAAAGCTTACACCTCATCCAGACATTCCAAAGTCATTTGACCAACAAAATATAGGTACAATGCTTCAATAAAAATATATACAATTTTAAGCAAGTTTTAAATTTAGCATCATATTTACAGCATACACACAGTATTGTGTACAAAATTAAACAAAGGTAAATAAGTAGACGACTCCTTCAACAAATCAGTTACTGAGAGCGGGATTCGATTAGAAGCTCCATAAATCTCAAGCAACTCATCCATCAGCACTAGGCGCTGAATGCCAAAGGATGAGCAACTAAACAGAATGTGATCTATAGACTGAACCTCTTGCTTTTGACAATGATCGCAATAAGGGGAAGAGACAAAGTTTTTACGATGGAGATGAAAATTTAAACGACAATGACCAATGCGCATACGAGTAATTATGGTGTAAAACCTACGATGCATGTAAGTTTTAAACTTACAAAACCAAGGCTTACTATTAACTTGGTTATCTAACAAAGCATACAAATGAGCCTTATTCTCAACTTCTGTAAAATGATACCAATGTCTTCCCCAAAGAACAGTCATACGCTGTTTTAGATTACTTATAATATCAGAATATGGCAAGGTCACAGCGGCGCTACCACGAACTTCGAAAGTCGAAGTTCGTAATATATGTATCCCTGTCACTCGAGTAATGGAGTGCGATAGAGATGGAAATACCCGAACTTCGACTTTCGAAGTTCGTGGTAGCGCCGCAGCTAAGTCCCTGCTGTCGGGAACCAGGGACAAGTCAGATGCATTAGCAATAGTTCTAGCTAGGTAGTCGGCGTTTTCATTACCAGAAACTCCTTTATGAGACGGAACCCATACAAAATCTATTTTAATACCAATTAAAGATAGTTCTAACCATAATTCTTTAATGGAAAAAATTAGATAGCAAGTGCTAGCATTCATTTTGTTACTCGATAAACTTATTAATACACTCATACTATCGCTTACTATGACCCATTCTTTACTATATTGATTATGTTCTTTAACATGTTTCAAAGCAAATAAGATGGCAGTTGCTTCAGCAGTAAAGATACTTGCATTTTTATTGATATTAAACCCAATACCTTTATTAATTTCAGGTTGATAAATTGCAAAGGAAACAGCATTATTATTTTTGGCACCATCCGTATAAATAAATTTACAATTAGACCATTCTGACAACAATAAATAAGCCTCCTCTTTGGAAGTTAGCTTTGAATCTATTACAATTTTTATATCGGGATATTTACTCTTAAAAGAGCCTGTGTAACAGGGAAGAAGGTCATTATCAAGATGTATATTTAACTCCTGCAAAGAGTGAAAGAAAGAAGTAAAATCCTGAAGAACATACATGCGCCTTTGAAAAGGCGATGATTGGAAAGAAATCAAGTTGTGAAGAAGATCGTTCTTAGGCAAGCTGTATAACTTTAAAATAAATCTTTCTTTTAAATAACGAAATCTAATATGAATAGGAGGAAGATTCGATTCAATTTGCATAGCAGCGATAGGACTAGTTTTAAATGCACCCAGTATTGTCCGCATACATTTGTTTTGTATTTTATCTAATGAATTTACAATTTTATCATCTCCAGCAAAACATAGAAAACCATATTCAAAATGACTTCGAACTAGAGACTTATACAAGATTAACAAAATTTTGGGGTCTGCACCCCATGAAGTGGCGCACAGCGATTTTAACACATTGTATGCTTTGTTAGCTTTGGTTATAATACTGTCAGCATATTTTATCCAGGAAAGTTTTGAAGTAAATATAACACCTAAAAACTTTATTAGATCATATGAAATAGGCAGTGATATGTCATTGTACAAAACTGTGGGCAAACACATGCTTTTGCGACCAAAAATAAAAACTTTGGTTTTAGTCGAATTTACATCTAAGTTCAGATAAGCAAAGTATTTATGTAAGTTGATTAATGCCTCGTTAATAGTCAAAGCTAATTGATTTAAATCAGATCCTGACACATAAACAACCAAATCATCTGCATACTGCAGATTTTTAACCTTTGTTCCTAGAATAAGATTTAGTCTCCTAATGTACAAAATAAAAATTAAAGGGGATAAGATACCTCCTTGACAAACCCCTAAAGAAGATAATCTTGGGCCATATAAGTGATTGTTAAATTTAACAAAAACCTTCCTGTTTGTTAAAAACATTTGAAAGAAATTTATTATTTTGCCAGGTAACCCTATCATTGACAGCTCTCTACATAAAACGGAAATATTGACACTGTTAAATGCACCTGCAATGTCAAGGAATACCGAAAGAAGATACTGATTATTATATATGCTGTTAAGTGCATCAAGTTGCAACTGACAAATACTCTCACGAGAAGACCGACCTTTACGAAAACCAAACTGATTGCAGGGTAACAGACCATTTTGTTCGACAAAAAATTCCAACCGTTGCTTTAGAAGCTGTTCAAAAACCTTTCCTACACAAGATGTGAGTGCTATAGGTCGATATGAGTCGGGTAACAATTTATCTTTATCAGGCTTTAAAATTGGGACCAAGCAATCTGTTTTCCAATCATCAGGAATTAAGTTTTCTTCCCACAGCTGATTTAATATGTTTAAAAAGGTCTTTAGATTTTGTGAACTTAAATTTTTCAGTAAAATATATGGTATTCCATCAAGACCAAAGGATGTATCTCTTCTTGAAAATAGGGCAGATTTAAGCTCTTGCAAAGAAAACGGTTCAGTAAGATACTTATCATTATCATTTTCTGTGTGAACATAATTTAAAGACTCATTAAGCACAAAATCAGGAGTGTATTTCTTAAGAAAATCTGATATCCAACTATTATTACTAGCGTGTTTTGAAATGAATGTTTTATTAAATTTCCGCATGTAATTCCATATTAATGTCAAAGGAGTGCACCGGTTAAATGAGTTACACAGATTTATCCAACTATTACGCCGTTCAGTCTTAAGAACAAGCTTTTTAAGAGCTCGAAGTCTTTTAAATTCTATATAATTCTCTTCACTAGGTTCACTTTTAAATTTTATATAAGCATGTTTTGAATTAAGTACAGCTTCTGAACACTTTTGATTCCACCAAGGCAGCCGGGGAAATTTCAAAGATTTTGGTGTACACGTATTAGAACTATTCAAAGACCTATGTCTAGGGATGGACTCTACAGCAGTAGATCGCAAAATATTACAAAACAGATTGAGCGCATCTATCGAAGACATATTTTCAAAATCAATATTAGCCAAACAAAAATCAACTGATTGCCTGTACATTTTCCAATTCACCTGTTTGTAATTTGGGTGAATGGGCAAATGTACATTATTACATATTGGGTTACTTTGTGAGCTATTTTCATTACCAACTATCATTTTTATCATTACAGGCAAATGATAACTGCTGCCAAGAGGACAATCCATAACAGACCAATCACATGAAAGTGCCAATGATGGAGAAACGAAAGTTAAATCCAGAGCATTAGGACGCCAAGAAGAAGAACCAGTTGTAGTAGTTTGACCATTATTTAAAAGAACCAAGTCATTGCCATCAATAATATCTAAGACATCTCTACCTCGAGGCAATGTATCAACACAGCCCCATGACATATGATGAGCATTTAGATCGCCTCCAAAAAGCATTGGCTGCGGAATAGATTTTATCAAAGCATCAAATTTACTTTTATTAAATGGGGGATCAGAATTTGATGGACTATAAAAACTTACTACACTCAACTGCTTGTTGTTTATAATTATTTGTACACAGATATTTTGTAGAGCATTGTCAAAATAAGTTTTAATATTAGAATATACTATATTGTTATGAATAAGTATTGCTACACCATTATGTTTATTACCACAGTCATTTCTAATGACATTGTATCCTTTAATTGAAATTTTTTGATGTTGTTTTAACCAGGTTTCAGAAATTATTGCTATGTGAATGTTATTTTCATATAAGAATCTAGTAAAGATTAGCCTATTGCTTATTATACTCTGAGCATTCCACTGCACTATGTTCAATATGTCCATAAAGAAAAAAATTAAGGTTGTTTCCTGAAAGTGTTTTTAAGTGTTTCTTTTATATTGTTAGAATTTATTGGCGTTTCTTTATCAGCACAAATTTTAACTATAGCTTCCACAAGTAGATTCATAAATCTGTCAGATTTGGTCAGATTACTTAGATGGGTGTCAATATATTTTGAGCCGAGCTGCGGAAATGCAACGTCACAAAACAAATCGGAATATTTAGCACTACGTGATTTTAACTTATTTTCCTCAATTTTCTGTTTTTTAATTGGACATGCAGCAGATATAGCCACGTGATCCCCACCACAGTTTGCGCATTGTGTTTTAACCTTATTACAATTTTTGAAATTATGAGGTTCAGCACAAATTGAACATACTTCATTATTTTTACAATACTTTGCTATATGACCAAATTTCATGCAACGAAGGCATTGCTTTACTGGAGGAATATAGATCCCTACTTCGTGCCTCCAATGGTCAAGTGTTACATATTCAGGCAACTGTACAGAGGCAAAAGTCACGGCAACCGTCTGAGTTGGAACCATTGAGACGATACCCAGCGTGTCTTTTACCCGCCGCATAAACCGTCTTACGCTTATCACCTTTTTACTGGAAGCTATTAATTGGAAAATCTTCTGGTTCGAATAATCAATCGGCACTGAAGTGAGAACACCCGTAACCTCGGTCTCAGATGCTGGGATTGAAGCATTCATGTGAATTTCATTTAATAATTTTTCATTTTTTAGGAAGACATTGGCGTGATTTGGGAGATCGAACATAATCCCAACTTTGTATGCATTAATTGTTCTTAGATGCATCACGCCCGACACGCAATGCTTTCGGATTGCATTGGACAAAGCAAGTCTATCTTTGTCAGAAAATTTGTGGCCATCCTCTCTGTGATTCAGAAAAACAATAAATTCTTTCTTAGCTGAATTTTCGTCGTACAACCTGTAATAACTTTTGGCCCTGAAAGGAGTATACTTCTCTTTGTCATCTTCTTTAGTCTTCTTTTTTGCAGGTATGCGCTCCGAGGGCGCACCTGTATCCGCATCAGAACTACTTTCAGATTGAAGATCTGGCTCCGGCTCCAAGCCCTCCAACCGAGAACGCTTTCCCGTACGCTTCCCCATGTCTCGGGAAGCGCACCAAACCGATAACCAAATCAACTATGAATTTAAATTAAAATTAAGACTAAATATGTACAAATTAACACCTAAAATTAATTTACAATAAAATATTTTATCAAGCGCGCCTATCACTTTCAACGTTCCCGCCCGTCTGGTCAATGCCAATGTCAACCCACTTTTTTTTTTTTTTTTTTTTTTTAAATTCGTCCATTCGGACAGGCTAAGACCATGGGCCATACTGCCTAGTCTTCAGTAAGTATAATTTCATTTGATCGAATCCAGTAATAACGTCTTCAGTAGTTTCAAATCAGAAGTCTCTAGTCCAATAAATATGTCTTCAGTTATTTCCAATTCATATGAACAAATCTAGATATTGAGTCATCAGTATTATCAACATATGTGTCAAATCCAAAAAATAAGTCTTCAGTTGTTCCAATCCAATTCATGAAGTCAAATCCAGTAATAAAGTCTTGAGTATGTTCCAATAAAAACGTCAAATCCAATATTTAGCTCTTCAAAAAAGCTTACACCTCATCCAGACATTCCAAAAAGCCATTTGACCAACAAAATATAGGTACAATGCTTCAATAAAAATATATACAATTTTAAGCAAGTTTTAAATTTAGCGTCATATTTACAGCATACACACAGTATTATGTACAAAATTAAACAAAGGTAAATAAGTAGACGACTCCTTCAACAAATCAGTTACTGAAAGCGGGATTCGATTAGAAGCTCCATAAATCTCAAGCAACTCATCCATCAGCACTAGGCGCTGAATGCCAAAGGATGAGCAACTAAACAGAATGTGATCTATAGACTGAACCTCTTGCTTTTGACAATGATCGCAATAAGGGGAAGAGACAAAGTTTTTACGATGGAGATGAAAATTTAAACGACAATGACCAATGCGCATACGAGTAATTATGGTGTAAAACCTACGATGCATGTAAGTTTTAAACTTACAAAACCAAGGCTTACTATTAACTTGGTTATCTAACAAAGCATACAAATGAGCCTTATTCTCAACTTCTGTAAAATGATACCAATGTCTTCCCCAAAGAACAGTCATACGCTGTTTTAGATTACTTATAATATCAGAATATGGCAAGGTCACAGCTAAGTCCCTGCTGTCGGGAACCAGGGACAAGTCAGATGCATTAGCAATAGTTCTAGCTAGGTAGTCGGCGTTTTCATTACCAGAAACTCCTTTATGAGACGGAACCCATACAAAATCTATTTTAATACCAATTAAAGATAGTTCTAACCATAATTCTTTAATGGAAAAAATTAGATAGCAAGTGCTAGCATTCATTTTGTTACTCGATAAACTTATTAATACACTCATACTATCGCTTACTATGACCCATTCTTTACTATATTGATTATGTTCTTTAACATGTTTCAAAGCAAATAAGATGGCAGTTGCTTCAGCGGTAAAGATACTTGCATTTTTATTGATATTAAACCCAATACCTTTATTAATTTCAGGTTGATAAATTGCAAAGGAAACAGCATTATTATTTTTGGCACCATCCGTATAAATAAATTTACAATTAGACCATTCTGACAACAATAAATAAGCCTCCTCTTTGGAAGTTAGCTTTGAATCTATTACAATTTTTATATCGGGATATTTACTCTTAAAAGAGCCTGTGTAACAGGGAAGAAGGTCATTATCAAGATGTATATTTAACTCCTGCAAAGAGTGAAAGAAAGAAGTAAAATCCTGAAGAACATACATGTGCCTTTGAAAAGGCGCTGATTGGAAATAAATCAAGTTGTGAAGAAGATCGTTCTTAGGCAAGCTGTATAACTTTAAAATAAATCTTTCTTTTAAATAACGAAATCTAATATGAATAGGAGGAAGATTCGATTCAATTTGCATAGCAGCGATAGGACTAGTTTTAAATGCACCCAGTATTGTCCGCATACATTTGTTTTGTATTTTATCTAATGAATTTACAATTTTATCATCTCCAGCAAAACATAGAAAACCATATTCAAAATGACTTCGAACTAGAGACTTATACAAGATTAACAAAATTTTGGGGTCTGCACCCCATGAAGTGGCGCACAGCGATTTTAACACATTGTATGCTTTGTTAGCTTTGGTTATAATACTGTCAGCATATTTTATCCAGGAAAGTTTTGAAGTAAATATAACACCTAAAAACTTTATTAGATCATATGAAATAGGCAGTGATATGTCATTGTACAAAACTGTGGGCAAACACATGCTTTTGCGACCAAAAATAAAAACTTTGGTTTTAGTCGAATTTACATCTAAGTTCAGATAAGCAAAGTATTTATGTAAGTTGATTAATGCCTCATTAATAGTCAAAGCTAATTGATTTAAATCAGATCCTGACACATAAACAACCAAATCATCTGCATACTGCAGATTTTTAACCTTTGTTCCTAGAATAAGATTTAGTCTCCTAATGTACAAAATAAAAATTAAAGGGGATAAGATACCTCCTTGACAAACCCCTAAAGAAGATAATCTTGGGCCATATAAGTGATTGTTAAATTTAACAAAAACCTTCCTGTTTGTTAAAAACATTTGTAAGAAATTTATTATTTTGCCAGGTAACCCTATCATTGACAGCTCTCTACATAAAACGGAAATATTGACACTGTTAAATGCACCTGCAATGTCAAAGAATACCGAAAGAAGATACTGATTATTATACATGCTGTTAAGTGCATCAAGTTGCAACTGACAAATACTCTCACGAGAAGACCGACCTTTACGAAAACCAAACTGATTGCAGGGTAACAGACCATTTTGTTCGACAAAAAATTCCAACCGTTGCTTTAGAAGCTGTTCAAAAACCTTTCCTACACAAGATGTGAGTGCTATAGGTCGATATGAGTCGGGTAACAATTTATCTTTATCAGGCTTTAAAATTGGGACCAAGCAATCTGTTTTCCAATCATCAGGAATTAAGTTTTCTTCCCACAGCTGATTTAATATGTTTAAAAAGGTCTTTAGATTTTGTGAACTTAAATTTTTCAGTAAAATATATGGTATTCCATCAAGACCAAAGGATGTATCTCTTCTTGAAAATAGGGCAGATTTAAGCTCTTGCAAAGAAAACGGTTCAGTAAGATACTTATCATTATCATTTTCTGTATGAACATAATTTAAAGACTCATTAAGCACAAAATCAGGAGTGTATTTCTTAAGAAAATCTGATATCCAACTATTATTACTAGCGTGTTTTGAAATGAATGTTTTATTAAATTTCCGCATGTAATTCCATATTAATGTCAAAGGAGTGCACCGGTTAAATGAGTTACACAGATTTATCCAACTATTACGCCGTTCAGTCTTAAGAACAAGCTTTTTAAGGGCTCGAAGTCTTTTAAATTCTATATAATTCTCTTCACTAGGTTCACTTTTAAATTTTATATAAGCATGTTTTGAATTAAGTACAGCTTCTGAACACTTTTGATTCCACCAAGGCAGCCGGGGAAATTTCAAAGATTTTGGTGTACACGTATTAGAACTATTCAAAGACCTATGTCTAGGGATGGACTCTACAGCAGTAGATCGCAAAATATTACAAAACAGATTGAGCGCATCTATCGAAGACATATTTTCAAAATCAATATTAGCCAAACAAAAATCAACTGATTGCCTGTACATTTTCCAATTCACCTGTTTGTAATTTGGGTGAATGGGCAAATGTACATTATTACATATTGGATTACTTTGTGAGCTATTTTCATTACCAACTATCATTTTTATCATTACAGGCAAATGATAACTGCTGCCAAGAGGACAATCCATAACAGACCAATCACATGAAAGTGCCAATGATGGAGAAACGAAAGTTAAATCCAGAGCATTAGGACGCCAAGAAGAAGAACCAGTTGTAGTAGTTTGACCATTATTTAAAAGAACCAAGTCATTGCCATCAATAATATCTAAGACATCTCTACCTCGAGGCAATGTATCAACACAGCCCCATGACATATGATGAGCATTTAGATCGCCTCCAAAAAGCATTGGCTGCGGAATAGATTTTATCAAAGCATCAAATTTACTTTTATTAAATGGGGGATCAGAATTTGATGGACTATAAAAACTTACTACACTCAACTGCTTGTTGTTTATAATTATTTGTACACAGATATTTTGTAGAGCATTGTCAAAATAAGTTTTAATATTAGAATATACTATATTGTTATGAATAAGTATTGCTACACCATTATGTTTATTACCACAGTCATTTCTAATGACATTGTATCCTTTAATTGAAATTTTTTGATGTTGTTTTAACCAGGTTTCAGAAATTATTGCTATGTGAATGTTATTTTCATATAAGAATCTAGTAAAGATTAGCCTATTGCTTATTATACTCTGAGCATTCCACTGCACTATGTTCAATATGTCCATAAAGAAAAAAATTAAGGTTGTTTCCTGAAAGTGTTTTTAAGTGTTTCTTTTATATTGTTAGAATTTATTGGCGTTTCTTTATCAGCACAAATTTTAACTATAGCTTCCACAAGTAGATTCATAAATCTGTCAGATTTGGTCAGATTACTTAGATGGGTGTCAATATATTTTGAGCCGAGCTGCGGAAATGCAACGTCACAAAACAAATCGGAATATTTAGCACTACGTGATTTTAACTTATTTTCCTCAATTTTCTGTTTTTTAATTGGACATGCAGCAGATATAGCCACGTGATCCCCACCACAGTTTGCGCATTGTGTTTTAACCTTATTACAATTTTTGAAATTATGAGGTTCAGCACAAATTGAACATACTTCATTATTTTTACAATACTTTGCTATATGACCAAATTTCATGCAACGAAGGCATTGCTTTACTGGAGGAATATAGATCCCTACTTCGTGCCTCCAATGGTCAAGTGTTACATATTCAGGCAACTGTACAGAGGCAAAAGTCACGGCAACCGTCTGAGTTGGAACCATTGAGACGATACCCAGCGTGTCTTTTACCCGCCGCATAAACCGTCTTACGCTTATCACCTTTTTACTGGAAGCTATTAATTGGAAAATCTTCTGGTTCGAATAATCAATCGGCACTGAAGTGAGAACACCCGTAACCTCGGTCTCAGATGCTGGGATTGAAGCATTCATGTGAATTTCATTTAATAATTTTTCATTTTTTAGGAAGACATTGGCGTGATTTGGGAGATCGAACATAATCCCAACTTTGTATGCATTAATTGTTCTTAGATGCATCACGCCCGACACGCAATGCTTTCGGATTGCATTGGACAAAGCAAGTCTATCTTTGTCAGAAAATTTGTGGCCATCCTCTCTGTGATTCAGAAAAACAATAAATTCTTTCTTAGCTGAATTTTCGTCGTACAACCTGTAATAACTTTTGGCCCTGAAAGGAGTATACTTCTCTTTGTCATCTTCTTTAGTCTTCTTTTTTGCAGGTATGCGCTCCGAGGGCGCACCTGTATCCGCATCAGAACTACTTTCAGATTGAAGATCTGGCTCCGGCTCCAAGCCCTCCAACCGAGAACGCTTTCCCGTACGCTTCCCCATGACTGGGGAAGCGCACTAAACCGATAACCAAATCAACTATGAATTTAAATTAAAATTAAGACTAAATATGTACAAATTAACACTTAAAATTAATTTACAATAAAATATTTTATTAAGCGCGCCTATCACTTTCAACGTTCCCGCCAAAAAAAAAACCAATGTCAACCCACTGTCAACCGGAAGACATTTTTTTTTTTTTTATAATTCGTCCACAACCGGAATACAAACTGACACTGACTTTTGGTGTCCCAATGGGGTTGGCCCATGGCCCTATGATTAATCGGGACAGGCTATGGTAATAATAATACCACGAGTGAGCGAGACGGTGCTATACTAATCGTAATAAGTGTGACACAAATAGATATATCATTCGTTGTCCTTGTCATAGTTTCACTTTTTTTCTATTTGGCACAACGGTTGTGGCATACAATGCTGTCAATGCTCGCGCGTTGCTACATAAGAATCCGAAATCTTTAATTTTGTTGTGAATAAAATAGTGTCCTCAAAGTAATTTACGCACGATAAGGTGTCTGGTGTTCCCTCTGTGCCAAGAAAATGGTAATTTGTTGCGTGATTGGCTGTAAAAGCCGGTCTGAACAATGTGATGAAAATATAACCTTTCACACGTAAGTAGAAGATCATTCACTTTTGTATATACGCAATACGTAAAAACAGCATGGTAAAATTACATTACGCTCAAAATCTTGTAAGATAAGACGATTACAATAGAAATAACATCATTGTTTACATTGTACAAGAGAACATTTGTTGACACATTATCCGCCCAAATTACGCAGGTTGTTTATGGTAGGCCGCGAGAGGTGTAAGAATGTCTTCTCGATTTAGCTTCTTTGCCATCATTTTAGGGATACCAGCCAATACAAGTTAAAAATACCCGATTTCTCAGGTAGTTAATACTTTAACAAAATTTACGTACTTGTTATTACATAACATTCGTATATAATGGGATCTATTCTTATATATTTAAATTTACTCTGTACTCATAATAAAGAGGTAAAGCTTTTATGTAGCGAGTAACCTTCGGAACTATTCATCCGATTTCATAAATTCTTTCACCTGGCTTTATTTAATCCTGCATCTTTAATCCTGCATCTGCGCCTCCGCTTGGGTTCTTTCTTATGCGCGGGTCTCCACCTAGGAGACGCGTGGACAGCTAGTAATAAGTAAAGACGATCGAAGGTTTAGAAAGAATCATAATTTTCGAAAAGCAGATGAAAAAAAAGGAATTGAAAAAATTGATAAATGAATGTCGAATAATATGTTTTATTTTCTAGGTTTCCACTAGAGGAGGACGTGCGTACCAAAGAGAATATAATCACTACGTTTTAAGAGACGGGACTCTCATACTAGGAGTGTATTCGAAAATTGAATGCAGTTTGCATGGCAAATCAATACCAACATGACCAAGCGAAGCCTCTTTTCTTTGACAGATGTCAAACTGACATTTCAAGAGTGCCAACCCAACAATTAATACACTATAGTGGCGATCTATAAAAGTAGTTTTATCGATATCGATAAACCTGCTTTTATCGATATCGACAAACCCGCTTTTATCGATAAAATTGGGGGCGTATTTTAATAATCGCAGTTCATGTTACTTGTACCTATTATTTCTTAAATAGGTACTTTCACATTAGGTTTAAATAGAGTCCATATTTACGAGTCCAACGAAATCTTGTTCAGTAAATGCTAAACCAATTAAATAAATACTACGTTGGCTTTAAATATGAACCCGATCTTAAATAAAACACTTTTACTTTTTTCCAAACCCTTGTAATTGTGCTTTTTTATTTTGTGGCAGATTTCTTCAACGGGGTCCTTTTTTATTGAAAGCTCTGGAAATGATTCCCACATACATATTTTAAAACGTGCAATCTTTCAATGGGAACATATATCAGGTCTTTGTTCCCCACAGCCTTGACCCACTGCCTGCATCTAAAAAAATAGTTATATTTCATTAATCATTAAGTAAGTTAAAATAACAAATCAATGGTGAAATGAATCACGGTCAAGAGTCCTTATAAGTAGATAAATAAAAGGATTATTATACTGCAAATATTAGGTGATATTTTTGAGTCTCACAATTATTGGAAATATAAGAAAATTATTAACTACTTCAGGGAAACCTCCATTTATCGATAGATATAGTACATCACTAGTACTCAATAAAAATGTTAATGAACCATCATAATTTTGTTTGTTAACTAAATAAATGACTAGTTTTCTTCTTACCGGTCTTCGTCCAATGGAAATTTCGCCATAAATGGCCTCTCAGTGCTTTTTTCGCGGCTTGCTTTAAGTCACAACTTTAAACACACTTTACATCTTATAAACCGTCTTTACGGTGGCATTTTTTTTGTTGATATTTTAACAAACAACACGAACACTATTTGTAATACATATCACACAAAATAACATTAAAATAGCCAAAAATGGAATCCGTTGCGCAATGACAGACACAATTTACACAGGAAGCAATATGGCAGTATAAACCACAGAGTACTTGTAACGGAAACGACACGCAAATGACAGCTCCGCCATTATTTATTCAGCAAACTCCATACAAAAGTTTTTTTTGTACTGAGTTGCGCAAGACTGGTGCGTACGCGCAGTATTTGGGTTACGCAGCCAACAAAATACATCCACATGTGCTCATTTTGTCGCGACATCCTATACTTTATCACTCTGTAATAAATAATAATTTTAATAGTAAATGTTTTTTTTTTAAATATGGTTGTGTCTCATTTCGGTCCTTAGTGTCAATTTTATTTCCGCCTTGAACCTGTATCTCACTGGCGCGGCCTGCGGTGGCGGTATCACGGGACGACCCGCGAGTTGTGTCGCGGCGAGTTAAGACTCTTTTTAGTTAGAACGATTAGAAAGAGACGGACAGTCTACCTCGCTGCAATACAGCTCGCGGGCCGTCCTGTGATAACTGTACTGATAAGAAACACAGGTAAGCCACTTGCACAAGGACTATTAATTACCTACATGCTCTGTTACTAGAATAATATTTCATGTTATTAAGATGAATATTACTAGTACTTGTGAACAGAGCGCCTGCCAGGCAGTGAATGTGTAAAGCTTCAGTAAAAAGTACTTGCAATAAGCATATGGAAGCGATGGGGTAATTGTTAGTTACATGGTCACCCCACGGGAATCATCTACTTTGTTGCCGATTTAAAAAAAAAAAAAAAAACTACTTTGTTGCCGTCCCTCATTGTGGCGACACCTACGTCGCCTCTGTACCTACATATATACTCTAAGGGTTGGCCGGGCGAAGGTATTTGCAGATGGCGCCAGCAGTGGCGCCAGCATAGGTTTTACCTGTCAGTCCTACAAAACTGTAAAATACTTCTTATTTTTTTCGGAATTTCCTTGTTTAGAATCAAGCCGTTTAATCCAAATCCCATAGAAACAGGCTAGTGATTAGGTAAAACCTATGATGGCGCCATCTAGTCAAACATTTGACAGTTGCCAACCCCATTGGAGACGATAATATCCATGAACCTAGAATACTCTGAGGGGCTACCGCGAAGTGAAAACGAACTTCGTTCGAGTATCTCCCTCTCTGTCGCTCGAACAAGCAAGTGCGACCAAGATAGTATGAAGTTGTGGCATATAAACCATTACCCGTCCAAATTAAGTAGGTTGTTTATGGCAAGTCGCCAGCCATTTTAAGACCAGTTCTTAATTTAGCTGCATAGGAGCCTTTCATAGTATTCTAGTTCATGGGTGTCAATTTGACATTGACAGTTGTTTGCAAATAAGCAAAGCAAAGCAAATAATTCGCGCTGCGCGGGAGAAAAATTACACATCGTGAATTCGTGATACATTGATATCGTCGAAGTTTTATTTTGAATTAATATTTTACTTCTGAATTAGTGTCTATAAGTGAATCAAACTATTGCCTTGCCAATACCTAACGGTGAGTTAACATTTTTGTTATTCTTGTGGCACGTATTATAACGCAGATAATAAAATAAAAAAGTGAATAATTTCCGTTACTTCGCAGATGAGGCGACGTGATGATAAATTCCCTGACAATGGCTTCGAAGCCTGGGGTGGTTACATGAACGCCAAAATTGCCAAGTTGGAAGAACAATTTGGTTCCAGAGCCGGGAGTGAACAGGAGAAATTGTCAGATTTATTTAGCGGCGTAAGCATATTTGTGAATGGATATACAATCCCGTCATCGGACGAACTGAAAGCTTTAATGTCTAAGCATGGAGGTGTTTACCACACCTATCAAAGGAGTGATGATTTCATTATAGCATCTAATTTACCTGATACTAAAGTGAAGAATATGTCCTTAGTTAAAGTTGTGAGACCCGATTGGATTACAGATAGCATAGCTGCCAATAAACTCCTAAATTATAAGGATTATTTATTGTATGGGAACTCTAGATTACAACCTCGGTTAAACTTTGCTAAAGTTAAAGGAGAGTCTATAGTTCACTGTAAGCCATCAACAAGTATGCCTGAGATTCCGGATAGCACTGTTATTAAAAGTCATGAAGTGAAGTTGGATCAAATATTAAATGTTGATGAAGCCAAGCCGTCTGTAAAGCATTTTTTTAATGATTTACTAAAGAAAACAGACCATTCAACAAAAACAGCAGCTGACCCTAATTTTATTTCAGAGTTTTACAATAATTCACGGTTACATCATATTTCACAACTTGGAGCATGCTTCAAACAGCATGTCAATGATCTGAGGGAAAATAGCAATTTTCAATTTCCAGCTCGAACATGGTTAAAGGAAAGAGTTGCTGCATTAAACAATACCAACTGCCTATCACAGATAACATTTGAAGGTGGAAAAACAATCATGCACATAGACATGGATTGTTTCTTTGTATCAGTAGGGTTGCGGAAGAGACCTGAGCTCCATGGAAAACCTGTGGCAGTCACACATTCCAAGGGTGGGCAAGGCAGACCTAAAAGAGCAGGTGTGGATAGAGATACTGAGTTTAATTTATATAGAGAAAAGCATGCTAAGAATCTCATGAAGGCCACTGGAATTAATGAAGAAGACATCAAATTAGAGACTAGAGTAGATGCCATTGGGGATGAAGATGATAAATATGGGTCTATGAGTGAAATAGCTTCATGTTCATATGAAGCTCGGGCTAAGGGCATTAAGAATGGTATGTTTATGGGGGCAGCTTTAAGACTGTGCCCAGACATACAAACCATTCCATATGATTTTGATGGATACAAAGAAGTAGCTTACACATTATACAACACTGTTGCTCAATACTCACTTAATATTGAGGCAGTCTCTTGTGATGAAATGTATGTTGATTGTAGTGAGCTTTTAAAGAATTTGGATATAACTGTTCAAAACTTTGCCACTATATTGAGAGAAGAAATAAGGAGTAAGACCGGATGTCCATGTTCAACTGGATTTGGAGGAAATCGCCTGCAGGCTAGGTTAGCAACGAAGCGTGCCAAACCTGATGGCCAGTTTTTCCTCTCTGCCGAACTTGTTGAAGACTTTATATTTGAAATTAAACTAAAAGATTTACCTGGAGTGGGGAGGCAAACTGCTTCAAAACTAGAGTCTCTTGGTCATCAAACGTGTGGCTCTTTGCAGACTCTCAGTTTAGCTTCTTTGCAACAACACTTGGGTATAAAAACAGGCCTTCAGTTGTATGATCAGTGCAGAGCTCGTGACAATAATCCTCTGACATTCCACACTGTAAGAAAGTCTGTATCAGCTGAAGTTAATTATGGAATCAGATTTGAGAATAATGACCAATGTATTGAATTTTTAAAACAATTATCAGCTGAAGTTCACACTAGGATGGTGCAGTTCAAAGTTTTAGGAAAGTGTATAACTCTGAAACTTATGGTAAGAGATGAGAAAGCACCAGTAGAAACTGCGAAGTTTATGGGACACGGATTTTGTAATATTATAAACAAGTCAACGTCTTTATTAAATGCCACAAATGATGTTGAAATAATAACAAGAGAAATTATCTCCATTTGTAACAAACAGAAGATTGACCCAAAAGAAATGAGAGGTATTGGGATACAGGTTACTAAATTAGAATCAATAGCAAGTAAAGGTCAAGCAAAAGGAGCTATGAGCAAATTTCTTGTTAACACAAATTCAATCAAACCTGAAAATAGAACTATCACAGAACTTGTTCTTCCAGAAGCAATGAATAATGTAAAATCTGAACCGGTATCAAAACCTACAACTCCCAAGAAAAAAACACAATCTCCTAAGAAATCGCCAGTAATAGGTGCCAGTAAATGCTCACCTGTTGCCTCTGGTAAAAGGCGAGGTCGGCCTCCCAAGAACGTGTCTTTAAAACCACAAGCTTCAACCTCTGTAAATCTAATGAGTAAATTTCTACATGGGCAGAGTAACTATAATCCTCCGTACAAACCGCCTATACCTGTCCGACCTGCTGTTAAACAAGAAAAGAAAGAAGTTAAAAAAGAAATGAAAGAAGTTAATAAAGAAATAAAAGAGGTTAAGAAGACTAGTCCTAATCAAGGTTTATTAGATCTCCCATGGGACAAAGTAAGGGAGTTACTAAGAGCTTGGTTAGAGAGTGGACAAACTCCGTTACCATACGATATTGATTTGATTGTCTCTTACATGCGTGAGATGGTTGTAAATAAGAACATTGATAAGCTAAACATACTTTTAAAATTCTTAAGGAGAAGAATTCGCGAAATGGATAGCAGTAGTTGGATTAAAGTATATGATCACGTAATGGAACACGTACAGAACACAATGGTTGCTGTATATGGAAAAAAGCTGTGGGTTGGGATTTAAATAACCCTTTTACGCCTATGTGACGCTTAGGTATCAATAAATAATTGCAAAGGTCAGCTCTTTTGCAACATATTTTGATGTGCTACACCAAACATTCGGAGAGTCGGACTTGATAGAATAGTGGCAGCGATCAAGCAGCTAGTCTAGGCGTTTGGTGGTGTGAATTTTAAAAAGAAGGACCAGTAGGTATCTCCCAAATAAAACAAGCCATACTACAATTATTTCATTTATTTTCCATTGTTTCTATGATATAAGACAATGATTTAACATACTTCTATTATATAAGATAGGTACATCAATTTCAGTGAATTTATTGCATCACTTTGATAAGGCTGCCATGCTTCTTCAGTTGTGCATGCAAGTTACTATAAGTACAATCATACTTTAACATCTTTGGCAGCTCCGGGCATCACAGAACACATTGTATAATTGCTTGAACCAATAGCAGATACACTGCAGAGTATCAGTTAACCGTGTAGTACTAATTTAGTAAGGACATGATCTTAAGTAGAACTCGATTATAATCATATATTTTCAAATGTACCAATACGGTATCACTCTTAAAATGGCAGTTAGTATCACCTGACGTTTCGTTCAACACTTATTTAGACAATTTGAAGGAAGTTAGTTAATATACAACCACTTTAAAAAATAATATAATGCTCATCATCAAGTAAATTATGGGTTAGCAGTTAATACATCTATAATTTATATCACAGTAACTCGTCGCAAATTATAAAGTTCATAGATGTGTCTGCTTAATTTTTACAAAAATATTATAAATTTTGATACCATCTTTCCATAAAATACATAATTATGTTCAAACTCATGTTATGCTCGAATATAGGAAGGTATATTTTTGTAACTATAAGTAGATATGTAGTATACAAATCAAATTTGTAAGAAATTAATATTTAATGTCGTACCTACTTTTAACTTCATAAGTTGTGATCTAAAACTAAATTTGTGACTACAAACTGCAAGTTACAATTCAGCTAAGTATTTGTGTGATGGTAAATAAAAAAATTGTGACGAAAATAAATCCCAACAAAAACAAATCACTCATACCACAACACATTTGTTAGTCTAAAGAACACTTAAACATAATGCTGCTCACTAGCAAAACAAAGGTACCAAATGGCAGTTCGGACCAGGTTTTTAAAACCATGGCCCTGTTATTACAAGCTACTTGCATTGAATATAAAAATATGCTTTAGCTCTTAATGCTACTTTGCTATTGATGTTAAAATTACTTGAAATCTTTGAAATGCTGCCAACGTTGACACCACGTTGTAATTAATTGTCCCATCCCATGAGACTGCGTTGGTCAACAATTCAATTTTTATTTATGACATGATTTACTCTTACACACTACAAACTATACAATTTGTCACAACAACTTTCTATATTTGAAATGACAGCAATAACTTTCCTTCTAACTATAGCAAGTTGTTGTGACAAATGGCAAGGTGTGTAATGGCCTTTACTATACCCCACGAGTACACCAAGCTTGTCGACGACGTCTCACGCCGTCGAGTTGGCAGAGATCGAGTGTTTCAGCTTCGAGTCGATGATGATCTCGTCTCCCGAGCGGATGTTGTACGAGTACAGCTGCTTCGTCGGATACTTCATCTCCTCGGGGCCCTGGAACATCTCAATAATTTAATTATTAGATTAGTTGGGCATGCAGTGATAAAATTAATATAAGTGATATTAGTGGCGAAGTTAAAATTAAAAATACTTATTATTAAAATATATGCAAGTAAAAATAAAGTAAAATAAATTATTCTTCATAATTATTTTACGAATTTTCGGCAATTAGGCGATACGTTTGACTTGATTAAACGCTAATAACATAAAATTGTTTTGTAATGTAGTGGGAGATTTTAATCAATTTTCGATTTTTCAGAATAAAATAAATTAAATATAATAACACCAAATGATATCTCGTAAAAATTGACACGTGGCCGTGAAGAACTACGACTGACAACTAAGTAAAATGGGGTTCATCTCTCCCGGACTTCCCCTACGTGTTGACATGACTTACATGTTCTAGTAAATAGTTAAGAATTTAACACGGCTTCTAGTATCATCGCGAATAGCGATCAATAAGTTCTAGCGAGGTGCACAGATATTTGTGGTTTGTATATTTCCCATTTCTTTTATTTTATGAGTTTTAGTTTAGTATGCCTTACATTCTAGTTATTCTATTGTCTATTCTAACAGTCAAAAACGATTAAAAAGGCAGAACAAGGAGTATTTACCTGCGTATCTCTAAGTTCCTGGTCGACGTAGAAGAGTCTCATTTTGGAAGCTGGAAAGCCGGCTAGTCGCTCCAGCCTAGTCTTCAAATCGGCAACAGATCTGAAATGATAAAAATCACTTTTAACATTGATAAAGTTGTTGGTGGATAACCGACAAGCGACTAACCTCTAGGAAATGTAGATACGATAGGAACACATAGGTATTTATATGTGTGCGCCCTGTAGCCCGGGCATTAGAATACGGCTGTCGTACAAGGCGACTAAAAGGGGGCCTCGGGGTGGTACACGATTGAGTTGGGGGCTGCAATCGTTAAAAAAAGAAAAAGCTAGGTAGGACCCACAGAGGCATGACGCTAGGGCGGCACTGGTGCGTTCCGTACGAGATCCCAGAGCCGTCCGAAATGCGTCGAGGACCATATCGGGGGGTTTTTAGTCGGTGCGAGTCCGTCATAATCTCCGCGCTATCCCCGTGGCGCGGAGGTATCCATAAATAATTGTCGTCCCATTTAAAAAAGAGGCATTTATGTGTCTTTCGCAGCCGTTATCATGCTGTATCGTCGCATGGTGTCAACGGTATCGTAATGGCTCCTTTCATTAGTTTTTCGTTAATTATTATTTGGTCTCATTATGTAGGGTAAATCGCCAATAACCGGCCACTGTTCAAAATTGGCCGCAAACTAAAAATGTACTCTGTTAACCCTTTGAACGCCGAGAGCCACTAAAGTGGTCGAGTGCTGTCGTGCCCACCACGCCAACAACCTTTAAAGTGGTTATGGCGGATACTGTCAAAACAATTTTCTAACTGTCAGAATAAGTTTCATATTCGCTCTTTAGCTGTCAAGATGCTGGCGTGTAAGTACGTCACATTTTGACACGAAAGTAAAAGCGGTCAAAGGGTTAAGTTACTGACTATAGAAATATATGCATGATTTAATAACTATTAGGTTTCGAATTCGAACGGATGCCTTATGGTGTTGTTAACGTTTCCATTTTCAAGTCCATCATTCGATACCAAAGTGCTTTAAGTTACTGACTATGTAATATCAACAGCAATATGGAAGCGATTAGAAGTTAACAGACTTCAATTTAGTATAACGTGGCCAGTAATTAACACCTTATACTAAACAAATATTATATTATAGGTGGAATAGAGTTAATTTTTAGTATCAGATGGCCACTTGGTCAGTAATTCGCGATTTAAGTATCCTATTTCTCATTTATTATTCATGTTCACGCTATCCGTCATTGTCTTCTTTGGTATCGTGTATCTTTTAATACTTTAATCTTATTCGTCGTTTGATTATTTCGTTTTTTTATCATTTACAACATATAACTTACAAAGCTACTTTCTCACAGACTTCCCCGTTACAATACATATTAGAATAGATAGGTATTTCCCTCATAATTGTTGTAGTCGACCATACCTGTAAACGTCGACGGTGCGTGTCTCACTGGTCTCGCCGCAGGTGAAGGTGATCTGCACTCGCTTCTCGGGCCGCAGGTCCACGGACACGAGCGGGTCGAGCTTGCCGTGGACCCCCACCAGCTCCCAGTACCTGGAACAGCAACATTTGGTTTGAACTGGGATTTCCCAATTGGTCGTTAGTCGTTATTAAACTACCAATTTCTCGCTCAGAGGCGTCTCTAGCCCGTGTGCAAACATTATTCTAGCGCCCCCTAGTAAGCGCGCGGTCAAAATGGAATGGTAGCGGGCGGCGCTGGGCGCCCCTTAGCACCGCTGCGCCCGTGTGCAACGCGCACCCTGCACCATAGGTAAACGGACATAGGACGCATCTGCGGCGCTACCACGAACTTCGAAAGTCGAAGTTCGTAATACATGCATCCCTCTCACTCGAGTAAGGGAGTGCGATAGAGATGGAAATACCCGAACTTCGACTTTCGAAGTTCATGGTAGCGCCGCTGATCTCGCTTAGCCTAATTCCCCAGGAGTGCCAGAGAAAAGACTAAAATAATCACGGGAACCCGTTTTATTTTTAATAATGGCGAAGTAGACCTATTCGTAAATTTAATTATTGTTTTATTGTCTTCTTTTTCATTTTATCACTATCCTGGTTGCATCCTGAACTGAAGACCCTGTTCCAAACGCTACCAAATCGTGCACACGGTATTTTGGAATATGAACGAAAACATTTCTGAAAACAATATTTAAATAATATCCACCTTGATTTCGGTAGTTCGTAATGAATAATTAAATTTCACCATATGATTTGGATAGGTAGGTACCTACTTATTTTATGTTATTATTGAATAATAGACGGACATCAGTTTTGCCACCACCGACTGTTGTGCCACTACATAAAAACTTTGCACATTTAAAATGCTAATTGACGAATTAACTAGGCTCAACGTAATAAAATTATAGTTTTACGTATTACTGCGACCTTCATGTGTTTCGCCATAGTACCAAATGCGCATCATAATATTATTCATAAAGGCAGGTACCTAACTTGCCACGCGGGAGGTTTCATTCAGATTTGCATGCAACTTTAGTCATTTAGGTCGCGATTATAGTGCGAATCCACTCCCACGCTAGATCATAATTGTTAACCTTCAATCGAGAGTTATTTTCCATGTAACTGAACCCTATTGTGTCCCGAATAAATCAAAGATTCACGTCAAAATAAAAATAGGTTCTCGTTGAAAAATCTTGTTCAGCAATCTAGGTTTGAACTTACGCGGACAAAGGATTCGTATCCTAACTGATATTTGGCACAACCATTTCGGTGTAGGCATAGTATTAACTATACAACTTAGAAAAGTTGAAAAATCCCCGACATTTTTATTTCAAAGTCCAATATCTCAAAAACGGCTGAATAGATTTTCATGAACCATGGCTAAGAACACTCGGGATATATTTTATTAAAATACAACGACGGTGGCAAAAAGCGAACGGCCCGCCTGATGGTAAGCGGACACCTCAGCCTATAGACAGTTCGGCAGTTCCACGTATACCAGAATGTAGAATGTAGACAAAAGCGCTTTGTGGTGCGAGACCCCTGTCTGTAGGACACAGAGGCGTCTCTAGACCATGTAGCGCCCGTGTGCAAACATTACTCTAGCGCCCCCTTAGTAAGCGCGCGGTCAAAATGGAATGGCAGCGAGCGGCGCTCGGCGCCCCCTAGGACCGCTGCGCCCATGTGCAACGCGCACCGTGCACCATAGGTAAAGACGCCTCTGGTAGGACAGTCTGATCTATAAAAGCCTGACCTGTCCGGACGGTCGCTCTCCGGCTTCTCCATGTAGTACCGGATGAAGGCGCGCTCGGCGGAGTCGCGCTCCTCCTCGGGCACGGCGCCGCCGCCGTTCAGCGTGCACACGCGCGGCAGCCGCGCGACCAGCAGCAGGCGCCGCTCGTGCTCCGTTGACTCTAGACGCTCCCATAGCGGCCAGCCCTGGAAAAAATGACACGTTTGTTAACTCGTGGTTTATCGGCTGTAGAGCATAATGCTCTCCCTATTATTGCCTCCCTATTATGCTACCCTATTATCGTCCCAATAATGTTAATATTATTAACAGTGCTGGGACAATAATGTTTCATGGCTATGTTGTTTTTTCTTTTGTATGTTGATTTATGTGCATGTATGTGTGGTTGTCAAGAATAAATGTTATTCTATTCTATTCTAGATATTTTTAGCGAGCAATTAGATTTGCAAAAAAAATATTAAAAGGCTTTCATGTGGAATTGCTTGTTCCTGACCTGACTTAACCAGCCAAGAGCTAAGGGTTCGCTCTGTCTAAAACTCGTCATATTGTATTATTTACCGTATTGGTATATTATAACACTTATAACCGGGATTAACCTTTTATAACGAGTGTTAGCAGCTCTTGGCATACTAATATGATACCAGTTTGTCGAGTCAGATAGACCTCCAGCCTAGCAAGCGAGGGAGTAAACTTCATTTAGGTACTTATGAACCCCTTTCCCGCAATAAACACATCCGGGTCCATATTGATTATTCAGTCACGAGTTCAGCAGACGGACAAAGGAATCCTCTGTTGAACAAAAAGTTTGGAATATTTAATAGGTTTCTCAAGGATTGAGCAACCTTCCTTATACGGCGTCTCGGAGTTGGCGATCGCTGACATTTTTGCTATGAGCTCGATATCTCATTTATTAAAACGTTTAGCAACTCTGATAAACGGAAACATTTGGAAATTTTACAACGATAAGGGTTACATGAAAAAAAAAACACATTTTTAAAAGTCCTTATGTAGTAAATATTACCTGCCTAACGGGCTGCTTTAAATTGTTATAATCTCTTTTTTTTTGGAAAAGTGTATTGTGTGTGTTCCTGTTAACAGTACAGGTGCAATATGCCGAAGTTAACGGAAATTCCATTGCCTTGAACACCTGTATTTTATTCTGCGGTTTCGCCTGGGTTCCCTGTATAATACACGGGCTGAGGCGTAGCTATAGTCTTGCATAAATCACATCATTTAAAGCAATTTTATTAGAATGCTATTAATTATATTACCTATTCCGGAACGAATTTCCTGGTTCTTTGTTTACCTGATAAAATGCGTGATCACTGATCAGCCTTGCGAACTTGTATTGGCTACAAAAGGAAGACTGAACCTTCATGTGCGTCATACTTTCCGTTGCTCCTTTTGCAAAGCAGGTATTATGGCCTTACATAATAGGTGGAAATATTATAAGGTGTCGATGGCGAAGATGCATTGATATACTAATTGAACTTGAATGAAAATACTACCTAATAAGCTACGTTACAGGTCGACACACGTAAAAAGAGCCTTGGCGGCCATATAAAAAGTATAGCCGCCAGGGTTCTTTTTACATGTGTCGACCTGTACCTACCTATAATGATAATAGTAACAAGTTCGATTTTTTACCAGAGCTGAGCTAAACTGTGTTACGATACAAATTGATCCAGCAACTTTCGAAGCTATTACATGCTATTTGTATAGCAACACAGCTTAGGAATCTTAGGATAGCTCTAGTGTGTAAGCAGCCTTATACACCTCTGAACGATTCCCCTATCCTCTGTCGGGTTTAGACACGTCACTAAAATTTAAATTTCGAATGCAACAAAAGGGCGCGTCCATTCCAGCCTTTAACGGTTCCGTTCCGACTCGTTAATTGCGGATATTGATTTCGGTCCGAGGTCCGGTGCAATCAAAATGTCGTAAACAGATCCACTCATCCATTGAAATGTTCCAAACCGACGGAGGGTGCTATAGCGTCTATTCGATACTTTTGTAAATATACTATATGCAGTTAAATACGAGCGAGTTAAACGATATCTACGGTAAAATATACAATTTGTCAATCCCTGCGATTAATACATAAAAATAAAAAAAATCCGCGGGCTAAGTAGAGGGAGCCAAGTATATCGGGGATGCCGCGGATGCACTAAAAACTTAAATAAACAACGTCCATTTTATAATATCACGCGATCATCAAAAAAATTGAGATTAAATTAATACAATCGTAGCGAACAAAAAAAAACGGCCAAGAACGTGTCGGGCCACGCTCAGAGTAGGGTTCCGTAGATTTCCGTCCGTCACAGTAAGTGTCCCCACTTAAGCGTTAACCTTTTCACCGCCAGCTGTATAAATGACTCGCCGTGCCACGGACGCCACCGACGTCAATAGACGACCGTCCAAAAACCAATAGAAACCACTTCTAGAACTCTTTTTACAATGCACTTGCTCTGAAAGTGCGCCTTTACATGGGTCAACATGAACACGGGAAGCCCTCCATGCCGGCACGGCGCGGCGCGCCGGGGGGCGGCCGTGCGGGAATGGATTTCGGGCCAAAATTCCCACACGCGTGCGCGAATGAGATTTCATGACAATTCAAATTTCACCTTTTTTGTATAATTTTTAATTTCCTCGCATGATGCATTGTAAAATTTTGTATGATACACGTGCGGATAGGTAATTCCCAACTCGTGTCGATCAAAAACACTCCCTGACGGTCGTGTTTTTGGTGATCGCCACTCGTTGGGAATTACCAACTTTCCGCACTTGTATCATAAATAACTATATAATGTTTGGTATTATTATCTTTATTTTATGGCCACCGACGTCAAATGACGACCGTCCAAAAACCAATAGAAACCACTTCTAGAACTCTTTTATAATGTTTGGTATGTTTACGGCTCTGGCGTCAGAGGTACGAAAGGCACGATTTTTCGATGACGTGAATGGCCATCTTTGGCGGTGAAAAGGTTAAACAAGCAATACTTAGCGATCAATACAAGCAATACTTTTTAGCGAACAATTTTATTATTAGACAACGAACGACCAAAGACAACTAAGACAATTCGATAATGACAAATTTTCTACCTAGAGTACCTATAGGCGCACCTGCTCCGACCCCATTAAGTCAGGAAAAATCTTAACACCGCCATGTACGATATGAGCGTTCCGCGTACAGCGACATCTCTCGGCAAATAAGTAGGTAAACGATTGCGCGCGAGCTTAAAGTATGGAAGATGATTTTTATGGGATAATTCTTTATTGCGTGTACCGATTTTCACCGTTTTTACTTTATTTGAAAGCACGTCATTTCATTGTGATTTTGTAGAAATTACAGGTACAATACAATAAACACCTGCTTATACGGTTAAATTACAAACTTTAGTTCAGAAATAATTTTGTATTTTTTTTAAACTGTCCGTTCGGCATTGTCTTTGCCACTGTCCCTACTATTTAATCGGTCACTTACCGAGGGATGCTTCCCTGACGTTTGGAAAGAGGCACGGATCGTACCAGTTTATAAGAAAGGTGACGAAGCTTGCGTCCAGAATTTTCGTCCTATCTCCATTCTGTCCTGCTTCTCAAAACTATTCGAGTCTCTTATACAACCATCAGTGCTGTCAGGAATAGCTGAAACCTGCATATCAGACCATCAACATGGCTTTAGACCTGGTCGTTCAGTAATGTCGAACCTAGTGCCTTTTGTTTCTGACATATGTGAGCAAGTTGATAAACGACTAGAGGTGGATACTATCTACACTGATTTTAGCAGCGCCTTCGACAAAGTCGATCATTTGATTCTATTAAAGAAGCTTAGCCATTTTGGCGTGGGTGGCAACTGGCTGAGGTGGTTCGCATCGTATCTCACCAAAAGACCTCAAAACGTCGTTGTTCATGGCTACAAATCGGAAACATATTACGCTGAATCTGGGGTTCCACAAGGCTCGCACTTGGGTCCAGTGCTCTTCTTAATGTTTATTGATGACATTACGAGCCATTTTAAGCACTCAAAGTATTCGTAAAGAATGCTATTAATTATATTACCTATTCCGGAACGAATTTCCTGGTTCTTTGTTTACCTGATAAAATGCGTGATCACTGATCAGCCTTGCGAACTTGTATTGGCTACAAAAGGAAGACTGAACCTTCATGTGCGTCATACTTTCCGTTGGTCCTTTTGCAAAGCAGGTATTATGGCCTTACATAATAGGTGGAAATATTATAAGGTGTCGATGGCGAAGATGCATTGATATACTAATTGAACTTGAATGAAAATACTACCTAATAAGCTACGTTACAGGTCGACACACGTAAAAAGAGCCTTGGCGGCCATATAAAAAGTATAGCCGCCAGGGTTCTTTTTACATGTGTCGACCTGTACCTACCTATAATGATAATAGTAACAAGTTCGATTTTTTACCAGAGCTGAGCTAAACTGTGTTACGATACAAATTGATCCAGCAACTTTCGAAGCTATTACATGCTATTTGTATAGCAACACAGCTTAGGAATCTTAGGATAGCTCTAGTGTGTAAGCAGCCTTATACACCTCTGAACGATTCCCCTATCCTCTGTCGGGTTTAGACACGTCACTAAAATTTAAATTTCGAATGCAACAAAAGGGCGCGTCCATTCCAGCCTTTAACGGTTCCGTTCCGACTCGTTAATTGCGGATATTGATTTCGGTCCGAGGTCCGGTGCAATCAAAATGTCGTAAACAGATCCACTCATCCATTGAAATGTTCCAAACCGACGGAGGGTGCTATAGCGTCTATTCGATACTTTTGTAAATATACTATATGCAGTTAAATACGAGCGAGTTAAACGATATCTACGGTAAAATATACAATTTGTCAATCCCTGCGATTAATACATAAAAATAAAAAAAATCCGCGGGCTAAGTAGAGGGAGCCAAGTATATCGGGGATGCCGCGGATGCACTAAAAACTTAAATAAACAACGTCCATTTTATAATATCACGCGATCATCAAAAAAATTGAGATTAAATTAATACAATCGTAGCGAACAAAAAAAATTTTTTCGCTCTACGCAGATGACTTAAAAATTTATAAATCTGTGGCCTGTGAATCAGATGCAAGAATGATCCAGAACGATTTAAACAATATACTGTCCTGGTGCTACATTAATAAAATGACTCTCAACCCGAATAAGTGCTTTTTCATAAAATACAGCCGTAAGAAAAAACCGCTTGTGACAAAATACGAGATAGGCGGTGTTGAGCTATCAGAAGTGACTGAAATCAGAGATCTAGGTGTAATACTTGACAGTCAACTTAAATTTCATGCTCACGTAGATTCAGTAGTGAAAAAAGCCGCACAGATGCTCGGTTTCCTGAGAAGAAACTCCAGCGACTTTAACCAACAAAAAACTAAAATTATCCTATGTAACACTCTGGTACGCAGCCATCTCGAAACCGCCTCGATTGTTTGGAGTCCTTTCTACCAGGTTCACTCGTAACGGGTTGAGAGCATACAAAGGGCGTTCACAAGATACCTTGCATTTGGTACTCCTGGCTTCTCACACAGAAATACCTATAACAGTCGTCTTGCTAAGTTTAACATGGACAGCTTGCGAGATCGGCGGCGAATGATGGATTTTTGTTTCCTGCACAAGATAGTTAATGGGCAAATAAAATGCAGCAATCTGTTAGAAAGAGTCTCGTTAACAGTTCCTCGCAATTACCCTCGGCGCCCTATACCTAAACCTTTCGCTACACCGGTCACCAGGACAAACCTTGGATTGCAGTCTCCCATGGTGAGAATTTGCTCAAATTTTAACGACTTTGTCAGCCAAAATGAATCCATCGACATTTTCCACGACCGCCTACCTAAGTTTAAATCGACATTATTGCCGAAAGCAATATAATTCAGTCACTGCTATTTTATTCTATTGGTATTTACATTTAATTCTGTAACTGTAACTATTGGTTTAGTGGTTTAGTTCATATTTTGTATTGCATAAGCTATAACTTTTATTGTTCTCACTGCAACATGCGTAGCCAATGTTATGTACTTCCGTAATTGTTGTATATATCAGAAATAAATACCTCCTAATATACTAGCTTTAAGTGAAATGTAATATATATGATGTGGTTGTACTTAATAAATAAATAAATAAAATAAATAAACTGTTCAACCTATCAAGTTCAAAATAATTTTCCTAGAAAGATTTTATAAAGTTCTACTTTTGAGTTTTTTTCTTATTTTTAAAACTTATGGTTCAAAAGTTAGAGAAGGGGGGGGGGGGGGGACACACATTAAAAAAATGATTTTACTAAACCCCTATTCATTTTTAAATACCTATCCAACAATATATGGGTTAGGGTTGAAATGAAAAAAAAAACACTCCACTTTACGTATAGGGGAGCTACCCTAATAAAACATTTTTTTCCGCCTTTTATTTTACCACTTCGTCGGCGTGATTGATATAGGTACATATTAGTACCAAATTTCAGTGCTAACGGTTACTGAGATTATCCGCGGACGGACGGACAGACATGGCGAAACTATAAGGGTTCCTAGTCGACTACGGAACCTTAAAAATGGCGTTTGCTCTTGGTAACAGAAACGAAAAGAAGATTTTTTTTCCTACTGGTGAAAATATCTAAAAGGCGTAGGTAAGCGCCGCGTGTGGGCTCCTTTCTTGTCGTGAATTGCACTACATCCGCATCGGCAAAAAGTCCGCATTGATTTTGTGCGGAACTTCCGCGGATGCGGATGCAAATGTCTGCAACATCCCTGAAGTGTACCTATCTATGACAGGTATACCTAACTATAACTCTATACAGACACACAATTATTATTGGATCTTTAATTGAAACAAATGAGATATTAGATTATTTTACTACTTCCTTGATGGATCCTAGGATTAAATGAGGAAAATATTATAGGTATAACAAACTACAATCAAGCACGTGACATATAGGGACGTGATTTTATAATATTTGATTTAAAAAAGACTATCCCAAAAGAACAAAATATTAATTGTGAAACGGCATGTTATACCAATAGTTATGAAATAAAAACGATTCAGTAACCTAATAACTAGCCTAAATTTTATTCAAATCATATTAGTAATAAGATTTGAATAAAATTTAGGCTAGTTAAGACATTCCATGTGCTAATATACTTAGACGAAGACGTGACTTAAACACAACCCCTCTTTTTCATAAAGCTTAACAAACCCCTGCTTAACCAAAAATTGATCTGCACTCACCAACACGAATTAATAAATGAATTATGACGGCAATTTAGATAAAACAGGTTTAGTAGACGTTGAATACTGTCATGTCATATGCTACGTTCGTCGAATTAAGACCCACCTATGTACAGTCAACAGCATGTGCTTTTTGACTAGTTTCTAATATAGTATGGAGTTTTCTTCAAAAGTGACTGACCGCCGCCGTGTTTCCGACACGTATCCACACGGGCCGACGCACGCGGCGGCCTGCATGCAGTCCTGCCGTTATCGGCCCGTGTGGCGTTTCCTAAGGTTGGTATCACGATGTCGATGAATAAAAAAAAATACTATATTCAAAGAACAAAGGAACTCGCGCGAAGTAACAACTTTGATATAAGGATACAACGTAGGCAATTTTTATTTACTAGGCTAGTAATTCGCTGTAGTTGAGCAAGTATCGCGTAATAATAGCAAAAACAGCTGTTGCTAATAGGAAATCGCATGACGTGAAGTAAGACTTGCCCTTCGGTTAGTTGTAGTTGCTTTTTTAGCCAATATGCCTTCAGATAAAAGTTAACCAGATATGCTGAAGTATTTGCATGAACGTAGAGTCAACAAGTTATTTTTATTATAGGTACTTAGCCTTCTCTGTCATTGAGGAGTTCCAAAAATTTTGCCAAATTATTGTAAGAATTATCATCTATATTTCTCATACTCTCTGTTATGTAGTCCAAAACAAAATCAGCTGCTTTCTAAATAAACACATAACTATAAACATATACTTTCTGCAAATAGTAATATCATATCATGTCATAATAAGATTGCATCTCTCAAGTATGTAGGTAATCGTGTCATTTTATGCCACAGTTACATTTTGTTCCTCATTGTGCGCTTCTTGTGATGTTTCATTTGCACTGAATTTCTATCTCGGAAACATTCCACAGACATTTGGGAGCTGTACACGAGTTCCCAAGGGTTCAAAAATATCTGAGCAACTTTATTCCCTTAACATTAAACTTGTGTATTCCCAGTTTACATTTTCGAACTCGACTGACTGTTCATGTTTCCATATTTTATGACATTCCCCAGTGACGGAGTCACGGACGAGACTGTATTATTGCCCTTTCTCTGCGACAGAATAGAAACGGCTGAGTCATGTTGACCCGAGGCTAAATGTAATAAATAAAATTGCAATATTGCAACTCCAGTATGCAGCGCAACATTGGTATACTTCTATTACCATCGTGGGCCAATACGTGTGTTTTTAAGACGATTTCGTTTTTTTGGGTCACTTGTATATAAACTACATACAGATTGTTTCACATTCCTTAGGACAGAGCCGTCTTGTCTTCTACAATATTATGTTTATTGGTAGTCAAGTGAGTGCAATAAATTGTAAACAGTGTAGACAAAGTGGTCCTTCAAGCCGGATATCTATATCCCTTTGATGTTGCTAATGTTGCTATTCATACAAGTTACAGATTTCGAGTTTATTAATAAGCCGTAGGTAGGTACGTACCAAATGTGGGTACGGTTATAGGGGCTAATCTACGGAACTACCGATTTCAAAAAATCATTCACCTGTATATAGAATTAAGATTCAGGATTGCTATAGGATATATTTTATACCGTGGCTCCGGCTGGTTTGTCTGTAATATGCGACCGTAACCGCGTGGGCAGCTAGTGTTACATAATATAGATTACACGTAGGTATTATAGAATTTATTTACGCTGATTACAGTTTATAAAATATGATTTAAACAAGAGGAACGTGACGTTGACCCTGATCTATAACAGCGGAAATCTTTAGATATCCCTATCTCTATCGCACTTGCATGTACGAGCGACAGAGGGAGAGCGATGAGAATTAACGAAACGAAGTTGGCGTTTCACGATGGTCGGTCTAACCTCTTGATAAAATATTACTCAAATTCAGTTCAGTGTCATCTGATAAACGAACCCGCGAGTATCAAACTAATCGACATGTTCCTAAACTTAATACTTATATTCACATTACTTGCAAACTGTCTTGCATACAAATTAAAACAAGTGGTTGTACTCTCGAGACATAATATACGAACGCCATTGATAACGGATTTAGAGTTACTAAGTCCAAAAAAGTGGCCATCGTGGAATATGGATCCTGGCAGTTTGACGCCAAAGGGACGCCTACTCGAACGGGGCATGGGAAAGTATTTTTCTGACTGGATGATCGAAGAAAAGCTATTTGACGATAACTGTCCTAATGATCAAGTACTTGTGTATGCAAATACTCTTTCTAGAACGCGGGAAACGGCGAAATCGTTCGCGGAAGGTGCTTTTGGAGACTGTGTGGATGTTTACTACAAAAATACTACTGAATTCGATCCAATATTTACTACAATCGTAAGAAACACTTCAGTTGAATTCAAAGAAGCTGTTATAAAGGAAATAAATAAGCAATTAAATAGCATCGACTTAAGGGATGCATATTTAGAATTAAACAAGATAGTAGATTTTGGAAATTCACCGTATTGCAAAACTATAATGGTATGCGATTTAAACGAGGTAAAAAGTGAATTTGTTTATACAATAAATTCGCATCCCGATATATCCGGCGGTGTGAAAATTGGTTGGACTCTTGCAGATTCGTTTTTAATGGAATTTTATGACGGTATGGCGATTGAGAATGTAGCCTGGGGGCAAATTAAAACAAGAAAACAATGGGAATCATTAATGCTGATAATGGCCACTTACCACGAAACGCGTTTAAAAAGCAAGATTTTAGCTAGAGACTTAGCTTCACCTCTACTTGAATATATAAGTGATATATTTGAGAACGGTAAGATGAAATTGTATTTACTTGTTGGACACGATATCAATATCACTGTGCTGATGTCATCTCTAAGCTTCAAGGACTACATTCTGCATGACCATCTAGAAAAAACGCCGGTAGGTGGAAAACTTGTGTTCCAAAAGTGGTACGACGAAGAAAATAAACAGGACTTGCTGAGAGTGAATTATGTGTATCTGTCCACTGAACAAATAAGAAACGGCGTTGAAGTAAGTTTGCAAAATCCGCCACAGTGGCAGATCCTAGAAATGGAAAATTGCGTTGTGGATCAAAATGGTTTCTGTCTTTGGAGTGATTTTATAAGTATATTAAATAAACTGTAAATATTTTTAATTTTAATAAATAGATAACTAGCTCATTTATTTCTTTCACGTATTTCGGTCTCAACTCAACTTGAGACTCTTGAACTCAATATTAGCTAAATTGGAGCAATAACTCATCAATAAAAGCTAACCCTCTAAGGGCCCTATTAAGGGCATATACCTACCTACTTATCTGAATTATGCTTATTCCCAAGTAACACAAAGGTTCGGTGTAACAGCATTTTTAAAGTACACCTTGGACACATTAGCTGCTAAAAATGGAGGTATAACAGCATTATATGCGCATATAATGCTGATATGATGCTCTCGGAAATCAGTTCAATGGTAAATTAGAAAAGAAATGCGTAAATTTTCTCGTGGCTTGGCGGAGTACTAAATTGAAGTCGGTTTAAACTTAATATTTAAAGTAAATTATTTGTCCCACAGTTGTGTGAACCAGCAGAGTTGTTGAGTAGGTATGGTTTTTAAGTACTTCTTAAAGGTCTGTAGGAAAAGTGCTCAAGGTACTTATTTATCCTAATAAACAGGCATAGAGTTCTACGGATGCCTCGCCACTGCTCGTGTTTATACTCAAGACTACCAAATACAATAGAACCAGCTACGCGAATTTAACGGAAAACCGTAAAGTTTAACGACAAAGTAAACTTTCCATACAATTTTTCGGACTACATTACTGGTCCAGCCAGTGAGCTCTATTGGCCGTGTTGTCCTAGAAACCTCACTCATAGGTAATGCATTCGCTCGCGGGTCGTGACACGAGTGCACGACTTTAAGGCTCACACTGCGCGTGTGCCGTCTGAAACACACAACTGACGCCGCAACGCGAACGCGACCAAATCTACCCTCCTCTTTCTAATTTGCACAGGGCGAGTGAGAAGGCAGTGCGGGTTGCGACTTGGAAGCCAGTTTTGCTAGAGGTGCTGATCTTAAACGATTTATTATAACGACAACGAAATACAGATACACCAGGTTCTATCCTATATACCAAAGAATTTATAGTAGAGTTGTAGGTAATTTAGTTAATAACTGCCTCCTGTATTTCCTAAAATCCCGTTTAGCTTTCGATTGGTAAAGTCAACCTTCCCATTAACGTGACTTGAAAAGAGGTACTCATACCTTTTGAAGTTTGGAGACAGGACATAAGACAAAATATAGAGTGATTGCTCATTAATTGTAGCTAATAAAGTGTAAAAGGGGTCGTATCTAAGTTGAATGAAATCGAAATAACTAATTCATTTAGTAATGACTAGCTTCTGCCCGCAACTCCGTCCGTGTGGAACTCGTTTATATCGTAGCTCTATATACAAGTTTTCACCCCCTTAGGGGATTATTTCCGGGACAAAAACTATCCCATGTCTTTACCCGGGACTCCAACTAGTACCAATACCGAATTTCATCTAAATCGGTTCAGCGGTTTAAGAGAGACAGACACACTTTCGCATTTATTAATAGTAAGGATAGCTGATTTAATTAATTTCGTATCCGTTTCTTAATGACCGGTGTAGTGTAACATATTAATCATTTTCGCCAATTATAATATTCAAATAGGCTTCTGTCGCTTTAATAAAACATTAATTAAGTGCTTAAGAGTCCGCAGTAAGCTCGATTCTCCATACAAACGTAGTTACGCTCTCATTTTAAAACTACGTGTTGGATTGTAACGAAACTTTGCATATACAATGACATGAGGTATATCTATGTCTGTAATTATTTTATGTAGGTTCGGGTACCATAATAAAAAAATACATCGAATTTAAGTTTTTCATACAAAACTTGTTTTTGCTCTATTTCATTTGTTTTATAAACTGGAAACAAACAAACTAATTACAGACATAGATATACCTCATGTCATTGTATATGCAAAGTTTCGTCACAATCCAACACGTAGTTTTAAAATGAGGGCGTAACTACGTTTGTATGGGAAGGTGCAATTCGGCCGAGCTTACTGCGGACTCTTAAATAGTTTTGAATAGATATAAAAACAAATTGCGAGTTGCGGAAAGCCAGCCCGCAAAAACCTATAACCCATATGTATAATTTAATTTTCATTCTTAAGTACCGAGTTAAAAATAAGAGCACAATTAAAATTGCGTCTTTTGTCTAGCTATTCTCTTCTTCAGCGGTCGGTCACATAAGACTACACACACACATACGAAGAGATTGCCTGAATTTTATTAGACCCTGAACTCATTGCTTCACCGTGTCATTTTAGGTGATATTGCAAGTCAACAAATGAGCATGAATAAAAAGGAACGATTCAGTGTGATTCACATATGAATAATATGTTATTATAAATAATAGGTTATAAATATTTTATACCTGTATATTTTGATTAATATACTTTAAGTTCGATTTTCGCGGTCAGATTACTAGAAAAGCCGGAAGAGAAATCCTGTCCATGGCTATAAATGACATAACATACCAGTCATTTGGTATTCATGATATTAGTTACTTATCTTTATCGATCGTAAATATGTAGCTACATTATTATTTAGCAAATCACATCACATATCATAACTTATTATGATGTTTTAGGCCTTTTTCAGGATCGAATGTAATTATAAGTCACTAGTAAAACAGCCAGATACTTCTTTCGTTTCCTCTGGAGATAAATTTAGGTAAATAAAGAAAATATTTTTTATTTAAAGAAATACAATTAAACATTTTGTTGGGGATAGATAAAAAATTACTAAGAAGCTCTGTGAAAACAAAAGTTACAACCCCTCACAACGGAATAACTGTCATAATAAAACCACAGTATATATATACACAAAACTATGAAGCATTTGCTAAATACCTATATTTCCATGACATGCTATGGTTGGATCATACTTAAGTTAATAAATAAATAAGTATATAAATGTCCCAGATATTAAGGTGCTAAGACGAAATCAAATCAACTTGTGTAAATAAACTTAGCATTAGCCTCAATCAAACAAAGACAACCGCGAACAACGCAGAATGCGTAGGCGTGACCGTTACGTTCATCTGTTATGCACGAGATTATGAATATTATGATTCATTGGTCGGGCGGTACCAGTGTTTTTCAATTTCAAAAATGCATTGAAAATAGAAGTCTTATAATTAAACTGCTTATATTCAAAAACTGATCTTCTTCAATGTAGCGAACGTCCAAAATTGCTCAATATGCGAATTAATGGGTAGTGGCACTGACCAATATAGGTCAATGTCTCTGGGTCACCTTTAGCTGAAAGGATACAACATTAATTTGGTCCTTCACAATGCTTTCAATCTCATGCGTTTAGGAGTATTTTTAATACCTCGACTGTGGCGTGGCAATCAAACATACGGCCTGTCTGCTGCCTGGTTGTAAGCATACACCGTAGCCTATTGACGCTCGTGACTCCAGAGAAGTCACACGCGCACTGCCAACGTAATTGATTTGAGGACGCAGGAGTAAAAAAAATTAGAGTTGAGGTGAGCTAGAAACATGTTACAGAATAGTGGGACTGGTCCCTAACTCACTAACTAGGTACAGTCAGTATCGTATAGTTAGTAGCAGCCAAATAGATCGTAACACATCCTTACTCTTACAGTAATAAAGACGATATTTGGTTACTTTGGCTGCTAGTAACTATATGACGCCGACTGTACAACAAATCGCACTCTCTGGAGCACTTTCCCAGTTTGCCACCTCTAAATATAAGCGAGATGACATTCCGATGTGCTCTACCTCTCTATAAAAGATATACATTTGTTTAATTTAACCAAATGTATTTACCGAACCTACGAAAAGCCAATTTGATCAAACTCAAAAAGTATGTTGGTATTTCGGACTTACTAATTAAATATACAACACCTCAATGTGACATTAGTGGGTAAGTTTCTTGATCTCTACGCGCAAGTTTTTCCCAGTTAACAAACACATATAATATTATGTAGGTACCAACAACACGCCCCTGCTTTTGAAATATGCTTTGTAATCAAAAACTCTATTAACGATATCTACTTAATTTAATAGGGAGCAATCATACAAAAGGAAAGCGTTAAAAATGAGTATAAAAGTTTTAATTTACTTTATAGGTACCATTGAACTAATATCACCAATACTTGGACTACTCAGGACTTCCATCTTATCCTTACATCTTATTCATTATTTTTTCATTTGTTCATCTTATTCATTTATTCAATGAAATAATTTTTATAGGTTTTAAGGTTTTAAAATACGAGGTAAGTATAACTACAACTTAGAAAAGTTGAAAAACCCCCGACATTTTTAAAGTCCAATATCTCAAAAACCGAACAGATTTTGATGAAACATGGCTAAGAACACTCGGGGTCAAATTATCTATGACACAAAAAAAACCGCATTCAAATCGGTTCATCCGTTTGGCTGCTACGATACCGTAGACAGATACACAGACAGACAAGTTAAACTTATAACGCCCGACTTTTTTCGCCGGGGGTTAAAAATCGTGGTCATTTTTTTGCACTAACTAAGTAGTCCAATCATGAAATTATTTACAAAACGTACAAAACTGCACACATATACCTAGTTATTCCTTTATTATCTTTAATAGCAATTATTTGAAATTAGTAAATTACCTATGCGAAATGATTACAAATGACCATTGCGGTTGGTGTAACCAACAGATTATCTCTCTCCGGCAATGCGATTGCGATAGAAAGAAATCTTATTTTTTGTCTATGGTCGGAAGAGTTCGAGCTAAAGGAATGGAAGGTCACCAGTTAAATTGGCGCCAAACCCGAGCTATGCATAGAGTAACCTCGGTAGCTATATTATTTTCGGCATGAGTTAATTTCAGTCAACTGTTTATTTTTATTCGTCCATTCGGACAGGCCCATGGGCCATACTGCGTCGTCTTCAGTAAGTATAATTTCATTTTGTTTGAATCCAGTAATAACGTCTTCAGTAGTTTTAAATCAGAAGTGTCTAGTCCAATAAATACAGTCGACAGTCGCAGTCTGTTGCGTCACTTAAGATGAATTTGAAGAAGTTGTGGCTTTCCAATGACTTGTGAACTGGTTGAATATAGTATTTATTTATTTATTGTATATTTGCTATATATATGTTACATATGTTAGTGTGTATTATATTTTATATTGTATATTTATTATATGTATTGGCATGTTTTTATTTGTCTAGAATTAATACTTATTAGGATTTGCTTTCATTTTCTCTATTTTTGTACACGGTATAAGTTTGCCTAGCTCGTTCTACCTACCTTCCTCTCAATTGCTCAAAGGTTAGCTGGAAGAGATCCCTTATAGGGATAAGTTCGCCTTTGTACTTTAATCTATTGTGTGACATGTATATTCCTTAACCTGTTATTGTGTACAATAAAGTGCTTACATACATACATACATACATACATAAATATGTCTTCAGTTATTTCCAATTCATATGTTCAAATCCAGATATTAAGTCATCAGTATTATCAACAAATGTGTCAAATCCAAAAAATAAGTTAAGTTGCAACTGCTTATTAAGAAATACCTAATGAACGATTTTTTTTTCTAATCAAGCAAGGGTTTGTGGAAAAGTGCTACTTATTACCTAGTTATTATCTTACACCACTAACTCAATGTTTTTTTTTATTAAGTATCTTAAGGTAGTAGCTTAATAAAGTTAAGCCTATGTAAAGGTATAAGCCAATACGTAGAAGTACCTACCCTACCTAATTGCGTCTTTTCAATGTTTTTATATAATAAACGTACATATACAATTACCAATAAGTAATGCCTTCGAGTAAATTGCGCGCTACACATGAAACAAAGAGCTCGTTTCATAACTTTACGTCAATAGCTGTGATGTGACATCACTTTACTACGATGCAATTCAACGTAAAACCATACACAGCGGAACACATCGTTCTGCTCAGCCGTACTTTCACATTCTACGTCGCGTGACGGTCACAAAGCGACAAATCGTATTTAGTAAAAGTGCTTTTATCTTTATCCCAATAAGGTTCCAATTAGCTTGGTAGAAAGCGTTGGATATAAGTGTAGCAATAAATTGGTTTTATGTTTAATTGCCGTCTACTGCCGGTTATTATTCCGTTTGATTGATCGGCCTTGACACAGACAAGCGCGGAAATTGAGCAGACAAAGACAAAAACAGTCCACAAACGCTGGATGCGCTTTTATTATATTCATTGATCGCGTCAGTATAATTTTGTTTGATAGGCAACTACCTATATTGTAACTAGTTAATGTACGGTTTAGGAACGTATCAGTATCACAGTTTAAAAACCTATTAAGATTCTATCAAAAAAATATCTAGTCTAGATTAAGATATATATCACTTAATCAAAGAAGCATATGCAACCTAAGTAGATATCTGTAAGTTTTCATTAATCATTAACACCGCAAACAAACGTAGATGCGCTAATCGACTTTTACTTTTTAACTCATTTTATGTGTATACTTATAGCAAGCAACACAGTAAGTACCTAAGAAAGTAATGTTATTCAGTTACATTTATTACGTAGGTAGATATTTCGTAATTCATTCCAATTGGAATCAGAAATAACTCATACTAGCCTTGTTAGTTTTAGTGTTATTATACCGACTAAACTAGGCGAATAAACCTATAGCGTTTCAAAAGTAAGGTCACGAATCAAAAATGACCAAAACATAGGGAAGGTCGACCATTATTAATATCCCGACCACATATTTCTACTAAGCCATACGTTATTTCATTTTAATATTTTTAATACCGTTAATCCTAAATCGCAACTAATCGTAAGTAATTTGTAATTTACTTCTTAAATAATTAAAATTACCATGCATTACATCCTCAATTTCAACCGTCAATATGCAACAAAATGTTGTTTTCCGTTTGATGAATAGAACCCCCAATCAACAGTGGCGATTGAGATTAGATCCTGATAAATTGATTTCGACTTGAACGTCTAAATAGATCGTCTATGTGCCGCCTATACGTCAGATCAAGCTAATGTGTTGAAATTACGCGTGCCGGGCCGGGACTCGAGTCCGAATTGCGAAAGCTTCATGTGGGCCACGACTAAATCCGGAAGACCTTCACCTGCATTATATACCGATAGCTCTCCCGAGGGACGCTACACGCGCAAATTACGACACCCCAAGGCGGTAAGAAAATATACAGGCGGTACCCATTGCTAAATTAAACGGGTTATAGGTTATAGCTGATCAAATGCAGTTGAATTGGCGCAGCGATTGACTAAATTCTAATTCATGAACTTACTTGTACTCGTAAACTTTTCAATGAAGGAAATTGTGCCAGTCGGTCCACTTCGTCCCACGTAGCGAGGCCGGTGTTGTTCAAATTCAAGAACCGCAAGCGTCTGGAACATAAAACAGTTTTAACTTAAAGGTCGTCTTTTATGAGCAAGACCACGCGTGGTTCATTAGGTCAATGTTAATGTTAATTGACTTACGGGAAGGCGTCGTGACTCTTTTTGTTTCCATTGCCATCACCGCATTTCTCACAAGGATCTGGCTCCAGCGTATTGACAGTACAGTCATTGACCAATAGCGTGTCTAAATTAGGGAAAGCGTATCCCAATTTCGAGATCTCCCGCCAGCTGTTAATGGGGTTTCCAGAGAAATGTAGTTTCTTCAAGCCCTCGTGAACGGGTTCAAAGGAGTCTGGTGCATTGAGTCTTGAACATACGTCGCATCTGTCCTTCTCGTCAACTTCCTTGCCACTCAAGTCCACGTAGGAATACTCGTTGAGGCTCAAATGCAGCTCTTCGAGAGCTGGCAGAGCCTTGAGTAACGCGTAGACATTGGGCCAGCCGACGAATGTGGAGTTGAGCACTAGGTTGCTGAGACTGTCCCACCGCGGGTTGAGAGCTTGGGCGGCTTGGATTTGTGCAGAAAGACGGTTGAAGCTCAGGTTCAAGAATCGTACGCGCGGCGTCTGCTCCAATATTGCGAAGACCTAAAAAACAATACGCTAAATAAATGCGCAGTCCTTCACAGTATTTGGAACCAAAAATTTTAAGTGCTTTTTACCGCGATGTCATGATATAGATATCTCCGTCATGAAGTCAATAAAACATGCCGTTTCTTTTGTTTCGTCTATACGGCACTTGACCGATACGACGAGTAATCTACACAACATACCTCGCTCCATTCCGTGAGCTTATTGTTAGCTATGTCCAGTTCGACAACGTCTGCGAACTTATCAGCCAGCACGCAGGCGTCTCCCGCGCAGTCGATGTCGCAGTCGTTGAGCACCAACAGCGTCGGCACGCTAAGTCGCGGTGATCTCTTGGGGACGAAGATCGCGACCGGCAAATTGTCTATGCAGGGGTTAATGTCGGGTTTCGCGCCGTATTTGCGCTCCAGGGCTTCTAGAAGAGACGGCATTTTGCTTGTACCTGCGGAAGAAAGGGTTGATTAATGCTGATTCCTTTAAAGACATGCTAAAGAAGTTTATCCGAGCGCCTCGACTGTCCGCTCACAAAGTATTGGGTGGAGGTGGCCATTGGCAGGGCCAAGTAGAGTACTTGCTTGGCACTGCGAAGGGCTAGCCTAGACCGCGGTATGTTGTGTTTTTTATATTTATTTTTATTTTTGTATGCCTTAGCTTATATTCTAACATAGCTCTTAAGATTCTCTGTACTAACAAAATATGGATCAATGGTCTGAAATAAAATATTTAGATTTAAGGAAAATTCTATTCGATAAGGGCGGGGGGAACTATATATACCCACGCAACCAAGAAATAGTATTTGTGTGCCTCACGAATGGCACTTAAGTGTTCCGAGCCATTAGGTGAAATTTTGTTTACGAGGGTTAGAACATTTCGGGTTGCTTGAAAGGAAAAAGGCTAATATTTAGGTAGCCCTCGTGCCCTATTGAATCTCTGTTCCTACGCGAAAGCAACAAGTTTTTTCCATAGTTTTTGATTTTTTTGTCAGTGGAAAGGACTAAAAGACTGAGCTACTGTTACCAGACGTGCACTACTGTTCTACTATCTATTATTTATTTTCAAGCATCGGCTTTAAACATGTAAATGTCTCGGATCGATCGAAAACATTACACTGTTCCCGAAAGACGAACGGACGTATTGCGCAATAAAATTAGATGTTACATATTATTCACTGAAGTGCAATGAGTCAGTTGGCAACAGAGCAAAAGAATTCATGTCGCAAGTTTTCAGGACGAGATAGTATGTGATAAAAACAAATCCACTGAATTAACGTCACCCGGGCCTTTAAGCGACAGTTACCACTCGCTATTTCAGCATTCACTGGCAGATCATTTGCACTACCTGATGGTGACGAACAATTTTGGGGTAAGATATTTTTGTTCCTAAGGGTGGTTCTCGGTGATTTTTTGTGTTATCTATGCACTTTGGATGGGTTTGGGAAGAAGAATACAAGGCACTAATTGTAATACTGTGACTATACCAGTGGTTCTTAAACTTTTGTTAGACATGGACCCCTTTCAGAATTTCAAGAATACCGCGGACCCCTGTTCAAGAAAATGTTGAAAAAATATCTCATGTTTCATGTGTTCCTGTGGACCCCTAGCAATCATGTCACGAACCCCCAAGGGGTCCATGGACCACACTTTAAGAAACCCTGGACTATATGTAATGTAGACAAAATGCGGCTTTTATATTTTGTTAAATAAATTTTCATGTTTAAGTTTGAAGTATTTGTCACTCGTGAGTCGTGACTAACAAAGAACATGATAAAAGCGTGATGTCGGAAAGAGCAATCGGTGGCCCTAATCGTATAAGAAGTTTGGAGACGTGACACTCAAAACCAATAATTCGATATTCTTAATCACACTTCAAACACAACATTAACATAGACGAATATAATAATTCAAGAACGGGGTGTAACTTTAAAAGACAATACTTAGTTGCAGAGCTGACGTCCCTATCATATAAATTCTGCTAATTAACAATAATCGATAGGTAACTAGTGGTGAATATGTCAGCAGTTTTGATACTGAATTCTTCGATAGGTATTCTTATCGCTGGCAAGCATATATTTACTTTATAGAATGTATGCATATTGATTCAAAACGCGCAATAAGCCGGAATGGCTTTCAAAGGGCACAGATGTCAAACATTGCGTGTTGAGGATCAAGGAGCTCCTATTGCAGATTGAGCGCTTCATTTACATCTGTCCGCACGTAGGTACATACACGTGAAAGGGAAATTACGAAATCGTCCTCTCCTGACATCATGTCAATAGTCGCAAAAATTTCAAAAGAGACATTTGATCGAAAGCATCAGTATTCAGACTTGTCAGAATTCCGAACTTTAGTTAACACTTGCCGATTTCTAATCTCCTGGCTATTTGAAAGAGATTACTGACGATTTTATTAAAATTGTCAGAGCTAACTTAATTTGTAAGTTATATTTGTCTACTTAATAGCTAGGGTATTCTGGAGTATATCCCTAATAACAACCCGTAGGTATTTCATAGAATGAACCCTGAGCGTAACTATTACCTAACGTCAGAAAGTAATAGAATATTTACAATTTTGCATCGATCAGTGACGACCTATATTCCGACAATGTAAATTCAATTATGCCTCAGCCATTGCGAGGCAAGATAAAAGACAGATCTACTATAGCTTTTGAGTTTTTGAATCAAGTAGGCTAAGCAGGTACCAACAGGATTGTAGCCAATTCCCTGTTGTCCACGAGAGGAAGTTCGTTGCCAACCTGTGGATCATAGACCGATGATGAAAGAACCGATTTTATACGTATAAGACTTAATGCATTTTACTTCTGAATGTGCTATTTAATGAACACTTGATGCAAATTATTGGAGCGCCTCCAAAGACGACCATTACCTCATTCCCTATTTCTTACCTTGGGACCAATTATGTTATGATTCATTAGACCAATTGACTACAAATAAGGCAACAGAAAGCGTGAATATATTGTTTGCTAAATAAAAGATTCAGACATCAACTTTTAGAAGTAAGTACGCATTAGTTAAAAGAAAATGTAAAATTAATATGTAGATCCATAACCGTACCCTTGTCAATATGTATGCGGTATGGCACTTAACAGATCGTTAATTTAACTAGGTAAGACCCGAACCCTCATTGACGACATGCAGTTGTATAGGTTATCCTACAACTGCTATAAAAGTTAACGATTTCCAAAAAGTGAAGTTAAGTATAAAGGCGAACTTCTCCCTTGAGAGATCTTAAGTAGGATGAGAGCTGTAAAGAGAGATGTAAAACAAGGTACAAGAAAGACAGTTGACGTACATTATTCATACTAGTATTAGTAGTTTGTGTTTTATCCGTAACGTAAGTATGAGAGGGTCGTTTCTTTGCGGATTGAACGAACTATAGTTGGATAGCTAAAAGGAATGGTTATCTGGATACTGGTCAGTCGATTCGGTTCAACTGCTAGTCGGTGTTATGTATGTGATCGATAAACCTAGCTTTTAATCGATTGAATAAGCAATCGATACCGCAAAACTATTGCCCAGCCAAGCGGATGCGTGTCGAAACGACACCCGCCAAGTGTCAGACTTAGCGGCAATGTGGCGTTGATGTAAAAGTACATATCATTTGCAATAATTATTGGTTATTGCAAGTATGTTTCGTATCATTTTTTATACAATTAAGGAGTTACAGTATGGACAACAACTACATTAAATCAGCTCGATGCTTATTCTTCAACCAAAATAAATCTATTGTTATTCGGTCTGTGACAACATTATCAGGCTATTCGAGCTGCATTCTGATTCGTGAGATTGTACGGAGAGATTGAATCTGACATTCATCTCGATCAAGCTCGAAATTGGGACATATTAATGTTATTCGCCTTACTTGTTAGGTACTTGGACAGGACAGGAGTAAGAGTCAACAGCAAAATTACTTTGGAAGGGATGTTTCTCAACTATTGGAAGACGAAGGTCATATCGTGCGCATCCGTGGCTCAGTGCAATATGCTTTTAATGCTGTTCAATTTATTGTGCCTTCCGCTGATGATGTAATGCAACTGCAGTTTATTTATAAATTGCTTGGATGGTTTACGAGTATCTACAGACACACTGTTAAGTGTAGAACATACATACCTAATTGAAATAATAATTAGCTGCTATAGTCTGTAAAGTGTGTTTTCGATGACATCTACGTCAAGGTTTCTAGGAAGAGATAAGATCTAGGTACTGTTCAGAATTTGATATATCAGCTAACTTTAAGATATTAAAATGAAATGTGTTTTCTAACCAACAATCAATCTAAACAGCGATACGAGAGCCATAGCTATATTATATTTTGTCGTTTGGCAAGCCACTGCGCGAACGAGCTATAGTTTCAAGATTCAAATCAAATTGTGCGATGTTCAACACGCTAATAAGTAACTGTAAGTCTCGTAATAAAAACTCATTAAATTAATTTCATGTATTTAATCGTTTTTTAGAGCTGGTTTTACTTCAATTATTGCACGTATCCTTGGCAGCACGACTAATGACACCTCCAAATCTCCAACTCGTAATTTGGGCGCCAGACAACTTAAGTTCACCACCTATAAGTAGCTGATCGTCGATTGTCATCACAAAGAGTGTTATTAAGTGCACGCATTGCAAACTTTTTGGTGTCGTAAAGATATAACATTTAATTTTGTCTATACGGACCCCTCATGCCCTATCCATAGGTCAGGGTTGGGTTTCAGTAAATATTTAAATTAAGATGCCTTTCTCGAAGTTAACCGTTACGCATGTCGCATTTATAATTATGGGTATGTTCGCCCTTGGAGGTTGATTGATGATACTCGGCTATTTGCCTTGGAAACAGAAGCTGAGAAAGGCCTACTGGAAAGGGAATATTATAGTCATGACTACAGATTTCGATTCTTCCCTACATAGTTAGATTAAGATTTCTAGTTAGAAGGTCTTAACTAATCTCTATATTCACCTATTAACCCTAAGGTATATGAGGATTTTTATTGTTCTCTTGTGCAATAAATATTAAATGTAGAGCCACATAGAACAACAACCCATGAAACACAATAAAGTATCTAAGAACAAAAGAGAGTTGTGGTATCCGGCCGGATACCACACTTTGCTACCGGTAGCAAAGCGAGTAAGGAAATTGATTTTTACGCTCCGGTTTCGACAAAGGCCAAGGTCGAACACAATCAGATTCGATTACATTACAATTCCTCTTTACTCACGTGGATGTTTTTGGGCTTGTCTAACTCTAATACATGATGCATACACAGCAAGGGTATTATTATTTATTAGTATTTTTGGTTATTTTACAGTACCCAAGGCTCCAGGAACTTCGTCAATACTGCGAGCATGAGACCGACCGACAGCGGTTATTATTACATAAAGGCAATGAACCTACCTTCGTCAATTCTAGGCGGGGGGAGGTTATTGATATAACGTTGGCTACTAATAACACTAGTAACAAAATCAACTCATGGCACGTATCTGATGACATATCCCTTTCGGACCACAGATACATCTGCTTCAGGTACCAAACTAAGATAAAAATAAATACGGTACGTAAACGGAATCCTAGGTACACGGACTAGTCGGGCTTTAGAAGGGATCTAAAAGTAGACCTAGGAGACCCCAAAAGGCAAGCTAAACTCTATTATAGACATAGAATTCGAAGCGGACAAAATAGTACAAGCTGTATACAAGGCCTTCACTAATAACTGCCCGGAGAAGAAAACCCTGGCTAAAAAGTTACCATGGTGGACCCCAGAGATAGTAAAGCTCAGGAGGGAAACTAGGGCAATATTCAATGACGCAAAGGCATCTAATGACTTTGGGTACTATGCACAAAAACTCACAGAACTCAGCAATGCTGTGAGGAAAGCCAAGAGGAGAGCGTGGAGGAACCACTGCGATCAGATTGAGTCAATACCAGAAGGTATGAGACTAACAAAGGCACTAGCAACCACAAAGTCGGCCCCGCTCACATCCATCAGGGACAATGACGGTAGAATGACGAAAACGGGGCTGGATACCCTTAAGGTAATGTGTAAAATGCACTTCCCAGGCTCAGTAATACACGACAGCGTAACAGACGATGGAGCAATTAGTGCGTTGAAACAGACCACAAGTACAACGAGACACAATTGGGACACGTCCAAAAAGGTAGTAGATCATAAAAAGATAAAGTGGGCACTTTCAACATTCCAACCATACAAAGCCCCGGGGCCAGACGGCATCTACCCCATTCTACTACAAGAAGGCGCTAATGTACTAATCCCACATCTTAGCAGATTGTACAGGGCGTGCCTGGCCTTCGCACACGTACCGCGTGTGTGGAGGATGGTAGAAGTAACCTATCTACCCAAACCGGGTAAGGCGGATTACAGTGAAGCCAAATCGTATAGGCCGATAAGTTTATCGTCGTTTTTCCTCAAAACACTGGAGAAACTGGTAGATAGACACATAAGGGATGGCCCATTAAGAAGGCATCCGCTGCACGAACTACAATGTGCATACCAGCCAGGGAAGTCAACGGAAACCGCACTTCACCTGGTGACAACCAGGGCTGAACAGGCTATAGAGAATAAAGAACTATGTCTTGCAGCTTTCTTAGACGTGGAAGGAGCGTTCGATCGTACCACGTATAAAGCTATCGGCGAAGCAGCTGTTAATCATGGTGTAGAGCCCACCATATGTAAATGGATAAGCAATATGCTAAATGGCAGACTAATAAAGTCATCACTCTTGGGGGATGAGATAATGGCCACGGCCACAAAGGGATGTCCACAGGGTGGGGTACTCTCACCAACTCTTTGGAGTCTGGAGGTGAACTCACTCCTGGTAGAACTCAATAAAGGTCCCATCCACACGGTAGGATATGCTGATGATTTAGTGATACTGGTTAATGGGAAGTTTCCAGGCACGGTATCGGAAATCATGAACAAGGCACTGCAGACAGTGGAGAGATGGTGCGACCGACACCAATTATCCATTAATCCAGGCAAAACTGTAGTAATACCCTTTACTAGGAAAAGGACCCTTCGAGGCGTACAGCAGTTAAAACTGTACGGGAGGGTACTAGAACTGTCTAATGATGTGAAATATCTAGTTGTCACACTAGATAAAGAACTGAATTGGAAGAAGCATACAGATCTTACCATTACAAAGGCACTGAGGGTATTTGGAATGTGTAGATAAGCGTATGGAAAAACATGGGGTTTGAACCCAAAGGTACTTAGATGGGTCTACACTATGATGGTGAGGCCCATATTATTGTACGGTAGCCTGGAATGGTGGCCAAGGACTTTAAAGAGCACATGCAGAGATGCTCTGATGAAGGTACAGAGATCGGCATGCATGGCTATAACAGGGGCGTTTCGCACCACGCCCACAGCGGCGCTAGAAGTCCTACTGGACCTACCGCCACTTCACTTGGTGATTAAGTCAGAGGCACGCAAATCGCTCTACAGATTAAGAACCCAACTGTGGAGCGACAGTAAGCCAAAGACTAAGCACACAAACATGGAGACTGATGGTTTCTTAGACAGAATAACAAGCATGGGAAGCGACAAAATGCTACCCAAGTTTGTATTCCATAGGAACTACACAACAAAAGTTCCACCCAGGGCTGAATGGGCCGAAGGTCTAGAACCACCGAGGTCTGGTATTGAACGGACGGATCAAAAATGGGATCCGGTACGGGAGCAGGCATTTATGCGAATGACTACAGTAGTAGTGTAAGCATGGGTAATTTGGCAACCGTCTTCCAGGCGGAGACATACGTCATAATTGCCTGTGCACAGGAGAATATAGACAGACAAACCAGAGGGCAGACCATCTATATACTCAGTGACAGTCAAGCGGCGCTTAAGGCACTTACGGCGCCGAAAGTGGAATCTAGACTAGTCTATAATGGCGTCCAGGCACTGAACAAGCTTGGAAAGCACAATAAGGTGCAACTGGTTTGGATTCCAGGGCACGAGGGCTTCGTTGGCAACGAAAGAGCGGATGAGCTTGCTAGAGGGGGGTCTACAAACCACTTTGTAGGTCCAGAACCATTTGTGGGACTCTCACAGGGAACCATAATTTCGGCCTTTAAAGCCTACGTCAAAACCAAACACCAATACGAGTGGAGGAATGAGGCGGGCTTAAGGCACTCAAAGCTCTTCATAGAAGGAGTGGACTCGGGATGGACTAACAAACTCTGGAAATTCAGTAGGAAGCAGCTCAGAATCATATCTGGGGTGTTCACAGGTCACTTCGGGGTCAAGGATCTCTTGGCCAAGATGGGACTATCAGACAGCTTAGACTGTAGAATGTGTGGCGAGGAGGATGAGACTATGGAACACTTACTGTGTGAATGTCATGCCTTTGCTAGACAAAGAATGAATTACTTTGGTAACGGCTATCCGCAACCAAAGGAATTCAAGGTACTTCCGCTGAGCTGCATCATCCGCTATGTGGAAATGATGGAGCGAAGTTGGGAGTAGACGTAAGGAGAGGGCAAATGCACAAAAGATCCCACTGGGTCGAAGTGCATCCGAAAGGGCCCTCATCTAGATAAGATAAGATAAGATAAGACCGACAGCGGTTAAAACGTAAAATCATCCACTAAACACTAGCTGTCAAATCCCATACAAATTGAGGGTAAAACGCAAACGCGATCGTAAAGTTTTGTTTCGGTAAAACTTATACTAGAGCCTCTGAACACTTTATTTACTTTTCATAATAGTTCGTTACATGACTTCTGATTTTGTACATTGTGGTCTTATGGCATCTGTATGTGTCATACAACACATTCGACCGTTCCAGATTTGAAACAGCGCGTATAATTTCATTGCACGATTTGCGGCTATTGACCAACGCCCGTCCATCTGTTGTGCAAATCTTCGTCACTTACGAAAAACGGTAATGAATTTGAAACTGCAATAAAAACTATACCTACGATGTTGAAAAATAGGATTTATAAAGGTTGTAGATAGATGATTAAATGCGAGGCCCTCCCACGCTCGCACCATATTGACGCCATTGAGACGGGACGAATACCTAAAGTATCGGGCCAGTAATAAGTTATCGCCGAATTATTTCTGCAAAATGTATGGCAACTGGCATCCATTCATCAATCACTTACGGAGATGCCCCTCTAGAGTCCAAATGCTACGAAAGTCCCACAGTGTTCATAATATTTGATCCCATTTCTGACAGGTATGGTCAGATGTGATTACTGACAAAAAACATTCAGCGTTTTCAAAATCAGTCCACAGATGAAGAAGTCCTGCGATAATTATTGTATGCTTTGCTCAGAATATTACTACTGAAATGCAACGGAAATATCTCCTATTCCAAATAAAACCATATAATTATGATCCAATGCTTGGAAGCAAACGAAGTTCTCCGTTTCGGCTTGGGCCAAAATGGTTTCGTATGTCCGGCTGTTCTCCTGTACAGTTCGCATGGCTCAACTTAACCGATTGTCGTGAAATTTTGTGAGTAGATTATATTTTAGATAATTATATAGAAGTTTTTAGTCGACTTAGTTTTTGGAATTTATAAAAAAAAGTGGACCCGCAATGTCTACAGCTCATAGAGCCACTAGTGTACAGAAGTAATAATAAAAAATGACTACATAACAGCAACGAGTTGATTAACACAGCATAGTTAATCTAATAAACTTACAATAGATTAACTATCACGTCTAGGAAGGTTGTTGAAAGCGAGCGCTTGCAAGGTCGAGTATGAAACTATCATACCATTTGTTGCTAAAATAACATGTCGGGTATTTAGTTATTTAGCCATCCTGGGTCTGAAGGATAAAACTAATAGAGCATATAAGATAAAACCTACTTAGAAGCAGCGCACAAATAACTCCTTGATATTACACCAAATGTTGAAACGTTAGTTGTAATCCAATTATGGATGAAAAACGAAATAAATAACATCATTTTCTATATATATCTATAAAAGAAGAATTAAGTCCTGATTGACTGACTGACTGATTCATCTACGCACAGCCTAAGACTAAACTACTAAAGTTGATTTTTGCATAGTAGGTTACTTTTATAACATGGGCTAGGGATAAGAAGGGATTTTTCGAAATTCCATCCCTAAGGGGGTTAAAAGTTTGTATGGAAGATATGTATTTTTCTGGGCTAGACTCTTGAAACTTTGTAGAAATATGCGTTTTTGAAAATTCGACCCCTTGAAAGGGTTGAAAAGGGGAACACTTTTTTGAGACTTTGTACAAAGATTACTTATTCGAATACAAAATAATAACCTGATATAAAAGTATGAATATTACCTATCCTAAGCAAACACAATATGACAAGAAGGCTACGGAAATAATATAGTAAAAGCCACTTTATGCCGGGACAAGGTCGAGTATTCTCTCAGAGTCCTTGTCCTTGGTCCTGAGCTGCGAGTGAAACAAAAGTAATTCAGATGAAAATTTTATCCGTGTGACGAATTTATATTAAAAAAAAAATATTTTTAATTAAAATAGTTGATTTAGCTATCGTATAGGTAAGTTCGTCTACGACTCCAGTCATTTAACTGACTATAAAAAGAAGCAAGTTATATTGGCTGTTGGCCTCCGAAGAGTCCGAAAAAGAAAATTCAATTATTTTTAATTTGTTTTAGTGAACATCCGACCAATGCAAATCGTAGCGAGGGATTGTGTGACACAGTAATTAATAAAACGTCTAGAACATTGTATAAATACTTAGCCGTTATGCTTCGGACGATAAAACTAGAGACAATGGTTTTAATAAAATTAAGTGCTGCACGTGGAACCATTGTTTAGCACTTTAAAGCTCAATGTTGAGCTAACGAGAGTACTTATATCTCTTTATCACTGAAAGTGTGCCGGCGTTGCATCGTGGATAGAAGCCACTTTCACTTTTCAGGAATTTTGGTCCAGTACGTTCACATTTGACGACCACTTTTTACTAGTCGGTGGTGACCATGCCTACGAAGTCAGAGGTCTACGGTTCGAGTCCCGATAAGTTGCGATAAGCACGAATATTTGTATGAGCGTTTTCTATGTACCTATCTAAGTATTTATTTATCTATATAAGTATGTATATCGTCGTCTAGCACCCATAGCCCATAGTATAAGCTTTGCTTAGTTTGGGACTAGATCGATTCGTAAAATATTATCCGCCAATATTTATTGATTTATTTATTTCTTTCTTTCTTTCCATCGCCATTCCCAACTCATCTTTAATCACGACAGCCTCAATTCGTCCTCACCCTAACTAGTCCTCATTTGTCCGCATCCTCAATTCGTAGGATGCAATGGGACAGTGAACGAGTTGATAATGGGTATATGTATCGGAAGTGAGAAAAAATATACGTATGTATTAGCTGGAAGCAAACAGTCTGTTATTTTATTAAATGCGCCACACGTAACACCTCCGCTCACGTCTTTGAAAACTGCCGCAAGTTAATAGCTTTATCAGTATGGGATTATCGCGGCGTGAGCAAAACACAATGCTGCAATCTTGGAAAACTTCAATGGCTTCAGTACCGTTTCCATCCAAGAATACTTAGTACATGTTTTAACAATTAAGTAGATTTGGCTATGCTGTCTATATCTGGAAATCCTGTTTTTGTCGTTTGTCGCGATGAATAAATCAGTCACTATCGCACTTACATGCGATAAGTGATAAACAAGACTATCATATATTTGACTACAGACACGGTTCTTGAAGACATGTGATTCAAATAAGTTTTTTTGCAACCCATATTGGAAAACCGAAGCTGCTACAAGTTTAATTGTGATTGAGAACAAACGTTTAGACGAAGAAAATCAATGCGACAAGAAAATAGATTGCCTGAACCTGGGCTGCATCCAGCGTGGTGAATAATTCATTACCGCCAGTCTGTAAAGGCACAGACACACGTCGAGACGGGAAGATTGGAGTCGAGGGTACTGAACTGAATGTCTCTCCTATATGTCCCACCGTGGCCACCAATCGCTTCCATATTGCTGTTAATATTACATAGTCAGTAACTTAAAGCACTTTGGTATCGAATGATGGACTTGAAAATGGAAACGTTAACAACACCATAAGGCATCCGTTCGAATTCGAAACCAAATAGTTATTAAATCATGCATATATTTCTATAGTCAGTAACTTAACCCTTTGACCGCTTTTAATTCCGTTTCAGAATGTGACGTACACGCTAGTATCTTGACAGCTAAAGAGCGAATATGAAACTTATCTGACAGTAAGAAAATTGTTTTGACAGTGTCCGCCATAACCACTTTAAAGGTTGTTGGCGTGGTGGGCACGACAGCACTCGACCACTTTAATGGCTCTCGGCGTTCAAAGGGTTAAAACACTTGGGTATCGAAAGTGATGCACCAAGTGCCGAAGTTTTTTTAAAAGGAAACGTTAACAACACCCAAGGGCAATTGTTAGATTTCGAACACAAATTACCATTCCTCGGTACCTACAAGGTGTACAGTCTACAGTCAAGTATAAAAATATGTATCGATTTAATCCTCTCACAAATATGTCATATGATATGAGTTAAGTGTATGCACCCATATTTTCACACTTGCCTGTACTAGGAAAACAGCGAACGTAAAGAGTGTTGCTCAAAGATATGAATCATGTTGTAGTAAATCATTTACTATAGGGTGGAGTGGAGACACACCCTGTCTCGACGGTGAGGAATTATTAGAGGGTACTGAACTGGAAGTCTAGTCTCACAAGCATTACGGGATTCTCGAGTTTATTATCAATTCAAATAAGGAACTAATTTGGATGGAGACTGATTTTACGGGACAAAGGAAGATTGCTAATTGAAATAGCTTGTACCTTTTATACCACACCGAACTGAGAGGTCATAGCTTGATCGCTCCTACAACAAACCTCTCAGGGCTTGGAAAGAACACCAAGGGGGTAACGACTTATTTAGAGCATAGATAAATTGTAAATACCACAAGCATAAGCTTTTCAAAGGACAAAACGGGATTTTTGCAGAGATCAGAACGCGTGTTGCATTAACGCATTGCCATTTTACGCACGATCAAACCCCGAACAATTCACACTTAAACATCATTAGCACGATAATGGGACGATTACCGAGGCGTGACTGTGTCTGTGTCCTTCTGGACATCCAACCACACACGCAAAAAAACTGTTTGCAATACTTATCGCGAAATCGCAAAGATTACTGCGCAGTTTTTGGAGTGCGCAGTAGGTGCGGATGGTTTGGGACTTGGAACCCGTCTAGTTTAGATATGTTGAAGTTATTAAATACGCAAGGTCGCGCGAAGTGGAATTTACTTTGAATTACGCTCGTGTTGTTAACAAGGCATACTCGTATACCGTAAATTTAAATGTGCGTTTGATGATTTGATGTACTTACGTATGAAATAACGTTTAGAAGGGAGCGAGCAAGAGTAAGAATTATTATGTCATCATCGCTTCCCCTTATTCCATTTACTCGAGTTTCAAAGATCACTCTTCCTTCTCATTCATATCGTCTCTCAAGCAGTCCTTTATCCTTGGCCTAATTTGCCTCTTACGTCACTATAGCATCTTCCTCCAGAAAATGATACAAATTTGATATATTTGTTTCATTACATCCTATATCATATCATTCTCATGCAGACGATAAATAACAAAGTGCTCTTTCCTCATACGCCAATGTCATCATCATTCGCTTGTCCTTATCCCATTTACTTGGGGTCGGCGCAGCATGTTTTTTTCTTCCATACCTCTCTGTCGCCCGTCCACTCATCACACACATCTTTCCTGTTCGTATCGTCTCTCACGCAGTCCTCCACCTTTTCCTTGGTCTACCTCTTCTCTTACATCCCTCCACATTCATACTTAATGCCCTTCTAGTAACATGACTATCATCCCTCCGCATTACATGTCCATACCACCGTAAACGATTTGCTCTCAGCTTTTCAGTTATCGGTGCTACTTTCAGGCTTCCTCTTATATACTCATTCCTTTCACGATCCAATCTCGTCACGCCACACATCCATCTCAACATTCTCATCTCCGCAACATGCAATCTCGTTTCATCCGTCATCTTTGCGGCCCAACATTCCGCTCCATACATGACGACAGGTATAATGGTCTTGTATATTTTGCCCTTCAGTCGAAGGGGCATTCGGTCGTCGCAGATTGTTCCCGTAACCTGTCGCCATTTCATCTATCCTGCGCTGATTCGGTTTCTAACGATCAACTAATATTGGAGTCGGTGGTTTTTGCCCAATTTTTGGCTCACACATATTAATTATTATATTGGTGTAAAGGTACACAACATTTACATTTGTGTATTATAAATGTAATACGCGTGTGTGTCTATGTGGGCCTTTACAGTTATAGGCTTTGATACAGTACAATACAATACAAATACTCTTTATTGCACACCTCACACAAACAAAGCAGTTATAAAGAGAAAGAATACAATAACATGTAGGTAGAGGTAGACAACAGGCGGTCTTATCGCTAAAGAGCGATCTCTTCCAGACAACCTTTATTGAACATGCGTTTATCTACTTTTGGGAATGTCGTCGTCGTCCGACTCAAATTAGTTCGGATAGTTTTTAGTCCAACCTTTTTAGTAAATAGTACATTACGTTCCTAGGGCGGTGAATTCGTGAATGCCTCATGGGCCATAAATATGCGATCTGGGGCTTTATGAATTACCGCCTGTGGTGCGTCTGTGTACACAATTTTACGTCTTCTCCTGGGTTTGATGTGAAGTGCGATTTGCCGCAGCGCCTTCGGACGGTAAACCTCACTTACCGCCCGGAGTGACGTAATTGTTATTACATATTCACAGGTCGTCATAGTTTCTATCGATCACTGAGACGGCTTGGTTTATATTATAGTTCGCACGTGGTTGCGTCGGCAAGGACGAAGTGCCTATTTCTGAACGCAGTAACTAGTGTCGAAACGCGCGGGATTCTTAAGAGGGCTTTTTAAAATTCGTCAGGAATAAGCGACAATTACCGATTTTTGACGGTCTAAATCTAAGAAACGGAAAGGTTTTTATAGATTCTGATTACTTATTTGCATAGCTCAACTCCTTTTATTGTGCGTACCGGCCTCTGATTTAAGAATAACTGAATATGTTGACCGAATATACCCGATTACCGACAGTAGTTTTCGGAAAAGAGCGCCGAGCCATAAGTTTGACCGCCTAATTCTCCATGATGTTACATGAGAACCTAGTTGTTTTTTTTTCTTTTCACTATTGTAATATGTCCGTATTGTGCGTAGCGGCCTCGAATTTTCCTTTTTTTTTCACGTATGTATATGTAAATTGATCTCAATTACACCATATTTTTCAACAATATCGTACTGAAAACACAAGGATTTTCTCATTATTGTTGAATTATTAGTAAATTGAATCTTAAATAACATTAAAGTTCATACTTTTACCAACACAATGCAGTAAAAAAAATACAACATTTTCCAACATTTATATTTTTAAATAATCATTCAAACATAGTATAAATTTACCGTCGCGCGCGATCTCTTGCCAGTACCGGCTTAGCCGTTGTCCGGGTCGGACCTGTACGTCGTGTAATTGTGGCTATTCACGAAGGCTAACCGTCAACTAAAATATTATTTTGATCTCTGACTAGGCATAGTTGTTATCAACGTCGGGGTCAAACTATACTAGTGAGTCATTCGTGAGGCTAATCGAGACAACTTACGAATTGCATAGCTGCCATGTCAATTATTTTACGAGTGATCGTGATACTTGGTGATTTTTTTATAAGCTTTTATTTAGTTCACCTATCCGTTGTCTGCAATCAAATCTTGCAAGTTAAATTTGATCCACTTCCTGGTTTCCGATTGAGCTGAAATTTTGCATGCATGTATAAATTGGATGACAATGCAATATGATTATGACATAAAGCTGATCTGATGATGGAGCTGGAAGGTGGCCATAGGAACTACGTAATTAAACGACGCAACTCCATCGAGTTTGGGCTCCTTTAATTCGTCTTGATGAGTACTTGGTAACCAGGGTCTGATGATGGAGCTGGAAGGTGGTCATAGGAATTCCGTAATTAAACGACGCAACCCCATCGACTTTGGGCTCGTTTAATTCGTCTAGACGAGTACTTGGTAACCAGGGTCTGATGATGGAGCTGGAAGGTGGTCATAGGAATTCCGTAATTAATAAATAAATAAATATTAGGGGACAATCTTACACAAATCGACCTAGTCCCAAACTAAGCAAAGCTTGTACTATGGGTACTAGACGACGATAAACATACTTATACAGATAAATACATACTTAAATACATAGAAACATCCATGACTCAGGAACAAATATTCGTGCTCATCACACAAATAAATGCCCTTACCGGGATTCGAACCTGGGACCTCTTGCTTCGTAGGCAGGGTCACTACCAACTAGGCTAAAGCGGTCGTCGGTCGGAATTAAACGACGCAACCCCATCGAGTTTGGGCTCGTTTAATTTGTCTTGACGAGTACTTTGGTACTATATGGTAAACAGGGTCTGATGATGGAGCTGGAATGTATCCATAGGAACTCCGTAATTAAAAGACGCAACCCCATCGAGTTTGGGCTCCATTAATTCGTCTTGACGAGTACTTGGTAACCAGGGTCTGATGATGGAGCTGGAAGGTGGTCATAGGAATTCCGTAATTAAACGACGCAACCCCATCGAGTTTGGGCTCGTTTTATTCGCCTTGACGAGTACTTTGGTACTATATGGTAACCAGGGTCTGATGATGGAGCTGGAAGGTAGCCATAAGAAGTCCGTAATTAAAAGACGCAACCCTATTTCATCAGTCCACTTTGTGGGGGGTCCGCTGCGCCATCCGGTACGTGGTCTCCGCTCGAGAACCTTTCCGCCCCAACGGCCATCATGTTTTTCAGTTGTCTGTACAAGAACCTACAAACCACTGACATAATATGCAGGGTTGTAGAAAATACCTAACAATATGAAAAAAAAAAACTTTTTAACCGACTTCAAAAAAGGAGGAGGTTATATGTTTCACAGTATTTTTTTTATGTACATACGTTCGCCGATTTCTCCGTCAGTTGTGGCCCGATTAAAAAAATATATTCAAAAATGTATACTTCTGAGATATCCCAGGGAAATCGAGGGCAACCCTCTAATATTACGTACTTATTACGTGTTTCATGAATTCTCTAAAGCTATTCAGGTATTTGCGTCTGGTAGTCATCAGTTCATGTTGGTGGGCTGATGATGGAAGGTACAACTCCTAAACCTTTAGGAGTTAAAGGATTTTTTTAAATCTTATAGACCGTTCATCATATTCTTTCAAGTTATTCAGGTGAGCACACGTCAGGATTTGATGATGGGATCCCAGGGAAATTGAGGATAACCCTCATATTTTATAGGCACGCGTGTAGTTGACATCGGTATTTTCTATTATGACTCGTGTATTTATCCTCGGAAATCGTAATTTTGGTGAAGTTGAACTGATGATGAAGACACCAGGCTAATGGAGAATTCCATTCTCCTCCTCCTGGAGCAGTCCTAAAGGATGTAAAAGGATGTATAAAGGATGAATAATCAGTTGAGTGATCCAACTAGAGAGTGCAAAAACCGGTCAAATTTCAAAACGGGTTATTAACCGGTTTTTACTTAAAGCTTAAAACATTGTATTGGAGGATAATTTTACTGTAAGAATGTTAATTCTGGTTTATTAGTAGACGATGTGTAGTTGAATAACTAACTTTTTTTTTACTTTTTATACATCATTATCATTGTCCTTTTACAGACAAGGACAATGATTCGCTTACCGTTTCGCTGATTTATTGCTTGAGAGATGGACATATCTTAAGGAAATTCGCTTCAGCAAGCGAAAGTGTTGACAACGACGATTGATAACGTGAAAGTTCGGAGGCTGGTCCGAAATTGTTGACGTTAATATCATCTACGATAAGATGATTAATTCAAAGTCTATGTCATGGTAGTGCTGTACATGACTCGTAAGGCCGATACGAGAGCAACAGCTACGACCGCATATTTGACAAGTAAATGAGGTATGCCAGGTTCTCATGGGAACAACAATGGCAAACAACAAAACAATGATCCTGGTCCTCAGATTCCTGTTCCCATTTTGTTGGATCGATCTTAAAGGTCATTCATTCAATCATTCAAACAATCATTGGTCGACCCTACTGGTTGTTTAAGATTTAGCTAAGGAGCAGCCAGTCTTACGTAACGTCTTCGCTTCAACATAGCAATAATGCTGGGTGTTTGTGTCGCGTTTGCGCGAAGCACCCTCTCATTCAAAACACGACCTTTCCATAAGATGTCTAGAACACGCCGAAGACATCGTATGAGGAAGTTGTTCAATTTCCGTTCCTGTTTTGTATACGATGTCCAAGTTTCAGCACCGTCCAATATGTATGTCCGGTACACGATCATCTTCGTATTTACAGTCAGGTGTTATCCCATAGCCTTGTACTGAGCTTCCCGAACATCGTGGATGCTTTGCGGAACTTACTACGTCAAGTGAGAGATTGTTTGACACTGGTGGGCCCATGGTAGCAGAAATTGTGTACAACTGCCAGAGGCATATTATCCAGCAGTATTGTTAGACAGATATTCTGGATTTATATCGATACTAGCTTCCGCCCGCGACTTCGTCTACGTGGACCCGGGATAAAAACTATCCTATATTTTAATCTAGGTTACAAACTATCTTCGTGTAAAATTTCATCCAAATCGGTTGAGCCGTTTAAGCGTAATTGAGTAACAAATATCCAAACATCTAAACATCCAAACATCCAAACATCCAAATTTTCGCATTTATAATATTATAGTAGGATACTCCTTACATTTTATCTCTCATTCTTCATACATGCTCGTCGATTGAATACTCTTGTGACCTGACCTTTCTTTAGGATTCCTCCGATTAGGTCGGAATAAGTTCGTCGAGGTCGTCCCCTTCCAACTTTCTATCCACTTTTCCCTATTACACGTCCTTTGTTAATTCATATTCATCCTTTCTAAATGCTCAAACCAACGTAACATGCTCTTATAAATTTATGTAACAACATCTTCAGATTTTTCAGTCACTCCGCACCTGTCTTATTTTATCGCTATCATACTAATTTTAATTAAACTTACTAGAAATTAATATGTGACAATTTACTAGTTTATTTTTGCTAAATAACGATCTCGGCTCACAACTTCAAGCATTTTATAAATGTAACTCATTTCGGTTAGTAACCAACCGGTTTATAGTTTCCAAAACCGGTTATTAACCGAACTCAAAAAGTTCCGGTTAACCTGTTTGCATTCCCTAGAGCAACCTATAGAAGAGACAGCCGGATAGCCGGACATACGAAAGTATTATTGCCCTATAGTTAAATATCGATACGCTCACAAAATTTCACGAGAATCTGTTTAGAGTTGCACCTCATGCAACCTATAGAGGGGACAGCCGGATAGTCGGACATACGAAAGCATTATTGCCCTATAGTTGAATATCTAACTAGCTCACAAAATTTCACGAGAATCTGTTTAGAGATGCAACCTATAGAGGGGACAGCCGGACATACGAAAGCATTTTTGTCCTTTAGTTAAATATCGAACTCGTTCATAAAATTTCACGAGACTTGATTCAGAGATGCAACCTGTAGAGGGGACCGCCGGATAGCCGGACAGCTGGACATACGAAAGCATTTTTGCCCTATAGTTGCATATCGAACTCGCTCACAAAATTGCAAGAGAATCTGTTGAGAGGTGGGACCTACATATAGAGAGGACAGCCGGACAACTTAAAAAAAAGCATTTTATATTAAAATAAGACGTAACTACTTTAATATTATACTTTGTCAGAGTATTTTAATATATATAGAAAATATGTGCACAAAAAGCAATTACTTGCATTGTTCAAGTTAGGGCACCACGTTAGCGAAGTAATACTTACCATCTTTTAGTGCAAGTATTAATATCGGTCGCACGTTCGCTCCAACGGTGCGCTATACAGCTACAGTAAGCTTGTGTGCGTGCTAGTAGTATTTACACACACACTACGCACTACGCGTCTCAAAATACCGAATCCTGAGCGAGCGCTTTTTTTCAATAGCCCTCTTAAATGTTTTTCACCGATTTCCTTTTCATAGTCAATTTTTTTTTATTGTTTATTTATGGCTAGCGCCAAAATAGCAGGCGAAGGTTCCGAAAGTGGGTCACGGTTAAAATTATGCGGACCGTTGATAAGAGGTGTTTAGGCATGTTCATTTCAAGAACTTGATTAGGTACAATATTATTTTAAATTACAATATAGTTTTAAATTACAATATATAGCCGTTCAGATTGTTTTAATACAGTTATATTTATGAAAGTACCTATGCTTAACATTTACAAGTGTTTGGCAATTAGGTAGGTACCTTGTTAGAGATGTGTTTTCAAAAACCAATTATAGGTCCCTATTTAAATAAGCTGAGTCAAATAATACAAAAAATTATATAAATATATATTAAAATTTACCTAATTATGTATTTATATTGTTTTTTTGGAGAAGTTCGCCTTTGTTATTTATTTATGGTTTTGTGTTTTTTGTTACCTATGGTACTGTATTCCATCGGTTATTTATTTAAACAGCGTAGCTTAATACATAACATACATACATTTTTCAAAATAGTTCCCAACTAAACTTCTGTGGAAATGCAGTTCGTAAAAAATGGACTACCCGGCTTTGTCCTTCACACTTAGTTTATTTTTTATCGCGCGATTAACGGCGTATCGTATACCTAGTTACCTAGAACAAGGAAGTGGTTTATACAGCAGCGTCACTGCTAGCCATAGCCGTAAAACTGGTTTTTACTGGCCAGTGCGATGCTGTAGCAGCCATAAATAAAATAAAAACTACAAAATAATCATCTACTTGCACGTGTCTAGGTTTTAAAACTGGGTGTTTTATAGGTCACTAAAGTGGAAGGATTAAAACAATGTATACTCACCCTATGGCGTGCAGCAGCAATAAAAAAATCCAAATAAAGCTTGATAATCACGTTCTCATAAATTTCTTGAATTAAACAAATCTACATCATAGGACCTCCTCTTCTATAAAAGATCCTTTGGTGCAGGAACAACAAAAACCACTGTTATGTAAACAAAGATGAACACTTCATAAAAATTCTGCGGGTGTGGGTTGCATGAGCACTGTAATTCTTATCGACTGTAAGGTGAGGTGATCTGCTATTCACATGTTATTGCATCTAATAAGAGTCCCATACGGTCTTCGAAACGCACTGAAATAAAATGACAATAGTCAATGTTTACATCAATAGCTAGCGAGCGCCGCGCAGCCCGCACGCACACTAGACTACTCGTAGCTGCCTGCGCCGCGCCGTATTGTGTGTACGACGCCGAGGTATTGACTGGCTAGTGGGGATGAAAGGGGTCAATGACGTTACCAGCTGAGCACTGCAGCAAGAGCGAGTTAGCACGATCATAACTAAACATGTGGGTTGAAACAGAGATACAACAAAATGAAGCACACTATGATAAATTGAAGAGGTTTACGTACGTGTAAATTTCCCACCCCAGATTTTCTCAGTGTTTGCCTAAAATTTAGTATGTTGTGCATCTGTAGTTTTTTTTACAGTTTTTACATTTCCCTGTCTACAAGGCATTAATTTACTGACGTTTGCTTCGCGTCAAATATAATAAATGAAAATTTATAAAGAGGTCGCACTGTTATTTCGTTTAACTTACTTTTTCGAGTAAAAAACATAAACTAAAGGTTTGGGAAACCTATTTCTTTAGGTATTGTTTCAAAACTAGTGCAAATACAAATGTACAATCAAGACAGAAGATCAAGTCTAAACTACCTAAATCATTTATCTTTTATCTTAAGTGTTTATTTCATTAATGGTGGGTTGGGTACAGCCAACGAACGGCTATGTATCTCACTCTAACAAATAGCTGTCACGTAAATGCTTCGCGTTCGTTTGCTCAGTGTGTACCTACCATAAGAGAGGCAGAGCACAGCGGAATGTCATCTTGTTAATTTTGGAGCAGCCCAACTGGAGAGGTAATCCTTCACCAGAAGACTGCAGCCATAACATATTAACGCCACACTATACTGTTAGGCCTGCAACACACTGGCGCGGCCTGCGGTGGCGGACAATAGAAAATTTGACAGCGGCGGACAAGTTTACTATTGTCCGTCGCGGCCAAGCCGCGCCAGTCCGATGAGATAGGGCGAGACAGCACGTCGATCATGAGGTGGCTGTGACATACTCTCGATTTTTGTGTGCTGCACGGCTATTACACGACGGCGCGCGAGCTCTCTCAATTTTTCTCGCACTATCCGTCTCTCTCTTATTAGGACATGCGAGAGAAATCGAGAGTATGTCGCGGCTGTGTGTTAGACCTGCTGTCTTGCCCTATCTCATCGGTTAGTAACAATCTTGCAGTCCGTTTCGCAGGACCGTTTGAATGCGGCAATTTTCGCTTTCTAACTGTTAACTGGCCACACTGAATGAAATTGTAGTTGCAGTTGTTAGGTGTGTACGCTACACCCAATTCTGACTTCGACATGTTGTACTGACAAATTGGAGTTTAATCACATAATGTGGATAGCGCATCATGTTGTGAGTTAAGGCTCCTCCACATTCTACAAAACGTGGTTAAAGATGCTTGGCCTTTTGGCGAGTTCGCTCGTTTGGCATATCCTTTATGCCACCTGCTCAACAAAATGGGCCACCATGGCCTAGCATACAGAATGCAACTATGCGCTAAAGTTGTCCGGCGACATGATGACCCGTTGTGTGGATTAGGTTTTATTGCTTCGTACCGGTTAATGCCGACGGTCGCGTTTTTAATGCCGCGTTTATACGCTTGCGATGGCTTGGCGCGTGAGCAGGACGCAGCTATGTAAACGAATGAGATCGAATTATAGCCCTTTCCATCTAACGCATAGCTGCGTCCTGCTCACGCGCCAAGCCATCGCAAGCGTATAAACGCGGCATTATGTGGGGATGCGGCTAAAAAGTGGATTTTCTGTTCATTTCATGGCAACACTGATTTAGTGACCGTCACCCTCAAAAAATTTCTTGTCAAGTTGTCACTGTCACACGATGACTGAATTGACTTGTGCCCGGTGGAATGTGGATACAAGGATTGATGAAGGAAGACGCCTCCAACCCAATCATCGCTATCATCGGAGTAAAGAGAATTATCAGAAGAATGCGATAAGTGTTACATAAATAATCAATACAACGGCAACCACAACGTGAGGCAGATAGGCCGATACTACACATTGCCCAGCAGGAGAATTTAAACCAAAATTTAAAGACAACAAAATAAAGGTATTTTATTTCATATGTAACAACTAAAACAATTCAGTCATAGCTCTTCCAATGACAATGTTTACCTACTTCAATAAATAAATATAATCCTGTAGTTGATATTTTTCTTTAGTTGTGTTGGTATTGCAGTTTAATCTTTACTATTATCTACTTTACAAACTTCAGTGCATAGTTAGCATGAAATTGCCTTTATTACAATAATTAATTATCATCAATTATTTCTCAAGATAAGTATGTTAATGAGCACATTTATATGTTCTTCTATTTGTATAAATCTATCCTTAGGCATAGTAATTTTTAGTTTTAAACATTCCAGAAATTGTATTTGTTTATTATAATGTGTTTACTATAGTTTTTGTTTATGATTTATAACATGGAGCCTTTATTTTCAAGTTATTAAAATTCTTGTGGTAAGAAGAATAGACCAAATGGCAATAAAAACTAAGTTTTATTATATGGGTTGCAGTAACTCTTTGTAGGTACACATAACTATAAAAGTGCCATTATAACAACAATGTGTCGTTACATTTATCAGCAAATAATAGTCAGTTGTGTTTGCGGTGACATTCAAGTAAGTAATAGTTAATAGGTGTGGTGCAAATAGAACATTTCATATTTAAAAACACGGGCTATTTGAGTTTGTGCTTCTTTTTTTGTATATTATTTAAAGTGTTTTAAATTTGTGAAACAGTTTCATGTGTAAAATTGTCTATGTCAATGGTCTATACTAGCACTACTAGCAGTTCCGAAATTCTGTAATTTTTAATTGGACTGGACACTGTTATTAAATGAGAAATTTCACTAAATGTAGCATGGGTGACAAAATAACTGTTGGTGTAAAAGATGATTGGCCCTTGTATAATGTTGTCATTTATGAGTGAATCAACTTTTTGCATTGTTAGTTGCTAAATATACATCTCCTAGGTCACTTTTTAAAATTGTGATTTTAAGGGTTTAAATCTGCTAAGCAAAATGTTAATTTAGCCACCCCAACCCCCATCTTAGATTTTGTTGACATATTATATAACTCCTTATAGGAGCCATCTTGAAACCTGTTAGAATTCTATTTTGTAACATTTTTCATAATAACAACAACGAACAATCCTACTTTCAAAGCAACTGAAAAATTCAGTAGGTACAGGTACCTATAACCTGTCGGAAATATCTGTGAACCTTGCTGGAATGCGCTTCCACTCGCGCGTCGTAATGACGTCATAAAGCCAGGTTTGCTGATATTTCCGACGGCTTATAGGTACCTGTACCTACTGAATTCTTCAGTTGCTTTGAAAGTAGGATCCAGATTGATTTGGTTCTCTCTTTTAATATTCCATTTTAATGTGATTTTGTATCTTGTCAATGAGTGAATTCATGATTCATAACCATCAACTTAACAGCTTTGTTAACAAAATTTTAAGTAGTAAACTTGATAAAGAAAAAAGGAATTGATACACATTTTTTTTGCAAATCTTAATGTTTTGTTTTTAATACCTTAATGATACAATTGGGTCCTTGTTACTGTGTCGCCTCTTCTATAACTCTATGCGACAAAAACATATATAATAACATAACCCTTCTATTCCAGATTGATTTGGTTCTCTCTTTTAATATTCCATTTTAATGTGATTTTGTATCTTGTCAATGAGTGAATTCAGGATTCATAACCATCAACTTAACAGCTTTGTTAACAAAATTTTAAGTAGTAAACTTGATAAAGAAAAAAGGAATTGATACACATTTTTTTCGCAAATCTTAATGTTTTGTTTTTAATACCTTAATGATACAATTGGGTCCTTGTTACTGTGTCGCCTCTTCTATAACTCTATGCGACAAAAACATATATAATAACATAACCCTTCTATTGCCCACAGAAGAAGATTTTCTTTTTTTCTGACAATTACCCAATTACCCATATGGCTTGTTGTGTGAGAAAATGTTTTTCCACTTCTAAATATTTTCCAATCTCAATGATTTTTTTGTATGTTATTGACACAATGAAAGGCTAGGTTTACGGTTTTCCTTTTTTCAAAATTTGCAATAACTAAATTCATACTTATAGGCACCTCAAAACCATTTTTTTAAAAGTGATATCTATAAACCTTGAATACAGTGTTATCGGCACGCGGGCTTTTCTTAAAACTCATAATATGTTCCATTAGCAATTATTTGCATGTATTTGCAAATCATAATTAATAATTATGTTACTTAACTGCACAATTATATTTCCAAAATCCAAACCTTCAATGTACTAGGTGTATGACGCAATAATAAACAAAGTATGAAGAGCTGTCAATTACACTTGCTAGTCAATTTACTTTGCTGTACATTGCTGGCAATTTAAATTTTGTTAGAAAATTGATAAAGTCGGAATTATAGCTAATTATTGAATTAAGGAGAGGAGGAAATGAGGAGATCCGTAGAAGAACCAAAGTTGCTGACATAGCCCGTAGGATAAGCAAGCTGAAGTGGCAATGGGCAGGCCACATAGCGCGAAGATCGGATGGCCGATGGGGCAAAAAGGTCCTTGAATGGAGACCACGTACTGGCAAGCGCAGTGTGGGTCGCCCACCTACGAGATGGACCGACGACCTGGTGAGGATCGCTGGATCTCGTTGGATGCAGGTGGCTACGGACCGGTCACGCTGGAGTGCGATTGGAGAGGCCTATGTTCAGCAGTGGACGTTAACAGGCTGAAATGATGATGATGATGATTGAATTAAGGTCATGATTAAGTTAAAGAACTACGAGGGCTGTTCCGAAAATAGTTAGTCAACAGCGTACTATTAATCGTATTCATATAATTTTACTGTAGCTCAAAGGCAAATTTCATTACAAACTTTTTCGTGTAAATGTCACTGGCCAGTGACATTCCGTTATTTTTTCATGAAATCAGAAAAAAAACATGTCTGCCACTTTTTGCTCGCAAAAATGGAGCTAACGCGGGAAGCATTTCGTGCTATGATATATTATGATTATAAACGAGGGCTAACTTACAAGGATTCTCGTGAAAATTTAACTAGTGTTTTTGGGGCATTATCCCCATCTCTTGCCACTGTCAGTTACTGGTTCCGTGAATTTAAGCGTGGGCGGAGCGACGTCAAAGATGAGCCTAGACCGGGGCGACCGCCAACGGCAGTCACTCCAGAAAATGTTATCAAGGTGGAGTGGCTAATCAAGGAATCTCGAAACATTACCCACCGAGAGATTCAGGATGAACTGAAGATTGGATCCCAGGCAGTTTCTACCATTTTGCATGACCACCTTCAAGTTCGGAAGGTTTCGTCTCGATGGATACCACATTTTCTCACACAGGAGCAAAAAGATAGACGTGTCGATTGGTGCAAATTTATGCTAAAAAAATTCGATAAAGGCGATTCACAACAAGTGAGCTACATTGTGACATCCGACGAATCTTGTATATATAGCTACGACCCATTTACAAAACAGCAATCCACGCAATGGGTCTTTGAAGAAGATGATTTACCTACTAAAGTAGTTCGCGGCCGAAGCGTCAACAAAAAAATGGTTGCTGTTTTTTTTCGACGTAGTGGACCGGTAGCCGTAATTCCACTTCAAGATCATAAAACAGTTACCAGCCAATGGTACAGTGAAGTTTGCTTGCCACAGGCCTTCCAGGAGCTGAACGTCAGCCGTCCAAGTACTGGAACCCGGGGCATAATTTTTCATCAAGATAATTCTCCGGCTCACACGGCTGCCAGAACCATGGATTTTTTTAGCAAATCAGGAGTGCAACTGCTACCACACCCTGCGTACAGCCCTGACCTGGCTCCGTGTGATTTTTTTCTGTTCCCCACGTTAAAAAAATCATTACGTGGGCGACGATTTTCGACGGCGGATGAAGCAGTAGACGAATTCAGGCGACTTTTTTTTGACCTTCCGCAAGAACAGTTTTTTTCCTGTTTTGAAAGTTGGTTCAGTCTAATGCATAAGTGCATAAATGTAGCAGGGGAATACTTTGAAAAATTGTAATTAAAGTTTTATTATATTCCTTATAGTTTTTGTTTAACTAAAAATTTTCGGAACAGCCCTCGTACGTTAATTTAGCCTACTTAAAAAAACCCGCTTACCGGTAATGCACTGTCTATTATGCTAAGATTTAGTTAGTGGAAACCGTTTTCTCCCAAAATGGAAATGCATGGTAAATAAAGTACCTATTGTCAGTCACGAGCTGCTAGCTGCTTCAAAGCTATTCTCTTTTAATTAATAAAAAACTAATAATAGTTTAGTTATCACTGAAAAATATTTACACTCTATTAGAATGTGCTAAGATATGAAAGTAGGATAGTTTTCCAATAAATAAAAGTTGATGTTTTGAAATGTTTCAATTGAATGTAGGTAACATTAAACAATGACTGCATAACAATGAGATAATTTCTCAGTAGAATGGTGATGCTGTCTGGGCTCAAGACTGCGAAGGCACTGCATTTGTTGCTGCGGCCGACTGTGCTAGAAACAAGATTTGCGTCCACCGTGAATAAGGGCCCTAACTTCTTTTTTAGGCAGGTATGTTTACAATTCCTCAATACCGGGCTGTTATTCGCTACACGCTAAAGCGGCTCACCCCGCCGGCCACCCGTCACAAAACTAGACCTCTGCCTACGCTTAGTTACTACGCGTTCGCGGTGTCATGATATATTTGTGGGTGAACGTTGAGGTGAGCTTAAAACAAGTTACAGAATAGGGGCCTGGGTTGTTCTCTACGCGCTCACGCGTCTCACCTCACCCGTCATCCTACGTCAACCTACCCTTAGTTACTACGACTCGCGGCGTCAAGATATATTTGTGAGTCTCTAGCCCATGTCGCGCCCGGGTGCAATCATTACCATAGCGCCCTCTAGCACTAACCTCTCCTAGTGCGCGCTAGCGCCCGAGTCGAGGCGAGTGGCGCTCGGCGCCCCCTAGGACCGTGCGCCCGGGTGCAACGCACCCCTTGCACTATAGGTAAAGCCGCCCCTGAGTGAAAGTGTAAAGCTTAGCGACACAGCCCCGACACAATGTTTTTTTTTTTTATACCACGTCGGTGGCAAACAAGCTTACGGCCCACCTGATGGTAAGTGATGGGTGATGTTAGGCGCAGTAGCGCGCTTCGAATAACAGCCCAGTACATACATACTATGTATATTGCGGTTTGTGGAAAAGATGGACCGAGGTTCGGAGTACGCATAAAGGAGGGCGCAAATGCACAAAAGATCCCACTGGGTCGAAGTGTATCCGAAAGTGCCCTTTTCTAGGTAAGATAAGATGTAAATCGCGTTTGTATCGCTGCAAAAAGTCGTAGGGTAGTATTTATCCCGAAAATAATTCCCTAAGCGGGTGAAATTGGGGGTGAAAGTTTGTATAGAGCTACGATATAAACGATTTCTACGCGGACGGAGTCGCGGGCAGAAGCTAGTTAAAAATAATTGAAACTTTATAATCCCTTTACTGTTGTATCACGATGTTACAATGCGTGGAATGTTGTTTGTCGGATTTTAATGCAATGTCAATAAAAAACTGTTGTGCCATAAAATTCAAATTTATGTAATTATATCCGCTGGGTCGCGTCATTTGTTAATTAATCTTTCAGACTTTCTGTGTGTACTTTCTCATTTGTCTGTCTAAGTTTAGTGCGCAATCGATATTAAAACACTTCATTGGTCTTTTCCCATTGCTCAAATATCCCAGAGAAATCACATTTGCACTCAAAGATGTGCCTATCTCGTTTTTCATACATATCGCGGTACGTCTACTCAAATATCTAAATGTCTGTGCTATATAAAACAAACATGAATTGTGTCATAAAACTTCTTCGAAGTAGGTTGTTTGTAGTTATTATAGATTTTATTTACCGCACTCGATATTAGCACCGTTTGCATAGCATTAGCACCGAGAGTATCGTAAATAATAACCGTACCGTGTAAATAGTTATGTTGCAGTGTGTGACGAAGTTACGTCGATTGCCATGTGATTGCTTTCATCAACTTATTACTTGGTGAGAGGCATCAGCACTGTTACTACTATTTGTACATAGACTGGCAGTGTGTGCAGGACTAATGCTTAAGACAGTGGACTGTACGCCAGTGGGCAGCGGGGTGACGAGCTTGAGAGAATTGAAGTCGATCGAATAGGTATATGAACTGCCGCTCTTCGTCGACGGCCTTACGCCTGACATAAACGTAATCCTGCTAGCTCGTGAATGTATTGTCTGTTACCAGCTTGGAAACGAAGTATATCTTTACACAAGTCTATAAAATTTGAGTCATCAGAGGTTCTGTGTTTGTATAAATCATTGTCTGCCTTGAAACGTGAATCGTAGTATAAATCGTTCGAAGTCGGAAAGTCTTGACTGCAATTGTTGCTTAAACATTAACAGGTTTATTGTGTAAATTCTCGGACTTGATCAAAAGATTCCAGTAGTAGTAGGTAGTTGTTTGGATTTCACAAAAAAAGATACCTTATTTATGAAACCGATAGTCCGCTAAACCGCTGTCCGTTAAAACGCCTTTTTAAAACTGGACTTGAGATAATGGCTCTTGATCGATACCATTCAGGTTGTTAGCTGTGGTTGTCCCTGGATATGTGAATGGTTGCCTAATTTACATTAGTCATGATTGTTTCTGTGTAATGTATTTATTACACAGAGTCGAGAGTCATCATCATCCTCCTAGCGCTATTCCTGGTTGTGCTCTAAAAGAGCCCGGGGTCCGCTTTGACACCTAATCCCAAGATTTGGTACTAGCTTTACGAAAGCGATTGCCATCTGACCTTCCAACCCAGAGGGAAAACAAAATCTTATTGGGCTTAGACCGGTTTCCTCACGATGTTTCCCTTCACCGAAGAGCTAACGGTAAATATACCGTACATAAGTTCCGTAAAGCTCATTGGTACGAGCCGGGATTCGAACCCACGACCGCCGTTTGACAGCCGCATGCCTGAACCACTAGGCTACTACTACACTATAAAGTATTATTTTTAATATCTTGTGATCCTCACGAAAAGGTTGTCGTGTTGCCTCACTACTAGGAATCTTCGTTTACTTACACTTCCTTAATATTGAAGAGAGATCTAACAGGACTGCTACCGACCATGCGTATAGCGTTATCAGTTTTTTTGCGTCATTCGATAAAATAACTAGGTAGTCTTTGTATTGCGTCCGGCCTTTGTATCATTGTGTATGTTTTGTATTCCAGTTATTCGACACAGTGTCCAGCACGTACACGTACATCCTCGGCGACCCGAGCACGCGCGAGGCCGTGCTAATAGACCCTGTGTTGGAGCACGCAGAGAGGGACGCCAAACTGCTGTCAGAGCTGGGGTACAAATTGATATATGCTAGTAAGTAACATTCTTCTACAGCATCTATATCTGAATCCCTAACGTTTTTTACCTATTTTTGGATTCCCTAACGTTTTATGCCATAATGATCATTTGTCCTAACACTCATATGCCCTATCTTTAGTTTTCCTAATATCTTCTAACACTCCTCGCTTCGCTCGTCGTCGTACTTACTTGGATCTGCCTTAGACCTTTACAATTACGCCATAATCAATTCTAATTCTAAAGAGAGATCGTCAGGGCTAAGGCCCATTAGGACAAAACAGTTCGGGTAAGTGATTTTAGGGCACACGATGTTAGGGATCGCGAGGAAGACCCTCTTCTACATCTTGGATCATTTAGCCTCTCAAGAGTCTCAAGGAGTATCTTTTCACTGCTTCCGATTTGCGGCGACGGTGGTAGTCTCCTCCTGGCGATAAGACTTGTGTCTGCTACAATTTATATTAAGATTAAGTGTTGTTTTATTGGTGAGTAATAAAGAGTATTTGTATCGTAAAGTGTTTGTTTGACGGTAGGTGGCGCGGTGTTTTTCTTGACCTCCATGAAGATTTTATTTATGCACGCTTTTTTATACAATGCCTTCCTTCGTGGATCTCATTACTAAATCTAAAATGGTACTATACACGTTATTTTACGTTTTTCCCTAATTTCAAAGACCTCAAAGAAATGTTTGTCTACACTTGCACCTTAATCCATTCTAATACGTATCGTCGCAACATATCATTAGGGTCGACAGTACTTGTTAACTTTAGTTAGCGCTGAGATGTTATTGCTTATTCGGTGTTTGGAATTCCTATCAACTTGCACATTATTCTTTAACTTTCAGTGAACACACATATGCACGCAGACCACGTCACAGGCACGGGGAAGCTCAAATCTCTCCTCCCGGGCACCAAAAGTGTGATCGGAGCCAACTCGGGCGCACAAGCGGACGTGCATTTGAAAGATGGAGCGACTTTGAGCGTCGGATCGATGAGGTTGCTGGCACTAGCTACCCCGGGACACACTAATGGTTGCATCACTTATATTTGTCATGATCAGGTATAGGATATTTGGAATACAAAATTAACTATAACTCTAAACACTGCTCCATGCTGAGAGCGTGATCGGAGTCAACTCAGGCGCACAAGCGGACGTGCATTTGAAAGATGGAGCGACTTTGAGCGTCGGATCGATGAGGTTGCTGGCACTAGCTACCCCGGGACACACTAATGGTTGCATCACTTATATTTGTCATGATCAGGTATAGGATATTTGGAATTCAAAATTAACTATAATTCTAAACACTGATCCATGCTGAGAGCGTGATCGGAGTCAACTCAGGCGTACAAGCGGACGTGCATTTGAAAGATGGAGCGACTTTGAGCGTCGGATCGATGAGGTTGCTGGCAGTAGCTACCCCGGGACACGCTAAAGGTTGCTTCACTTATATTTGTCTTGATCAGGTTGGATATTTGGAATACAAAATTAACTATATCTCTTAAGACTCCACCGAGCTTTTGACGCGGGCACCGATTTGGCATTTGCACCTGTGTGTGCGTCATCACACACACTACTGCCGCTGCCGGCTCGCTCGATCGGTACGGTCGGTCACAAGCTAAAAGTTAGTAGCTCATTATTCTCTAATAATAAATCTTACCTCCACGCATAAAACCATGGATGGTATAAGGAATAAAATCTTAATGCAATTATTATTTATATTGAAATTTGACCGTTCACTAAGGAAAGTAATAATAACGCAGTGTCATCGGTGGACTAGTGTTGGAATTGATATAGCAGTGGCGTGCACAGAGTTTTTAGACAGGGTAGACAAAAAATATATATTTACCCAAGTCCACGAAAAGCGAGCTCTTGTTTCTCCAAAAAAACCAACAATATCAATGAGTCTCTGAAAATATTGCGATTTCGGTCTACTTTTGCATTATGTCTGTCTATATCTATTAGTACCTAGTTGTGAATTTATACGCGTCTCGATTCGATTTATTCCTACCGTGTGATATTTAAAGTATGCCTCTAAGTGTTTTTGTAGCCTTTGTAAAGTTATGTACGTCGTTGTACACGTACACCGGCGGCATCATTCCACAATGTTTTGGTGTTTGCAAACAGTAAACACGGAAAACAGAACAAGCGATTGTTGTGGATGTCTGTTAGCCAAGAATATGCGTGATAATATGATGACTGTACGACGGCATGAGATCTTCAAGAAGCTTTTCAAAATAAGCGAAATAATTAACGTTCAGGGAGGGTGAATAAAAAACAGCAAAAAGAATTTTAGAGTGAGCTAAACTCAATTCGAGAAATAAAAACTCCGTGTATAATATCCTTCCTTGCGTTTTCCCATTTTAACTAAAACAATAAATAGTGGGTGCATCATCAATAGGTTAAATGTTTCCTGGGTAAAAAAAATATATATCGTAATTATCCAGTCGGTTACATTAACACAAAATGTTGGACACGTATGATCTCTTTTGTGAAGGAAAAATATTAAAAAAATACGTGCCTAATATTTTTTTAATAACATAACTGACTATACAGGAATAAGCTGATAATCTTTAAGTACAAGTACAAGACAATTATAAAAACCGGTCAAGTGCGAGAATGATCGCAAACCATCGCGCACCGAGGGTTCCGTACAAACTATCAATTAACTCAAGGTAAAGTAAATGTCCCAATATTTGTTAAATTACTTGTTTTAACCCAACACAACAGAATTCAATTTCAAACAACGAATAAATTTTACACCAAGACTATGTTATTACTAACGTGCTAGGATAATCAGCTAAATATGAATGTATGTTGGTGTTTTAGCGATTATCGTTAATCACGTGAACCGATTTCGATTACATTTTTTTTATTTTAAAGAGAGTACTTCTATTATAGTTTTATAGAAATTTCAAACAAAAAAAAACTTGTAAAGTCGATTAAATTGCAAACTTAACTATACTTACGCTACGCTATAAATACGCTAGATCCAGAAGGGGGATGGTATTTTTTTACATTTTCCTTCATAAATCGAAATTTTACCAATGCAGAAGAAAAAGAAAAACTGTTTCAAAAAGTGCACCTCGAGCCCTTTCAAAATACATTACTTGACCTAATAGTCAATATTTTTTTGCCCGCTCATATTCTTAATTTTTCATAGAAAATTAAAAATATATTTAAATTTCTTATTTCCCATGCATCCATAACTCTTATTTAAAACCATTCCAAATTTCAAATTGATAGCGTAAGTAGTTCGTGAGATATTTCACTTTGTGAGAGACAGACGGAGGACGGAGTCGCACCATAAGGGTTCCTTTTTAACCTTTTTTGGTACGGAACCCTAAAAATGTAATGGTAAGTACTGAAGATAACAAAGCAAAGGAGCCCAAACTCGACTATCTTAGCCCCTTCCATCATAGAGTTCCACCAGCCATCTTCCGGCTTCGTCATGAGACCCTCGCCATCATGTTTAATGGTGAGTACTGAAGATAATAAAGCAAACGAGCCCAAACTCGACTATCTTAGCCCCTTCCATCATAGAGTTCCACCAGCCATCTTCCGGCTTCGTCATGAGACCCTCGCCATCATGTTTAATGGTGAGTACTGAAGATAATAAAGCAAACGAGCCCAAACTCGACTATCTTAGCCCCTTCCATCATAGAGTTCCACCAGCCATCTTCCGGCTTCGTCATGAGACCCTCGCCATCATGTTTAATGGTGAGTACTGAAGATAACAAAGCAAACGAGCCCAAACTCGACTATCTTAGCCCCTTCCATCATAGAGTTCCACCAGCCATCTTCCGGCTTCGTCATGAGACCCTCGCCATCATGTGTAAAAGTAAGTACTGGAAGATATTTAATAGGTTGCAAACGTTGACTAACAATTTACAAGTAAGTTACATGAGCAAAGAATACGGGTACACGTTATATTGAACTGTCGCACAAAGTGACTCCTGAGGGGCAATCACGTAACGTTTCGAACGCGCGTCAGGTAGATCCAACTGTCATTTTTCCATATAAAAATTGTCATTTAGTTCTAACTGACACGCGTACAATGCGTTACGTGATCGACCTGCTGAACTAAGAATATCAAAAAAAATACTTACCTCGTTTTGCTGCACGGGGAATGCGTATTTACATCGGCGCGCGGCCGCCATAGTGAAAATGTATGGCGAATTTGAACCGCCTTTTGATGAATCTGGACCTCAATTACACGACGATAATTTAAATATTTTACGCGGATATATCGTAGTATAAACATTCATATTTCGTTTGAACTGAAAATCAGGATAGATTTCCACTGTCAAAGTATAAAAAATCACTTAACGCCTGCTTACGATTTTACAGTTTTCGTCCAACATTGCTTTGTGCTGTAGGGTAAAATATTAGTAATCTTAAGTTTTTTACACGAACGTATTGTTAACACATTCTTCTAAGTGCTAAATGTACAGTTTATACATGGATTAAACAAATACTGTTGACGTTATCTACTTAACGGCCACTGCCTGTTTGGCATATTTCGCTCGGTGCAGTCTTAAGGCGGCATTGGAAATGATCGCGTGCTTTGAAACGCCGTTCTGACTAGATTAAGAAACAGTAAGGTCTGATTTTCAGGTATATGATTCTTGACTATATGATTGTTTATCTGATTTTATCGATACATGGTTGCTTAAAATTTCCTCGATAGAACAAAAATCCAGCCATTTTTTACTCAGCCTACTCAAACGATACATTATTTAACGACAGAAGATATTAGGAAAACAAAAGATAGGGCATATGAGTGTTAGGACAAATGATCATTATGACACAATCAAGTTAATACCGTAGTATTTTATCTTATCTAAAATCTCACTTTATTTTTTTTTGATAAAACTTCATTAAGGTATTTGTCGAAATTTGTCCAAAAAACCATTTCCGAAGAGTGTTACATCTCTTTTTTTCGTGCGCGGAAGGCATTAGCGTGTCTCTGTCTAGGGGGCGTGTTCGACTCGAATCAAGGCATCCCCTTAACACTGCTGAAAGCGTGATTGGTGCCAATTCGAGTGAATAAATTGGTGATCATTTGAGTGAATCGGGATATTGAGGTAGTTGGCTGTGGCTACTCCAGGGCACACTAATGGTTGCCTGAATCACATTTGACACGGCCAGGTAACATATATAAATTGAAATTAGACTATCTGTGCTAAGGGCCTATGATCACCGGGTTTTTTAAACGCGCCGTCGACGTTGTTTGTGTCGATTTACTCGTGATTCTATACAAAAGTGTGTACAAGCGGTTGAGGTATTAGGGCCTTACTTTGCTCAAGAATTATTAGAGTCAAGTCACCTGCTCAAGTGAATGAGCATTAAATGATCGAGTTTGCGCGTCGGGTTACTGAGGTTGCAGTTGGATTCATCATCATCATCATCATCATATCAGCCGAAAGACGTCCACTGCTGGACATAGGCCTCCCCCAAAGAGTGCCAAAGTGACCGATCCCGCGCCACCCGCATCCAGCGGACTCCCGCAACCTTTACCAGGTCATCAGTCCACCTTGTCGGGGGCCTACCCACGCTGCGCCTTCCGGTACGTGGTCGCCACTCGAGAACCTTTCCGCCCCAACGGCCATCGGTTCTACGTGCTATGTGCCCCGCCCACTGCCACTTAAGTTTAGCGATCCGGAGGGCTATATCGGTTACCTTGGTTCTGCTGCGGATAGCCTCATTTCTGATGCGGTCACGCAGAGAAACTCCCAACATGGCCCTCTCCATTGCCCTTTGGGTGACTTTGAGCCTTCTTATGAGGCCCATAGTAAGCGACCACGTTTCAGTGCCATATGTCATCACTGGCAACACACACTGGTCAAAGACTTTCGTCTTGAGACACTGCGGAATATTGGACGAAAAGATTTGCCGTAGCTTCCCGAACGCTGCCCAGCCGAGTCGGATTCGACGATTGACCTCTTTCTCGAAGTTGGACCTACCTAACTGGATCGTCTGTCCTAGGTATACATAATCGTCTACAACTTCGAGCGTAAAGTGTCCGATTGTAATGGGATTGGGATTGCAGTTGGATTAGCAGTGTCTAATCCAGGACGCATTAGTTCTGTATCACACGCCCCTAAAGTAGTATGAGCATCGGCGGAGAAATGTTAACAAAAGTGGAAAAGTTTAGGTATCTTGGGAGCACAATAACAACTAAGTGCGACCTGGAATCGGAAATAAATAGGAGAATAGGTCAAACTGCGAGCCAAGGTTTTTCGGTCCCATGATCTAAAACTTTCCACAAAAATAATCGTGTATATGGCGGTTGTTCTGCCAAATCTCTTGTACTCCTCCGAGACGTGGGTCGTCTACCGCAAGCACATCCGCACACTCGACCGATTTCACCTCAAATGTCTCCGAGATATCATGGATATCAGATGGACGGACCGCGTCAGTAATACGACAGTCCTGAGGCGTGCAAATGTCGGAGGCATCGAGGTGTACCTGATGAGGCGACAGCTGCGGTGGTGTGGACACGTGTCGCGAATGTCGGATGACAGACTGGCGAAGCGCATTTTCTTTTCATAACATTTTATAAATAAATGAAAAACGAAACTAGGTATGTCTATTATTAGGGACTTAGGTCACATCAGGTGAAAGAGTTTTGGTAGCCCAAAAATATCCAAACGAAAATTAATTCTGAATTATAAAATACCGGTCATTTGCCTGTATTCCGGATGCATGTATCCGGATATGTAATTTAAGATGAATAATTTGTAGCAAAGTTAAAAAAGTTGATTATTTTCTTTTTTCCAGAGCATTGCATTCACCGGAGATACCCTCCTAATCCGTGGCTGCGGCCGCACGGACTTCCAGGAAGGCTCCTCGAAATCCCTCTACAAATCCGTTCACACTAAGATATTTACCCTCCCCGACCACTACACCCTGTATCCAGCTCATGATTATAGGTAATGCAAACGCTATTTTGTTTTTTTATTATTATTATTTTTATACAACGACGGTGGCAAACAAGCGTACAGCCCGCCTGATGGTAAGCGGACACCGCAGCCTATAGACGCAAGTAACTCCAAAGGAGTAACATGGACGTGGCCCACACCTTGATATGTTTTGAGGATTCGCCGTGTTGACAGCTGAAGGAAGCAAGTTCCCTCGCTCTCAACACAACGCATCCTCGGGAGCTCTGGCGACCTTGCTCACCTCCAGGAACACAACAGTACTACAGAGCAAGTAGTAGTGTTATTATGGCTGTGGTCTTCTGCAAGGCGAAGGTACTTCCCCAGTTGGGCTGCTCCACATTCGAGCGGGATGACATTTCGCTGTGTCGCCCCTACCTCACCAAATGCTACTGCAATGCTGAAATATAATGTTTCATTTGTTCAGGGGACAGACTGCGACAACAGTAGGAGAGGAGAAGAAATACAACCCTAGGCTGACAAAGAGTTTACAAGAGTTTATTAAGATCATGGATAATTTGAATCTGCCGTATCCTAAGATGATTGGTAAGTTTCCATATTAAGTAAATTGAATGTTTTTTGAAGTTTGTACCTTTTGCACTGAATATAATACCAGTTATCAAAGGCCACTTTCGTGTCTTTTCCATTGACGAGCAGAGGTTAGGAGTGTAAGGACTAAAAATTACTTCCTATTCATTCGCCGTCAGTTTTGAATTTCACGCACCATCATTATTCAGAAATTTCAAAATACTGCCATTTTCCGCTAAACGAAAATTTGGGCCCAGATGATTTAATGGAATATATAAATAGGTTAGGCTACGTTAGTATATATCCTGAAAAATCTAAAAGTCCTTCAGCGGAACATGGTAATCGAATTTATGAAATTCGGCAAAAATATGCTTTTTCTACAAAAAACCCTTCGGAATTATTGTGTAGCGTATTGGACGGGTACAACGCCATTGACAAGAATTTTAAGACATTACACACTGTTTGAAATTTGTTGAGCACAAGACAACTAAGTCGGCAATGCAATAGATGGCGTTCACCTTTACTATGGATGAATTTTACTAGGGTGAATTTTAAAATCTATGTTGTATTTAATTGGGCCGAGTTTGAGGGATTGAATTAGAAATAGTGTGATAAGTGAGATGTGTGGAGGGACTGAAGATATGGTGATGAAAATTGAGAAGGGTATGGTAAGATGGTTTGGGAATGTAGAGGATGGATGAAAGAAGATTAACAAAGAGAGAGTTAGAGAGAATTGTAAGAGGACGCATTCGTCGATGTATTTCCGACCAAATCAGAGAAATTATAAAGCTAGTATGAAACATGTCATGTGAATGAAGCAAGAAAAGTTTCTCAAGATCGTAGCAAGTGGTAATCCGTGAACTCTGCCTTTCCCTCCAGGAAATGGCCGTGATTATGTGTATGTATGTAAGTAAAGCGCGGCTATTCTTCCATTTGAAATGTTTATTACCTTAATACACCTGTATGTCGTTTTCATTATTTTACAGATAAAGCTCTTCCAGCCAACAGAGTTTGCGGGATCTACTGAAAAAGTGTGACGTCAATTATTTATATGATGAATTTAGAAACGAGTAATACTCTAGAAATGGCTTCATGTTACAAATGTTACTAATATATATTTTTGTATGATAAATAAATGTAACCTTTAGTCTGTGATAACCGTAAGAATTCTTAGCTCAGCTCAATCAAAGGTGTGCAATACTTTAGACTGCAAAAACTTTTTTTAACGTGTGATGTAGCGTAAAATATATATGATAATAAGTTAAATATAGAAGTATATAAAGAACAATAATATTTAAAACACCACAGAACAATTTACGTGTGTAATAATAACATTGAATCAAGTTAGTTGTAATATAGTATAGATAAATATATCGTCATCAAAAGGTACCACTTTGTGGGTTATCATACTGGTCATACTGATCATTTATGCGCTATTGGCATATAGATACAATCAACAATAGTCCTTATTGCAACCGCCAAAGCGGTTTCTTTTGGCTGCAAACGACTCAAATATAGTAAAAGAGAAAACTAAAATACCACTTTGTGAATAAAATGATGAGCAAACTGGATATATTCAATTAAGTTAATGCATAAAATGTTATTAGTTTACTAAGAGATTATTTGCTATGGTATGTTGTTTATATTTATAGTTTATGTAAATAAAATTTTCGAAAAATATATTTTACGCTTATTTCATTACCCATTCAAATATCCAACTATACACGATGATTCTTAATCCGTGATCAGGAGTCGAAAAATATTGATAAACAGGCAAAACGGATTTCAATGGATGAGGTCTCATGCAATTAAATCACTGTTTAGTTAATTAAATTTAATGATAATATTAACACCAATATCCACTGAATGTTTGGTCACCCTACATTTCTTGAAGTGAAGTAGATACGTCAAATTGATTTATGCGAGTATGGACCTTATGAAATATGGCGATGTATAAAAATGACCAAAGTCAAAAAATAATTTTGTTTGAGTATTATTAGGTCGATACTTCAAAACGTTTGAGTCTAGTCGAGGCGGAATATAAAAATGAGTACTATGAGAGTATAAAAATGTCTAGGATCATAATATAATATTTATACATCTTTATATTCCGTCTAATATAATGTGGACATTTTTATACTTTGTCAAAAATATACTTTTCACACCTTTCATTCGGAAAAGTAAGTTTTGCTCCACGACGAGAGGGACCAAAACGCTACTTTTCTGTTCAAGCTACTTTTTTAATTTATACATTGGCATTGGAACATTTGTACGCAATGTGCCAATTGAACACAGATTTTAATAAAATAATCGATTGTAATTTCATCGTAATCTATTCAAAACGAACATATTTCAAGTTTTAACTATAACAATGTTGTATAAAAATTTATAAATATTTCGTAATATTTAAAAATAAGTAATAAAAATTAAGATAATTTGGATATATTTTAACAATAGCTTTTTTTAAATTTCCTCATAGTCGGTGTGAAAAATAGTATGTGTCACTCGGTAGCAAAATTATTTTCGTCTCGGGCGTAAACACTTGTATCCCTCACTACGCTCAGGATTCAATACACCGCCCTCGCCGTAAATATACTATTTTGCTCCCTTGTGACACAAATAACTATTGTCAATAATATTCAAGTGGACATTTTTATACATTGCCATATTTCCTTAGAGTCCATACTCGCATAGATCGTCAAATTTTTGCAAACTACCGTTAGGGTGACAATGATTTTGAAGTATAAAGTGATTCCTTGTTCAGTTTTATTCAGAAAAAAAAGAACGTCTGTTTTAGGTAACTTCGAGTTAATCGTGTTTGTATCAATTACAGAATTAGAAAAATTTACTCCTGATCATGAATTGACCTTTTCACCGCCAGATGGTAAAGCAACTTGCCGTGCCACCTCACGCCACAAGGGTAAAAAAATAATGGATAAAGAAATAATGCCAACATGAAATTGGGCTATTTCAGAGTAGGTTTTCATAAATAAAAAAAATGACGGCAAATGCCGTCTTTGGCGTCGGTGTCACGAATCGTCGATGACGTGATTTCACGTGTTTGGCGGTCAAAAGGTTAAGAATCATCGTGTATATCCGAGGGAAACAAATGAATCATTCATTAAGTCTTTATTCTAGCTGCGCGCGGCTCCGCTCGCGTACAACCGAAAACCCAGGCAGAGCCACGATATTAAAGATAGCCATTTTCGATCTTTTAGAGGGAAGTATACCTTTGGTATACTACGTACTCGTGAAAAAAGAGATAACGTTTTGCCATTTCTAAATATTTTCCAATCGCAATGATTTTTTTACTACGTTATTGACACGATGAAGGACTAGGTTTATAGGTTTTCCTTTTTTTATTTGCAGTAAATTAAAATTTATAGGCACCTACATTTTAAAATAAAACGAAATAAGTGGAAGCGATCGACATCAGATTTGTCCCGAAATGTAAATTTCATATAATAACTATATAATAACTATAACTTAAAAAAGTTTAAAAACTCACGACATTTTAATTTCAAAAATGTCTGAACACGGGAGTTAAAAAGTATTGTCAGTCGCGAGCTGGTAGCTATACTTTCCTCCAAGTTAAGGTCCATTACAGGTAAAGAATTTTTTAAATTGGATCTATAGGCACATGTCTAAATAGAATAGCAAGTGATTGGCATCATCATCATCATTTTCAGCCTGTAATCGCCCACAGCTGAGCATTAAGGTCATAGCTCACTAGAGGCATCCGTCGCCCGACCCGCGCCGCGTCGCCTCGAGCGGTTAGGTATTCTTTATATGGATTTGTACGGGCATGCGCTCACTACATCAACTCCGTAGTTAGTACATTTACGAGGCGAGGCGGTGAGGGTCGGGCGACGGGTGGGTCTAGTGAGCTATGACCTTTAAGCCTCTCTTGTACGCCACTTTATCCCGGTCCCGCGCTAGTCTCATCCAGAAGTGACCCGCGGTCTTTTTTACGTCGTCAACCCATCGAGGTGGTGGACGACCGACGCGTCTTTCCTGTAAATGGTCACCAATCCGTTAACGTTTTGGCCCACCTACCGTCACGCTGCCTGGCAATATGTCCTGCCCAACTCCATTTGAGTTTGGTTATGACTTCTCCGACGTCACGCACCTTTAGTGCGACGTCGGATCTCAATATTCCTCACTCGGTCTTGTAGGTTAATGCCGAGCATGGCGCGCTCCATGGCTCTGTGCTACCCGTACTGAGGTGATTGTACCTACCACATGCAATAATGCGAGGCCTTTCCGAAATAAGTAAACTCATTAGAAAATAATACAATATATTCTACAGTCAGCACCCTATGGTTAGTAGCAGCCTTTGGCTACCCAAATAAATAAATAAATCAATACAAAATAAATAAAGAAATATTAGGGGACAGTCTTACACAAATCGACCTAGTCCCATAGTAAGCTCAGTAAAGCTTGTGTTATGGGTACGAGACGAAGACATATTTAATAGATACAAATACATAGAAAGCATCATGACCCAGAAACAAATATTCATGCTCATCACACGAATATTTTCCCTTACCGGGATTCAAACCCAAGACTAACCGGTCGTCAGACGAGAATTTGATTGGTGACAAACTCTCTCCAGGAATTAAGGATCACAATTAGGGTCAAGTGTCTAACAATGAAACAGTGGTACACAATGAAACATTGGGATATTTCTAAAATGCCGCGTTGCCAGTTCGTGCACTATATCGCATAAGGAGACTCCCGGGAACCCCCCGGGAGTCCCACGCCTTATCCTAGTTCGCAGCGGCGCCGCGTGGAAGAAGACGTGTCTGTGGAGCATTTTCTGTTTTTGCGACGAAAAAGTAGTATTTTTGATTGTTTTTTCCTTAAATAATGTTTGGAAATTTAATATATTTTATGATTATTTACCTTTAAAAATATTTCGTAGATTGACGTGGACTAGATCAGACGTTATTAGTGTTTTATTTAGCGGGTAAAATTCTGAGGTTAGTCCAATAAACCATAGGTAGTCAACAATGGAACAGTTGCACATTGAACACAATGAAACACTGTTTGTGTATACTATTTTTCGTTATTTGTGATTTTCGGAAAGCAGCATATTGCCAATTATTGGTAACATATCGCAAGTATGTAAATACTTGCGATTTTCGTAATTTTGAGACTTATTTTTAGTCGTTAAGTGATATTTTAAAGTAAGGTGATCTCTGACAATTTCTATAAATAGCAACACAATAATTATTAAAGTAAAAGATAATAAATACTATTTTGATTGAACTCGCACATTTTTTTAAATCACCTTTTACCAAAAATTAGGACACAAAATACGAGACAGACAAAAACTATTATTTTGTTTCATTGTTGAAATTGTGGTGTTTCATTGTGTACCACCCACAGATATTTTATGCTCTGAGTGTACACCAGTGTGGGCACAATGAAACATTTCCAACTTTTTGGTTTTTAATTACTTGGTGATTGGTTACACATTATTTAAAAAATATATAAATGCCATCCGATACCCAATAAAATTGCCTATATACCAGTAAAAAAAATACTTTTATCTGTAAAAACGAAAGGTGTATGACACTTTGAATTTTTAGTGTTTCATTGTTTAACACACCCTATACTTCCAGTCTCGATTTAATGCAGGCCATCAAACACAATGCTTTAGCGTCATCCATTAGTCTGACCCCCTTTTCAATGCTATCACAGTATAGGGAACGCTATGCTTTTCGTTTTGTCTCCTTTGCTAGTCACACTCCAAATATTTACACAATCTGGTAATATAACGATTCTCTAGGTCGTCAAATAATTAATATAATTTGTGCAACAAGAGAGCAAAGTTTGTTTTTGCTGCGAGTGCTAATTTTGAGTCCTGAGGAAGCGAAAGATTCTAAAATTGAATCACGAGCGTAGCGAGTGATTCAAAGTTCGAATCTTGAGCGCAGCGAAGGACTCAAAAGCACGAGATGCAAATACTTTGCCCTCGAGTAACACATACAACTTTTCACCTCAGCAGTGAGAACATATTCACATCAAAAAATATGTCATAGTATCACGTACCTATTCGTCTCAAGATTATTCAGGAAGAAAACTTAATTAGGCGTTAGTTAACTGCTTGTTTTAACTCCTCAGCGCCGGCCGCGCCGTTATTCAATACTAGAAAGGCGAGACAAGGCGCGAGAAACCAAAGGATATTTCAGTATCTAAGTATAATACGAGTGTCGCGTGACACTAACACATCACTAAAAAGTAACCGTGTTATTGTTAAAATTCAAAGATTTTACTAATACTTCATAATTTTGAAATATTTATCATGATATCACAAAGGGCACACATTAGCATATTACGTGTATCTCGCGTGCACACCAAAAACTAGCCGTACTGCCTTCGTCACGTCACTGACTTCACGATATTTCCTAGTTAGATAGAGATTTGATTTATTCTAGTAGTTTTTATGTTTAAAACCAATATCAATAAAGCAAGGATGACGAATAAATTCTACATAATAAAATCTCAAACAAATTAACAGCGCGCATCTTTTTAAAAGGGGCGGGGCCGCGCGCTTGCGTTCGGAAACTGCATCTGTGGTATACGTTCATAGAGTTTAATTTTTTTTAACTAGAATTTTTAATTAGCTAGCTTAATAAAAATCATGTTTGCCTATTTGTTATGAAAAATGGAGTTTATTCTGAAATCTTTTATGTAAATATTCTTCAATTAAAAATTCCTTTGTATAATTATTTTGGTAATTTAAACTTGTTAATTTGATAGTTTTCGAACGTGTTAGTTGTATCCGTTTTTTTCGGGTCTACTTTGAAATTCTATGGTCGAACTATGCATCGGCCTATGTCTGCCATTTTCTTTTTTCGTAAAGGAATGAAAGGGACAGTGCTAATAAAGTTTGAATATTCTGAACTGTACGACGAAATGTCAGTGCTCTGCACCAAAATTAAAAAGTTACTTTGTCTCACTGAGTGAGCAAAATCGCATTTACGGTATTCACACAGCAAAATATGCTTGTTCGAGCTGCTGAGGTGAAAATAACTATTCTTAATTTTCACAAAAAAACATGGAATAGGATTTAAATGGACTAAAATTATAATCCTAAATGAACAATTACAATTTTAATTGTCCTTAGGTTGTGCTGTATGTAGGTATGCTTCAATGAATATGCTTAAAAATGTACTATGCGCTATGCTATCTGCTGCGCTGCGAAAATGTGTTTCCGTATATTTGACACATCTCCGGTGGATATTCACCCGTAGCCTGTTATTAGAGGGGTACAAAACATGTAAGCGTAGGAACCTACTTTTCATACGTAGTTATAATAATAATATAAGCCTTTATTTCTGATTTATCCATGTTAGTAGGTACATGTATGGTTGACTAATATAAACTCATAGTTACCTATATTAAAATAAACCCTTAAATCTATAAATAATAATTTACATATTTAATTAAGTACCTACACAAAAATTGCCTGACCACCGTGAGGTTGAGCTATTTGGCAAAGCCCTGTTACCCAATGCTATCGGATATTCTTCTAGAATATATACCATGACCATCTTGACATATCGCATACCAAGGCCGCACCACACGATATTTTGCCCTATCAAACGCAGTCCATTGGCCATGGCCATTAGTGTGATCCCCTGCGACATTTCGCTAATACCACGGTCGGTGGGATTGTTGGGCAGGCATGGAGTTATTGATCCAGTAATTTATTAGCGGTTAATCTCTTATGTTATTCGTAGAATCGTAGATAGGTACCTACATCTTATTGTTTTAGGGCTGGTTCTATTAAGATCAGGCTATCGGTAAAATGTATCTGTCATTGGACAAGAATAAGAAGCGATATGGTTATGGCCGTATTTGTGAATAAGGGGGTAATCAAACTAAAAGCTGGCGCTGGTTTCTGGAAGACAAAGAATTTTGGTAATTTTTAATCTTGTAGGGAAAAGCCGCTTTGCGTCGTTGGTTTTGTTTGAGTCTTCAAGGTATATAGGTAGATGTGTCGTTACACGCTTCCCTACGGACGGTGTAAAGAGAGGAAACTGGGGACTGACTTTTTGACTTTCGAGCGCTCGACTCTTTCACTCGAAAACGGTCAAAAATTATGAAATACTATTTTGAAATAGCGATAGAAAATTTAAAAACGAGTGGTTTTACTTGAAAGGCAGTAAGGCAGCTTCTGTTGCAGTATTTTATTTATTTTATTTATACGTATACAATAAGCTAACAGCATTGACAGAAATCTATTCTTGAAGACACATGTCAAACATTAACCACAGACAACACCCACCCTCAAGAGTAGATCCATTATATTAACATTACTTTAACTAAGAATCTACTAACTCATTTTAACTAACTCTACTTGAGTTTAACTGAATAAACAAGATGTGTAACGTTATAAAATTTTAACATCATTCATCATATATAGTTTCTACTCATTCATATAACATCTATAGAAATAGTTTTTCATAACGTTACATTCACAAAAACATAATAGAAAACATCCGCATATTTTGATTGCTGGACTGTCCCACCCTCAATCAAAAAATGTTTTAACTATAAATATAAATAGGTATCTAAACCAACCCTAAAAAACCTCTTAACTTTTCAAAATTTTGTCGAGGCAAAGGGATAGTCAGTATATCTGCTAACTGTACACTCGTATGAACATACTGAATGTTAACAACACCTTGAGTAATCTTTTCATTTATAAAATGATATTTAATATCTAGGTGTTTCATCTTTTTCAGTTGTTCATGCGAATTGCATGCTTTGATAGCAGACTGATTGTCCTCATAGACAGTTACATTATAATTGTCATGAATTTGTAATTCTGATAACAGATTTCTTAACCAGCAGACATCGCTAATACAATGTGTGAGAGAGACGTACTCTGCCTCGCACGAAGAAAGTGCGACTGTCGCTTGTTTTTTTGAAGTCCAAGATACCAAGTTACCATAGATTTGTAGACAAAAACCCGACGTTGACTTTCTGTCTAGAATATCATCTCCCCAGCTCGCGTCAGCATAAGCAGTTAATAATTTATCACCGGCATTTCTTTTATATACTAGTTTTAAATCTATAGTACTCTGTATGTATCTGAGAATTCGTTTAAGGCAAGTCCAAAGATCATTACTTGCACAGTTTTGAAATCGTGACAAGTAAGTTACACTGGCACACAAATCAGGTCTGGTGCCTATCATGGCGTACATTATACAACCTATCAGCTGTCTACACCTATTTTCCAACTCTACACTTTCAGAAGTTTCTTTTTGTAGCGTTGACAAATCAAATTTCGGATCCATAGTAGTCACGCTATGACAGTCTGACATATTAAATTTATCCAAAACATTTTTAAGATACTAGGTTTGGTTCAGAGTGGTTACGCCATTTTGCAAGTCTTGTTCAATGAGAATCCCAAGATATAGACTGGCAAGTCCCAAATCTTTCATTTTAAATTCTTTTGTCATACTTGTTATGATCATGTTCAACATTGGACCAAATCCAGTACACAATATGTCATCCACAAAAACTAGTATGTACACCTTACTTCTGTCATTGACATAATAATATAAACAATGATCACTTTTCGTTTTTAAGAACTTTTGGCTCAACATGAAGTTATTAAAACGTTCATACCAAGCCCTAGGAGCGCTTTTTAAGCCATATAATGCCTTATTTAATTTACATACTTTGCCTTCTGGCACTACATAGTTTTCTGGCAAGTCTACATAAGTATCCTCTTTAATTATGCCATTTAAGAAATTTACATCTAGTTGATATACTGGCCAGTTGTCTTCAGTGCATAATGCTAATAGTGATTTGACTGTTGCCATTTTTACAACGGGCGAGTATACGTCACAATAGTCTAAGCCTCTCTGTATAAAGCCCCTAGCAACTAATCTAGCTTTATACAAATCGATTTTATTATCTTTATTCCGTTTTATTTTGAAAACCCATTTGGTGTCAATTATCAAAATCTTCGTATCAGGTTTTTCAACGAACGACCAAGTGTGGTTTTCAGCCAAAGCTTTCATTTCAGTTTTCATCGCCTCCTCCCATTTACAGGCATTCGCAGACGCCTTTGCTTCCTTTAGAGACGTTGGCTCTTCCGTATCTATGAGAGTGAAATATGACGTGTCATAGTCCTGTAGACTGGCAGGTGGTCTCAGCGTATTCCTAGGCCTTAGTGACCTAGTGTTGACATTGTCACTGGCACTGGATGTGGGATCTGCGCTTGTACCAGCAACTGAGCGATTGGGGTCCTCTTCAACTTCCGACGGTATTAGTTCGCAGGTATCAACAAACTCGTCTTCAGATGACTGAACATTGTCAGCTACTGACCTTGTACTTGTGCTCGCCATATCTTGTTCAGTGTCGGTGGCTTCAAGTATTACTGGGACATCTTGTACATTTTCTGCCAAAGTAGTTGGTGACGCTATCACCCCTCTTCTAATTGAGAAGGATTTACTTACTGGAAAGTATATCTTGTACCCTTTTGTGTTCTCGCCATATCCCACAAATATTCCCTTCTTACTCTTGCTATCGAGTTTCTTTCTCTTTTGTTTCGGGATATGGGCCCACATTTCTGTGCCAAAAGTATACTTTAGTTGGGTCACATCAAATTTCTTATTATAGAACAGCTCGTAGGGGGTTTTACCTTCTTCAGGACTCGTCCCTGCCCTATTGATAACATACACAGCCGTATTTACTGCTTCTGCCCACAGTTTCTTACTGACTTGGCGTGCTTTCATCATTGTACGAGCAGCCTCCATCACAGTACGCATTTCACGTTCAATTTTCCCATTCTGAACAGGTGTGTATGGTATTGAGGTTTGATGTTTGATTCCTTTGAGTTCAAATAGGTCCTGCATAGGTTTGTTGATGAACTCACCTCCACAGTCAGTGCGAAAAGTTTTCACAGATTTCCCCTCATTTTCACTCTTTGCGAGATATATTTTTATATTAGTTATTACTTCGCTCTTGTGACTGATGAAATACACAGTGCGAAACCGTGAAAAATCATCTTTCAGTAAGAGAAAGTAACGCGAACCACCAACAGATTCTTCCTCCAAGGGTCCACACAGATCAGCTTGCACAATTTCTCCTCGAAAGCTTGTCTTATTACAGCTTGAGTAAGCCGGAGTTTTTGAATGTTTGCCTTCAATACAGGCCGAGCAAAAATGCTGTTTCATGCATGTGATTTTAATGCCATTTTCTTGGAGTATTCTCTTTACATAAACAAAGTTTTGGTGAGCGAATTTCTGGTGATATAATATTAAGTCGCATTAATTATTGTTACATACATCAACTTTGTCAGACTTGCTTGACAGTGCGATAGAGTTATGTGACATTTTGAACATCATTTTGAATAAACGACCTTCGCGGCGGGCTAAAGTTACAATTTCATTGTTTTTGATAAACTTGCAAATATGGTTATCGGATACCATTTGCAGACCTTTATCTAGGCAACTGGCGGCAGAAAACAGATTTACCTTGAGATCTGGTACATAGAGAACCTGTTTCAGCTCCACTTCTTGCCACTCCTGTCCGTCAAATGCTTCCAATCTTACATTGCCGACACCAATAGCGTTTATAGTTGCCCCGTCTCCCATTTGAACTGGGTGGTCCTGAAGCTCTTGATAGTCACTCATAATATCCCTTCTTTTTGTCATGTGTTGGGAGCACCCACTATCCATATAAAAGCAGTCTTCTATTTGATCAAGTTGACCTGCGACTAAAGCAATAGGACTAACCTGCTTCTTAGTTTTATTATTTTTCCTGAAGAAACAGTACTTCGATATGTGTCCCGGTTTCTTGCAAAACTCACAGGTTTTATTTTTATAGCAGTCTTTTGTTACATGTCCTGCTTTGCCACATGTTAGGCACTTGATAGTAGTACTTCCATGAGTGACGAGTGCTATCGCCACATCTTGTTCCGCGCTACTTTTATTTCGCTCCTCTTCAAGTAGGAGTCGTGATGTCAGTTCATCTAACGTTTGCTTCTCACTCGGGGCAGATTCCCAGGCAGACCGGAAATATCTGTACTGCTCTGGAAGTGATATGAGGATCTTGGTGATTGACATTTTATCTGAAATTCCTTCTCCTGCTTGTTTCAGTTTGACCCGGATTTCTTCCAGTTTCGACAGGAAGTCTGATACAGTGCCCTCGTTGAATTGCATTGTAAAGAAACGTTGTGGTAAGAGATGAATGCTGACGGTCGATTCTTTGTCATAAACCGACTTTAGTTTTGTCCACATATCATACGCGGTCTCGCAAGATAGAATGTGGGTTTGTGGACCTGGCTCCATACGGGTGACAATGATGGTTTGTGCCTTCGCGTCGTCCCGGACCCATGAGATTGCATCAGCTGGTTTTTCCGGTTTTAATTTTCCGCCCGACACAATTTCAAATAATCCCTGGCCATTTAAGATTATTCGTGTTTCAAATTTCCACGTTGACCAGTTTCCACCATTTAATTTATTCACCGTTGTAGCCGAAAGTGACGTCGCCATTTTTTTGTTTTTTTGCTGTTGAACTTCCCGGTCGCAAATCCGACGTTACCCGTCGTTTTCGTTCAGCGTCACGACACGGTTTACCTGCAACAAATGAGCCAGATCTGGGCCCATAACCACTTGAAAGGCAGTAAGGCAGCTTCTGTTGCAGTATTTTATTTATTTTATTTATACGTATACAATAAGCTAACAGCATTGACAGAAATCTATTCTTGAAGACACATGTCAAACATTAACCACAGACAACAGTTTTGACCACTCGTATTCAAATTCTATTGGTAGAAAGTAAGTGCCGGTCATTTTGACACTATAAACGTAGGTATTTACTTTTATTTGATTTTCGAGCGCTCGAAAGTCAAAAATCGGTCTCCTGGTTGAAACATTCGCTGAATCCAGTAATGACTTCAATAGCTCAAATGGTTAAGAGCGAATTACTACAATATCCGGTCTGCCGAAAGATCTGGTTCAAATCCAAATCGGACGAATGTTTTTTTTCTCCTTTTCATCTACAGTTACAGTTAGTCAAGCTAAGTATTCAAAGTCTACGTTAAACAGGCAAGATTTTCCAATAAATCATCTTATCCTTTTGAGGAGTGAATAGGTACTACAATAACATTCTCGATATTGTCTTTCGTGAAGAGAACCTGCGTAAGTCTAGTTACTAAAAACTCCACATCTCAAAATAAACGCATTGTGCGTAGTACGCAATATTAATTTGCTTGAAATAAGAATATTATGGAATACCTTAATAACAGTGATCGTAACTTTAGTAGCAGTTTTGGTGCAGCGTACCTAGTGTTGTTAACGAAATTGGTGTAAAGAATTTCAGTCCTAATGCTTAATTATAATTACCGTTAATAACGTTAATATGAACCTGAATTAACAATTTTGATTGATATTGTCTATACCAATTTCGTTAACAACACTACGCTGCACCAAAAATGCTACTAGAGTTACGAATTTCGGCATTATGTTGATATAATAGTTTAAATTCGAACTTTTTATATGGCGCAAACATTTTTATAGTACGTATGTACTACAAAGGCATTGAATTGTCTCTGGACAATATAAACGTAGTGGTTATATTCTCTTTGGACAATACTCTGGATAGATGTATGTCACTGTCACAAATAATCTTACAAAATATTGGTGTTGTAAAGATTTACCATATTTTAACCATTTGGTATGTTGTATATATTAATAAATATAGAACTAAGTATAAGTGTTTATTTGTTTAGTTTCTGTCCGTGTGCAAGGTTTAAAGAAGAATAAAGATAACATGGACATCGTACATCTTGAAATCCACTCAGGGCCTCTTACTCTGGACGTTCTTGGGCGTCAGACGATCGTGTATATCGGTAAGTTGTTCTGACGAATACTTATTTAATTAATCATTTAAGATTTATTGCACGAAACTAAAACTTATTGCAGGAAAGACGGACTTAATGCCATATGGCTTTGTCCTTTTACTATATCGAAGCTGTGGTAGCCATGAAGTTCAGGCATGTGGCTGTCAAACGGCGGTCGTGGGTTCGAATCCCGGCTTGTACCTATAGGGTAGACTATAGTCACCCACCGCCACCACGTCGTTCGGGAGTTTTTCGTAACTTATGTACGGAATATTTACCGTTAGTTTTTCGGTGAAGGAAAACATCGTGAGGAACCGGTCTAATCCCAATAAGGTCTAGTTTTCCCTCTGGGTTGGAAGGTGAGATGGTAGTTGCTTTCGTAGAACTAGTGCCTATGCCAGATCTTGGGATTAGGTGTCAAAGCGGACCCCGGGCTCCTTTACGTTAGGAGGATGATGACCTTTCGTGTGCACAAATCGCACTAATTAGATTATAAGTAATTATAATATGAAATAAATATTAAGGGACAATCTTACACAAAATCTACTTAGTCCCAAACTAAGCAAAGATTGTACTATGGGTACTAGACGCCGATACAAATACTTATATATAGATAAATAAATGCTTAAATCCATAGAAAACATCCATGACTCAGGAACAAAATTCGTGTTCATCATACAAATAAATGCCCTTTCCGGGATTATTATCGCAGACATGGGATCATCCTAACTAGTTCCGACGCATGTAATAATGTACATGTTATGTAATACGCAAGCACAATGTTAACATGCTTATATTAACATTGTGCTAAGCTAACATAAGCAACAAGGTTTTTTTTCAATAAATTATTATTATTTAATAGATGGCCATCCACTGATCAAATGAAATCAATTATAGAACGCGCGAGTTGTAGCTATTTTGCCTGTGTAAAAATACACTGGCCCATTTAGGGCCAATGACGACACATAACTATGCGTCAGACGGCCGCTTTCCACTACATACGAGGAAAACTACGGGATCGGCTACGATCGTAGCGCGTAGCGATTCTTGGCCCTGAATGGGCTAGCTAAGTAAAGTTCTCTTGCTATACCATTTTACTGATATCTCTAACATTTAAAACAGCGACAATCTCAACGTCATTTAGAAATGTCTCAAGACTGGGGGTTCAGGAGTAATGGCTTCAAACGATAACGCAGGGGTGGCTATAGTTGCCCCACGGTGTCGAAATACACAGGCCAGGCGAATTGTAATCTTATGTCAATGTCATTAAGACTGTCTGTATGAATTTGATCGCCGGAATATAAAATAATCTAAAGTGCTACAGACATGAAGTGATACCTATATAAGATTTATATCGATATTTCGAACATACAAGGAAGCAGTAATTTCGACACTATTCTTGGTAACACATATCTATACCTTGTGTATTTATAACTAGCGCCCCGCCCCGGCATACATGTATAAAAATCATACTATGTATAAAAAAACCGCACGAAACTCCGTTGCGTAATAATAAATAGTTTTAAGGATCTAATAAAGCTGACTTTGTTTTATACTATGTAGTGATTCATCATCATCATCATATCAGCCGAAAGACGTCCACTGCTGGACATAGGCCTCCCCCAAAGAGTGCCAAAGTGACCGGTCCTCATTGTACCACCAGGTTACCAGGTTATATGCAGCGATTATATTTACTTAATTATATCAGTCTATAATGATATCTTCTTAATTGCAATGTTTTCGGTATCGACATACTCAGATAAAATCTAATAAATTTGTGAAAGGAAAGAACATATTTTGATGAAATCGCTTCGGGTAGTTTGACTCTCGTACAGTCACTAGGCCAGTCATTATAGATTCTGACCCGTGAATAATTAGTTCTTGGTTTTTTTTTCATAGGTCCCTCGGGGGGTGATTTTAATGTAAATCCGTGAGAACAAAAATTGTAGGAAATTCGATTCTCTACAAGTTTGGTCCCCACAATTTTTCTTCTACAGTTTACGAGATTTGGGACTGGTCTTATGACACTTCGCGACACCCATATAACGTAAATTGGCACTGCTCATCGAAATAATAAAAAAAAGTTTCAATAGCTTACGAGTTACGAAATAAAGTTCAATCTCCATGCACGCACTTTTTAGCTCTTATAAAATTATTGTAATAATTTTTTACTCCTTATTTGTGCAGAAATTAGCATTGAAAACTCGGTATGCGAACAATTACGTCCTACGACTTATTTTTTTTAAATTTAGTGTTGCATTGCTTCAATCGATTGTAGTTTGTCATTTTAGAAATAACTCGAAATGAATCAAATAATTGTGAATAGGAAAATACCAATGTATTATTTAATTACTGATGCTACGAAATAAAATCATATCGATCCACGAATCGATCGAAACCGACATATTTGAATGTGCAAAATGTTCCGTTCGAAGATATGGCATTGATTTCTGCACGTCTATCACGAGACGGCGCGCGAGCTCTCTCGATTTTTCTCGCACTATCCGTCTCTCACTTATTAGAACACATAGAACAAGGGGTATTGTGTGAATTGAGAGTATGACGCGGCCGTCTCATGATATTAGACGTTCGTTCGACGTTCTTTAACGCATTATTGACAAAAAAACCAAAGAAATGTCAATGTCACTTTGCAACTTGATTTTATTGAACAATTATTATTATGGAAATTTTTGCTCGGACGGGTTAAAAAGGCTCTTTTGATTTCACTTATTTATGAATTTACTTAGGAATATATCAAATTAATTTTACATGTGGATCCAAACACATATTCTAAATAATCTCGAGGTCTTTGCATTCGTAACGCCTTTACAGGACACTTTTGTTAGCAGACGACTGTGTATAGGCTCTCTAGTTGATTACCAAAAAATAATTATTACACAGTAATCAATCGATTCCTTATGTTAGCCACCATCAATCGTAATCGGATATTATGACAATCGATTTACTCTAGCCACATCACTCTTTACGTCATATTGAAGCTGTCAAAAGACCAATCCCAAATCTCGTAGACTGTAGGTTCGATATTTTGGAAATTAAACCTGAAAAACGCGACAAATTCAAAATATTATCATTATCTCCTATATTCAACGTTTTATATAGCTATCCATGCCGTAATCGGCAACGGCGACCCTAGCTAATTACGAGCGTGAGCTCTAATATGGCTTGCAAAGCCGAACTTCGTTTTAAAAACTCTATCGCAGGTAGGGCAGTAAAGTTGTCCAGAGTCATTATAAGTATAATTATAGGAGGGTTTCGGCCGGGATTTACGTATCTGACGTTTCACATCCAGGTCAATGAGACGAGCGTCTTTAAAGTTCTTTACGCTCACCTTAACACGAGAACGCCATTCTGGCCGCTGTGAAGCTAACTCCTCCCATTTATCAGGTGGTATACCGCAGGCAGTTAGGTGGCGCTTAAGCACGTCCTTTAACGTAGGTGCTGCCCACCTTGCTTCCGTTTACCAGCTGATAGCTGGGAGTAGAAAACGGCTTTCGGTAGTCTGCAATCACTCATACGCCAAACATGTCCACACCACCTTAGCTGACCCTTCATCAAGAGCGCCTCCATGCCAGGCATCATGCAACGACGAAGTACTTCAGTGTTGGGGACGCGATCTTGCCATTTTATACGCAGCATGGAACGTAGACAGCGTAAGTGGAACGTGTCTAGCAAGCGAATGTCGCCTTTGTACAAACAAAGCATGAATGAAGAGAAACAAAGTTGTAGAGAATCAAATTCTGAGCAATTTTGGTTCCCACCTTTTTCCCCCCAAAATCGATCCTAGAAGAAAAATTGTGAGGACTAAACTTGCAGAGAATCAAATTTCCTAGTTTCTGTCCTCACGGTTTTACTGTAAAATCAAAAATGGCCGAGTTATTCAAGAAAAACCTTTTTTCGAATATACGCAGAAGCCCGATTCGGTCTACTTTTTAAATTACACTCCCAGTGGGGGGTCACTGGGAGGGACCTACGAAAAAAAAACCAAGAACTAATTATTCACGGGTAGGTTCGGTTATTTGGATAAAATGATTGGCCTACACTTGCAATAGATTTAATATCTGAAGCGACATATAATTTAAAAATGTGTGAGTTTCTACAAATACAGCTGTGTCACTAAATTTTGTTGTCCCAATATAACAGGCCATAACTCTGGTGTATTGCAATAATTCACAAACAGGATCGGCAACATATCCTTTTTACCATAGAGGCATTTCGTCTTAGTAACTGGCCAAATCGTGGTTTCCGTTTCGAAATATAAGGTATTTGTTTTAAAAATCAGTTAGCAATCATTATAATTACCTAACTACCGCTTCCAATATTCCATGGCTGTCGCTAACACTGAGGAATTATTAAGGAATTTTCCCGGCGCCACGCGTGGCCCAGAAAGTTCCAGATTAACCTAGAAAAACGTGATTTGTAGGCAAGTTTGGCACGACCACCGGACTTGGCAGCCCCGGTTCCCACTCAATAAGTTTACCAGTGTTCTTGGCCCACTGCGCTCTCATAAGATTTAATGAGAGATTTTAACAGACCAACTTATACGGATCGTCGTTTAGATAAGTACCTTCTTATTTTTTATTTATTTATGTAATTAACTATGTGTCATTTAGGGGGAGACTTTTGTACACCCGATTACAAAGTAATCGATACGGCCAAAATACAAAAATATATACCTATACATGATTTTATATAGAGGTACATATATCGCCGTAACATTAGCTATGTGTGCCATGACATGATCATTAATCTCAGTATATTGTAGTATTCGGGGCGCAATCTGAATCATACAATTTGCATTCCAATTTGAATTCAATTTATTTCGCTGTAACACTTTAGATCGGCGCGTTTATTTTGGAATGTGGAAGATATTAATGTCACAGACTGACACGCCGTTGTATTGTAAAATAGTCACTTTATTGTATTTTCTTTCTGCAAATATTTGTAATACTGTACTGGTTTTCAATTGTAAAGGAGATTTGATGATGGGACGTAAGGGGGATGATTTTAGGGATAGACATCTCAAATTCGATCCATTATTACTATGGATATACTAGTAGGTAATATAATAACTATTGAATTATTGAATATGCAGTGTATAGAAATATTATAATTATCAGGGTCTCACAAAACTGTAGGAACAGTTTGTCTGTGTGATGATTTGTACAGTCAGCATCAATAGTTGCTACGCGGGTCAAGTGCCCAAAATGAGCTACACACGACTCTAATGTCAAGAGGATAAGGACGTCTATATCATTTTGAGCGTGCTATTTTACGTAGCTACTTCTGCTGCTGACTGTACTTCTTAAAGTGTAGCGTTAACTATCTACATTTGAACAGATTTAAACCGTAATTTGACCAAGGTCAAATAAATTGCAATTTCCAACCGTTTCACGGCTATAACCTCAAATAGATAGACAGACAGCTTGATGGAAAGGGCCCTAGGGACGAATAAATCACGGGTCGCTAAAAATATCCCTGAGGGTTGAAATACCAGCCCTATAGGTTTAACATTTACTTGACTCACGCCACGCTATGGGCTAACTAAAGTGTGAGTCATATTGGCACAGACACGTGTTTTCCATCTACACCAACCAACCCTTAACTTGAGTCGCTATCTCACTGCAAATCAGTCAATAAAACGCGCAAAAAACGAGTATAGCATGTGAAAAGGTGGTTCACCATGCATAGCGTATACGTATAAGAAGGGTGCTTATTGTAAATATATGAAGCCATACCACTAGCATAGATAAACATATATATACGGTGGAACATGAACCACTCAAGTGGGACCTGTATTAATGGAAATACTGCTATAATTGTCACCTGAGGCCCTAGCACGGTAGGTGTCTTATCGTCACGTTTTACGTGACGTTTCAGTACGTTTTCGCCTTAAAACGCCTTGTTATATTTCGTAACGAATTAATATTCTCTATGTATAGAGTGGGACTATGGAACCTATTTTTTTTCAAATGTGTTTGAGATGTCGATTACCTACTACATTTTTTTTAAAATTATTACGTATAGGTACCCGTTTGACCACTACCTCACCTGATGGTAGGTGATGATGAGGTCGAGATTGTTACATGCATACCTAGATAGTGTGCCTATACACTCTCGTCTTGAAAAGATCCACGTTATATGTAACTGGGAAAAGGTTTGCTGGAAGTGAGTTCCACTCTTTGGCTGTGCTGGCTAGAAAACTGGAAGCAAAGCGCTTCGTGCGAATCAGTGGTACATCAATAACATAAGGGTGGCGCAGTCGTGGGCGCCTATAGTCCCACGGTGGCGAAATGGTGAGGGCGGAATTGTTGGTGAGTAAGGTCGCCTTTTTTTTTAAGGTAGCTAAAGCTCCCGAGGATGTGTTGTGTTGAGAATGTTGAGAGTGAGGGACCCGCGTTTGTCTGTAGCTACCAACACAACGAATCCTCAAATCAATAAAGGGTCGGCAACGCACTAATGATTCTTCTGGACTCGCAGGAGTCCTTAGGCTACGGTGTCTGCTTACCACCAGGCAGACCGTAGTGTAGTAAAAAAACTTATGTTAATAAGACCAGAACATATTACGAAACCGTTTACTTTCTTACATCTACCTGAGTTTAGGTATATCCAAATTGCTAGTCTCTTAATTGGTATTCCAAATATTCATGTTTCGCTATACTTAAGGTACATCGTAATCGTCGACAATGTTCCCAAATCTCATATTAGACGCTTTTGGGCAGTTTGGTATTTTATTCCATAGCGCCGGAATTAAAGTTAAACACGTACTTTAGATTTCCAGATAGTCTTCCTGACATCGTAGTCGCGTGCTTCAAAGCCGACAACACTAAAATTAATGGATAGCTTCAAATTATACCTAGAAGTAACGATTTCAGTTAGTCACGTTCTTATAGTAAGACAAATTTGCGTCGTCATCCAAAGACATAGCGTATTAAATTGTATGCCATGTTACTCCAGCCTAGTTGGCTTCGTTTGAAATCGAACCTTGCAAGTTAGGTCGACAAGTTTACCGAGGTCTTCGACTGGGTATTTGTTTGGCAACTCAGAGAACAAATTATACGACAAATTTCTTGATTTTTACAACAAAAAATATAAGAGATCTCCTAATTAATAAAGTTAAATTAGGAAACTTCTTAGCTTCTGTATGAAACAGCCAACGTGTCACATCTCCCTTGTCATAGGTCACAAGTAACTTGCCAGTCCAGGAAGAGCATCTGCTTACTTTCCAAACCTTGTATATCACTTTAACACTTTAAAGAAATCAACCGTGTTACCCATAGCAAAAGGTTCCTTTTACGATTTTCGATTGACTTGTAAGGGAGTTGTGGTATTGGGTAGTCGATAAGGTTGAGAATCCTTTGCAGTGATGAAACACTGGGTCTTAATTGATTTGTAACTGGTTGGAGTGTTTGCTTTACTCGATTTGATTGGTTTGGCGAATCAGTGGATGTCAAGTGAATGAAGGATGCATTTACATAGTCAGCAGCTAGTGTCAATCTTGATCAAATTGTAACTTGTCAATTAAGAGGTTAGATAAGTGATGAGGTAAAGTAACTGGTCCTAATGGATATTTATTTAGTTACCGATTGTCATCGTAACATCTTGTCACAGTTCTTTGCTTTCTTGAGAATGTAAGTTTCCGTGGAACCATATTTTATAATGATTTTAGCGGCTTATTTTGTAGACAGTATAACTTTTGGGGATTGTACATTTCCGCTTTGCTTAGGGTTTGTGGAAGATATAATGGTAAATTTACCGTTTCGTTTAATTCCTCGAACTTCCAAGTCTAATAAACGAATAAATATAATACAGTATTAAGTAGTAAGCAAAGATCGGGGATAGCTTATCTATTTTTATATGCTAAGAAAATCTACTAAAAAATCTGAGAGGGACCGTCTTAAGTAGCGACCACACCGGTGCGTTACGCTGCGTATACGCGTTGACGTGTCGTATGCGTCACGTATTCTTCATACATTTTGCTGCGTTTACGGTGCGTTAGCGTATTTTGAGCAGCGGTGTGGTCGCTCCTTTAGTGTTCAATTAATGCTAATTATCCATAAGCCTTTAATGAGTGCCTGGATTCTTATAATAAAATCTTTCTGAGAACAGCGCAAGGCTATAAGAGCTTGCCTGCACCGAGCCTAGAGGAGCTATTAGCCACATAGCACTGTAAATTATATACCACTTTAAATATGTAAGTCTCTTGGCTGTGGGGTCGTTGTCATTCTGTTCGTATTCTCTGCTGATGTTTTGAGCTACCAAATGTTTGATCATATTATCCGAAAGACGTCCATCATGACTGGTCCTGCATTCAGCGGACTCCCGCGACTTTTACCATAGGGTAGTCAAATTCTGACTGGTATTGGTTATGTATTTCTTAGGAAAAGGAAAGTGAAATAATGCTATGGGAAGCTAAAGGGGGGAGAGAGATTTGTTACTCGGGTGTTGCACTCGATCCGTGCTGCTTGTGAAACGTTGCGGGGGTGTGTGTCCGCGTGGACTCGCTCATCGGGCCGAGCTCTGGAGTGACGCTTCGCCCCTTCGGCCCTACGTGGAGCTCGGCTTTCGGCCGCCTTGCCCTCAGGTTCGCTTGGAAGACACATGGGGGTAGTGTTTCCGAGAGCGCGCTCTGAAGGGGCGCTTCGCGCCTTCGGCCCTATGTGGAGCTCGGCCTTCGGCCGCTTTGCCCTCAGGTTCGCTTGTAAGACACAATGGGGATAGGGTTTCCGAGAGCGCGCTCTGAAGGGACGCTTCGTGCCTTCGGCCCTACGCGGAGCTCGGCCTTCGGACTCACATGCTTCGCCGCTCACCTTCACAAGGTCTACATTTACATACCACAAATTGTATAATTATATAGATCGTTTTCAAAAATCGTGTAGGTATCATAATTATACTTTTGTTGCTTTGTCAGCATGTATATTTTTGATCTCGCCTGAAGACAGTGAATATATTTATCTAGCAAAACAAGCAGCTGAAGCAGAGGCGCTGAACTTTGAAAAATTCTCCACGGTTTCCCAAGGCAGTATGGTCAATCATGATATAGGTTCTCTCAATGACCAGGGCTAGTTATACTGTACAGTGTACACAGTGCGACCGAACATATATAACTAAGTTCGGCTTCGTTCGGCATATAACTCCTTAATCAATATGAACGGGTCAATAAGCGCTTCCTATTTACTCTTTTATATCGACGTTACCAAACACTTACCCTCTTTTGACCCGTTGCGCCCCAATTTGTGCTCTACATGACACAAGCATGTTAATCAACAGATTTCCATGGCACTTTTAAAGGGGCCCTTCGACCCGGGCCTTCCATTAAGACAATTACGCCCGGGTTATTTTAATCCCTCACGTTTTAGGCTTGCCAAGTTTAATGAAAATATTGCTACATGCGGTTCGGCGGGCGATTTTTGGAATTGGTTAGTGGAAATGAAATGGATAAACAAGAAAAGCCGGAAGGATTTTGCCTGAATAATTATAGTTTTTTTACCCGGAAATTATGCTACTTTTTTTCACCGTCAAAGCTAAACGATGATCGAAACGGGATTTCCTACATACAATGGCTTCGATACGCATTTCATTTTTGTCTGCCCACAGCATATTAAATATCGCAGAAAGGTTTGCGCCTTCTGAAAAGCCTTCCACTATGTCGTATTATTAATATTTTCCTCGCTGCTCCATAATCCTTTATGCATTGAATAGCTAAGTGATACGCAGAATCATCAGAATACATAAGTCTCGCTTTGTTTAATAAAATGAATTCGGTTTTTTTTAATGAATTAATTTTAAGGTAATAATGGTCAACTATGGTATCGAATATATGCGTTGAAACACTTTTTGCATATTGTACCGCTGGATACCTGCATTGCCTCTTAGACGTGCGGAGGACTTGTATCGATACTGCCGATCATCACGCAGGTATATCGTACCATCCTTAACAAGATTTATGAAATAATCTTAACTATTCGATTCAAAACGCTCTCACGGCATTTGTTTCAAATGGCGCAGCCATGCACTCGCGTCGATACCGCAGTATTAAACCCTCGTTCGCCGTCAGACAGCGTACGTTCTAGAAATTTCCATAAAGGTGACGTCACGAGGGGTGGTTGAATTGATGAAGTGAGTCAGGAATTTCTGGAATGTATTGAAGATCAATGCCCACAATATAATACTACGTGTATAAAATTGCTATGACATGATGAGTCTTTATCAGAGATGACGGCCACAGGGAAACTGTAATACCTATGTGCTCATATTTTCTGTTATGTAACTAGGAGTCTATTTGAAAGGAAGATACTTTTAGAACCACGGGTTCAGGGGTGGAGGAGGAAGAGCTAAATAATTTACTTTATGCTGATAGCAAATGCATTGATTACTATAGAAAAAAACCGAATCGCTGTATGTGGGCCGATATTATTTGAGGACTTCCGTCGATTCCCCAAGATCATCACCAATGGCACTTCATTCGTTTCAATTTCAACGGAATCATCAGAACCTGTGACGTACTTTTGCACTTTTAAGTACATTTGATAAGTCATCCTGTGGTCTTCATCATCAATTCCTCGCCACCAAATTTATGATTTCCGGACGTAAATACACTAGTTATAATAGGAAATACCAAAATTACTACACGCGTGCCTAATAAAATTGAGGAGTTCCCTCAATTCCCCATGGATCCCACCATCTTACTGAATTTTGGAAAAAAATGGGACCCACCTGTAAGCACATACATACAACAAAAAAAAAATCGAATCGGCTCATCAATGACGGAGTTCTGAGGTAACAAACATTAAAAAAAAATACAACCGAATTGAGAACCACCTCCTTTTTTTTGAAGTCGGTTAAAAAGTGAAGCTACGGTAGCTCATGCGGCTTTCAAGCGGCGGTCGTAGGTTCGAATCCCAGCTCGTTCAGTCAACAGCATCAATAAATATGCCATAACAAAAGCTGGCAAAATATCTACTCTCTGGGTTGGAAGGTCAGATGTCTGCTGCCTGCTGGTCGCTTTCGTAAAGAGAGCCGTTGCCAAATCTTGGGATTAGGTGTCAAAGCAGGCTTCGGGCTCCTTTGGAGCACTACCGGGAATAACGCTAGGAGGATGATGATATATATGTATACTGCAGTAGAAGTAACTCTTAAGTCGATAAAAATGTGGAGTACATATGTACTCCACATTTTTATCGACTTTTGTAGGGTAGTGAAATATTGTGCATCCATATCTCCGATGACGACTTGCTGGTACAACAGTCATCTGCGATCATATGACAAGCCCCCCGATTCTGCAACTTGTTTTAAGCTCACCCCAATTCTCACCCACAAATATATCTTGACACCGCAATACGTAGTAGGTAACTAAGCGTACCTTAGAGGTCTAATTTCGCGACGGGTGACCGGCGTGGTGAGCCGCATTAGCGCGTAACGAAAAAGCCCTGTGCAACCCGTGTCGAAGCGTCAGAAATAAAGGTTAATAAATATAGCGTAAGACCCATGTAAAATAATAATATAAATATAAGTAACACTTTCTACGCAGAACTACATACCCACCCTTTAAGTTTTCGTAGAGTTCAATTTGGTTCAATGTGTAGCGCACGCTGCTTTCATGCACTCTGAGCTAACGTACCAGACCGAGCGAGGGGGCGCGGGCGTACACTACATCGATATCGGGTTCGCGTGAGATATCGAACCATTGTCCCCTGCACTGCAGAAGAATATCCTGAATATCATAATAACGTTGCCTGACAACTATCATGAGCTGTTTTTTAGCACTTTGTGTATACTCCTAGGTAGTTACTTCTGCTACAAGCTGTACCTACATAGAAATGAATCGCATGAAGTCGCGAGCGGAAGCTAGTAAGGACATAAATCTCTGTATGGGACTCTATTATCAATGTCATAAAGGCGTGTACAGTTCAGTAGGTACGTTTTAATGTCGTTATTTTTATGTACTCGTACGTATATTAATCCCCCTTTTTATGCGTTAGCTGCGCATACCACTCAGGCGCAGGGGGTGACCCGAGTGGTTATGTGGAACTCCCACATGAGCTGAAGAGACCCACAGAGTAACAACTAACCCCCCTAACTAAATGAATACCTGATTATAATGTAATGATTCTTGATTCACATGTTGCTTTTCCTTAACACATTTTCATGGCAAGTTGTTTTCATGACGACATATTTGTTTGCATAATTTCGTATATTCTTTGCTAGGTACAATCTAGGGGAGCGAGCATTTATTTACATACAAATAAATTTGCGAGGAAATAAAATAGGAGTTCGTTTCCCCTCGGAGCTTCTCTGAGTACTTCGGTTGCTTTTCCCGAGACGGTGTTGCTTGACTCCTTGTTTCACCTCTCTCGCTGCGAGGAAACTTGCACTTTAATTCATGTTCGATAAAGTTAATTTTTAAAAGAGCCAGATAAGAGGTTGTGTAATTAAGATTGCCGTTGAAGTGGTTGCTGGTTCGAAATGGTGACCGACGTTAAATCAAAGGACACCTTTGTAAAGGTAAAGATGTCAAAGATCAGACGGGAATCTGTAAATAAAATCTAAATTGTTTCAAGTTTTAAGTGCTAATAATAAGCGGGGAAAAGAGAATTGGAAATTATTTTCAAATTTGTCGATCTCACATTTGAATAGGGAATTATGTTCGTCATTGAACTACCCCGGCGGTCAATTTATTTATTTATTTAAACTTTATTGCACAAAACAAAAATGATGTACAAATGGCGGACTTAATGCCAAATGGCATTCTCTACCAGTCAACCATAAGGCCAAACAGAGACACTTAAAATTGGTGCAGAGTAAATGATCAATATTTAGAGCTTAGTACAGACTTATAAAAGCATAATCCTACATATATAAAATTACAAAATTACATATTATTACTTATATACAAAGATATGATACACTAATATATATGGGACGATGGACGCTATGCAAATTCTTCTTCCAGCAGATGCCTACGAAGCATTCGCTTGAAAACTAATTTGCTTGGGGCTTGTCTTAAAGGGAGAGGGAGAGCATTCCAGAGACGGATTGCCTGAACGGTGAAAGAACTTGAAATGAAACCAGTATGGTGAGAAGGCATTGTAAGTTTGAGTAAGCGGGAGGAACGCAGTTCACACCCGGGGCGCGGAGTTTCGAAGACGAATTTCTGTTTTAGATAACCTGGCGCAGAAGGCTCGAACAGGATAGAAAATAAGGTACAGAGGGTACGCAAAGATCTGCGACGACGAATTGAAAGCCAGTTGAGCTGACGGCGGTAAAAGGATACATGGTCGTATTTACGAAGACCGAAGATAAAACGTATGCCATTGTTAAGGAGGCGATCCAACTTATTTAGAGACTCCTGTGAGATATTAGTAAGGCACACATCTGCGTAATCAATAATTGGTAACACCAAAGCTTGCACAAGTAGTTTTTTGGTACTTACTGGAAGAAAACTCTTATACCTATAGAGAGTACGCAACGTAACAGAGACCTTCCGACATATTTCCAGAAGTTGGCCGTTCCAGGAAAGCGTTGAGTCTATAACTAGGCCAAGATCCCTAACCTGGCTGGAAAATGGGATAACAGTGCCATCAAAAAGAATCGGTGCGACTGAAGCTGAGCCTAACTTAATAAGTTGCCGTTGACCTCCCAAAATTATAGCCTGGCACTTCGTTGGATTAACACTTATCCCAAAACTGCTAGACCATTCCGCGATGTGATCCAGGTCTCTGTTTATAAGAGAAATGGCACAATCAATGTCTTCTACTGCAGCATGGGCATACAGTTGCAAATCATCTGCATACAGATGGTAAGTGCTACGAATCCTGGTGGTAATAAGATTGATGAATACCGAGAAAAGAAGAGGAGACAAGATCCCACCTTGTGGTACCCCAGAGCTTAACTCGCACCAGCCTGAAAGCGAGCGACGGGCATGTACAGCCTGAGTACGAAGAGAAAGGTAGGATGAGAACCAGTCAATCGCCTTTGAGGAGACCTTCAGATGTGTAAGGGTGGCAAGAAGCAAGTCATGGTCAACCGCATTAAAGGCATTGGAGAAATCTATAAGCACCAATACAGTCACTTTAGAAGATTCCATTCCAGAACGTATGTCTTCAATCACATTGAGAAGTGCTGTGGTGGTACTGTGTCCTGTACTAAATCCCGACTGAAAGGCAGATAGAAGATTGTTTGAATGAATGAACTTGGAAATTTGTTTGTGAGCAGCAGCTTCGAGAATTTTGGAGAGAAAAGAATAGAGATGGGTCGGAAGTGATTGAGAGCACTGGGGTTAGAAGTTTTTGGGAGTGGGATAACATAGGCCTGACGCCAACACGAAGGAAAGACCCCAGTGAGCAAGGACGTGTTAACAATATGGGAAATAATGGATAAAACGCAGTCTAGAATGAAGGTGACCATGACTCTGCCCACCTTATCATGACCGACAGCTCTAGACCTGACAGACATGACAATCTTACGAATTTCATCATAAGAAACCGGGACAAAGGAGAAAGGTTCAATGTCTGGAGAGGACAGAGACGCAATGAAGCACAAGGTTTTAAATTTGACTAAGCGGTTTAACGAAGAGGTATGGGAGAAATGAATATTTAACTGGTCCAAGGAAAAAGGCAAGTCTACATCGGCCTTGGCTTTACCAATGCCCAGAGTCTTTAGGAATTTCCACATATCCGCAGGCGACGAGCTTGACAGGTTCTCATGTATGTAACGTCGTTTCGCCGCCCTTACCATCTGATTGCAACGGTTTCTAGCAACTTTAAAAAGTCGCCAGTTCTCATCGCACCGATCCCGCTTGTAGGCACGAAATGCCCTGTCACGTTTCGTCATCGCCAATCGCACACCTCTCGTTATCCATGGGGCTGGTGGCCGTTTCAGCCGCACTCAGCCGCACCGATTCTTCTTTGATTCGTGTTACGTGTTTCGCGCGCTTACTTCTACGAGTGCTAAGCTTTTTTGGAGTGAAAACTTCTTTATCGGCGCTGAGCACTTTTCGTGATGGGCAAAAATTGTTAAACTCGCGACAGATTTTGTGAGATCTCAGGAGGTCACGCGTGACCGTAGAATTGGGAGAGATTCGGGACGAGGTTTGGGGGCGGGGGAAAACGGGGGTTTGACTAGGGGCACATAGTATATCAGGTCGTAACACGTTTTCCTTAAATGCACATTCCATTTTGTTTTATGAAACTTTTATATTTTGCTGTTAGCCGATTCGACTTCATTCAAAACTGAACACTATTCGTAAGAGCATAAAGCCGTTAAACACTTTTTGCAATTGCATATTCTGCAAATAAATTTGTAATTTAGTCCACGCGTCCTTTACCGTTTTGCTATTGAGAAGAATTCGAATAGTTCAAACTTGGACGTTATTCCTAAAGAGATAAAGCTTTGAAAAATATTTGGCAATGGCAAAAACAAATTGGTATTTTATTTCATCGTCTCCTTCATCAATTTTGATGAGTTAAGTAAATTCGAATAGTTTGAATTTGGACGTTATTCATAAAGAGATAAAGCTTTGAAAAATATTTGCAAATGGCAAAAACAAATTAGTATTTTATTTCATCGTCTCCTTCATCAATTTTGCTGAGTTAAGTTGAACTATAGCGTACTACTAATAAGGTTGTTATTAGATATATTGGCACGCAGGGTGAGGGAGGGGGGAGGAAGGGGCTTTTTTTGCAAAATTAAAATTATTCAAGTTTTCACTTCTGCCGGCACTCACGGAGTGCAACCCGGGCTTTTTTTTGTATAGGAATGAAAACGCCAGAGACATTGAATTACTTACAGAATAAGTATTAAGTAGTATAGTCACTGCAAAAATATGAGTGCATACAACTTACTCATAAACGGCGGACATTAAGAGCTATGGGACATATTTATGAGTAAGTTGTATGCACCCATATTTTTACACATGACTGAACACAATGTCCACTCCTTTATTAAATGTAACTAAAGCTTCAATTTTCCTTTTTTTGTAATTATAGTACTATATTAATACTTTCAACGGCGTGGTATAATTATTCGGTGCGGCAATAACCCTGACAAAAGTTGTGTAAGCGATCTATGTACTTTGGAAGGTTACCAAAGAGAAGTGTAAATTTATTTATTCGCCAAAAATGGGCCGGCTTGGATTCAAATTGTAATGCGAAATCTACATTTCAAACAAAAATGAAGTAGGAGAAGAGCGTCAAGAGCGATAGAGATGGTAGGTCTTTTTTTGCATTTCAAATTCGCAAAAGTTCCAAAAAATGCTAAATTGAATCATGGAAAATAATTCACTATAGTTCTTTCAAAACCGTTATAATATCAAACTGTAACACTCAGTGAAACTCGGGTAGTTTCCGATATGAATATGTTTACTCGCTACGTCACTGCACTCTTACACTTCGGATATCAAAGGGAATCTATACTTACTATACAAGCTACGGGAACACAACGATAGCGTGTTTCACCAATGGAACACCACCATCTACTACAAATGGAAACAACTAAACATTGTATTTAGCCTAAAATGAGCAAAGTTAATGAAATAGTTGGATTTTTTTGGCATAACACACTTGGTCCCATAGTAAAAGTTGCTCAGAATCATGGATAGATTCACATTTCGGTATTTTGTATCCGCAGGGAGCGTACATTTCATGCCGGTTTCGCCATAATGACGTATTCATATAATCACAGGATGTTTCAAAAAACGTAGTGACACGACTTAGTAACCGTAAACGTACGTATTTGATGTTGCTTTCTTTTGGTGGCAAACTTTGCTGAACAATAAATTTGTTTATTATCTATAACTAAACATGGATTTATTTGGCACAATAATTTTATAGCCTGCATGGCGACTTTGGCCACTAGCAAAGCCTTAAGTTTCCTGATCTTATTAAATTTAATTGAAATGTTGTTTCCGTACGTCGCCTATTTGTGACAAAGAGTAAACTTTGATGTGACAATGTCAGATAAAGTTCTTTCAATGTCCGTCTCAAGTGTCAATATATTAGATCTACTTAAACGGAAGAGGTTGATTAGATAACAGTGATTAATCATTGATTTTCCATTATTATGTACGGATAAATAAACGTTCGTTATGCCGTTGCTCTTTTCAAACTTTTTCCATCCTGTATGTAGCTTGACGTCACACGCCTGTCATCGGCATGAAATGTACGCTCCCTGTGTATCACGAATTTTATTCCAGCATGTATATCAATGAATTGTTAGACAGTAAAGTGGAAATATGCCCAGATAGCTGATGGTTGTGGTTCACCAAGCCACAACATACATGGCAGTCGCATCAAATGCATGCAGTGCCAACCACTAGTCCTCTCATATATGCACACACCACACAGCCCGGTCGCATTATTTTAGTGCGTATTTGGCTTACGCTATTTGGTGACATAAGTTAGCATCAAAGAGTAAAGTATGGTTAGCATGTTCAATGTGTACAGTTAAGGAATTTGATTCGCGTAGCGTACCGTTTCGCTGTTCGCTGATTTATTGCTTGAAATCCTACTAATATTATAAATGCGAAAGTGTAGATGTTTGGATGTTTGTTACTCAATCACGCTTAAAAGGTTGAACCGATTTGTAGGGGCGAATTTTGAAATTCGGCGCCCCGGGCCAATAAGTTTCGCCGCCCCAGAAGTCAATGAATGGCGCGAAAACCAAAGAAAATGCAATCGGGCAGCTGCCGCCCCTGGCGGATTGGCGCCCCGGGCCATGGCCCGGTTGGCCCTAGGGTTAATACGCTCCTGCCGATTTGAATGAAATTTTGCACGAAGATAGGCTATAAACTGCCTGGATTAAAATATAGGATAGTTTTATCCCGTGTCCACGCAGACGAAGTCGCGGGCGGCAGCTAGTATGGATATATCTTAGGGTTTTATATTCGCTCTAGCAAGCGAAAGTGTTGACAACGACAATCGATGACGGGAAAGTTCGGAGGCTAGTCCGAAATTGTTGACTTTTCTTATACGCAAGCAAACTTCTGTTCTGTTGCTGGTAGTAATAGTAACAGCTAATCGGACAAAGTCGGCTATATTCGATCGTGGTAAGAAAGAAATGCTAATACTGTCTTTGTCATGTGCCATGGAAAATTTTCTAAATATGTCAAACGGTGACATGAGCTCTGAAAAGTTCGGTAAATAAAAAGCCGCGTTCACATTTGTCTGTCGTGTTGTGTTGTTAATGTTGTGATGCATCAGAACGGTATCGGTTTCATACATTTAATATGGTTGCGTTTAGATTTATCTGATGCCGTATGTTGTGACGGCTTATGTTGTGTCGCATCACAAGCGATCCCGGTCCGCGTCAGAACGGGTGAGGTGCAGGGGGCGGTGCAGCGACACGACACAGTGCATCAGACCAGTGTGCACGCGCCAGTGTTGTGTTGTGACACGTCATAGCCACACGTGAAGTATGGAAATGCGTCATAACACGTCAGATAAATGTAAACAGCAGCCATCACGACAGAGAACATCACGACACAACACGACAGACAAATGTGAACGCGGCTTAAACATGTCATACTGAGGCACAAACATCATGTTAGCGTTGCAGAGAAAGATAATTAGCTCTTAGTATTATCGATATCAAATTCCTTGACTGAACGACGTATGTAGTTAGGTACCTATAGTGTGTAACTAGATTACATTTGTACTATGTCAGTTATCCTGCATGATGTTTCTAACATGTCACAATTGACAATACCGGTAGAAAAGGAACGATGGACTTTCCCGAAAGAAAGAATATAAATATAAATTCTGGTAGTAATTCAATAAAGACACAATATTAAGACCTGAGTCCTCCTTATACTGTAGCCATGTCTATCTGATCTGCGGCAATCTCAGAGATTCTTGATTCCACAGCGCCTTAGCGTAATGGACACTACTTATTGTGGTAAATTTTAAAAGAATCTAATATCATAATTTTGATATGCATTTATTTAGCCACCGGCTGGATTCTGAAAATTTTAACGAGCGGTGTTCAATGTTTCGATGTTTGAAAATGGCCTTATTCAATAAGGTAAATTAACATCTCGTTTTTGGGCAAGTCTCTGAATTGGTCCTGTAAGTATTGCAACTTGTACCAATGAAATATTGAACAGGATTTTGCCTTTTGTGTACGGAATACGGGAAATGATAATATCGTATAGTTTCTGCGCTTTCGAAAATGGTGGTTAGATACTTATATTGTATGCATGTATACGTTATATCGGCCACATCATCTCGCAGTTGGCTGTTCTCAATATGCTGATTCAGCCTTAACTAAGCAAGTCTATTGTGCCGTACTCCGTTGGGCAAACTTGGCTTCTGTTTGTTGATGTACTTGGCCGTTGACTATATTACCTGGGACTGGGAATAGTTTGGTACGTTCACCGAGTATTTCTAACTTTGAACTGAATTTATGTTGTGTGGATGCTCGGGGTTGCGTGGAGTTGAGAGTTTCGCTCTAGCTTTCAACCAAAATTTACCACTGTAGAAAAAGATAAAAATTGCAACTGAAGCCCTTTTATATGAGACCCCACTTGATCTATTAACTAGACTTTGAATTTAAACTCCCCTCATATTTTTTATTGTTCCAAATTTCAAATTAATAGCATAAATAGTTCCTGAGATAGTTAACGTTGTGACAGACGGACAGACGTACAGGGTCGTCTTTTACCTTTTTGGTACGGAACCCTGAAAAGCTTCATGTTGATAATGATAACCACCTAGTTTTTCAAACGTTATATAAATAAAAACAGACTGTGAACGACAGGACTTATTAACGCCGACGGCACAGTGATAATGCGTAAGAAAGAGTAATATTTGTTGTAAACCTAATTTAAAGTCCTAGATTGTATAAGAAAATAAAGATTCCCCATAGTTAGAACCCCCATATTTATATTTTATATTGGTTGACAGTCATATTTATTAAAGAGCATAGCTAGAAGCATATTTACATTGTTAAATTCATTAAAAGTAAAGTTTATTGTAATTTATTACCGAGAGCGCAGGAGATGATGCCGCGGCGCGCGCGCCGCGCAGACTGACCGCTCAGTATGGAGAGTATATCAGCGCAACTAAACCGTAACGCGGGCCAGGGCCGCCGAGCCCGAATCGCCGCTCGAAGCGGCGCATTTTCACTTTGATTTTATCATGTTTGTCATTGTATCTTTGTATCTAATCAAATAATTGTATCAAACCCCCAGCCAGCTGAGGAGCATAAGAGCGGCCCCCGGCCGTACTTTGTCGCCGCTTAGGCACCATCTCAAGTCCGGCCCACAACGGGACCTCCTGGACTGTATCCTGGTGGCCCGCTTGGGAGAGCTGGACTATTGTTCACCAGGGCTCCAAGCCTGGATAGCGGCCTACGTTAGGCTCACCTCCTTCCTGCTGGGGGACGAAGACACCGAGCTCCAACTCGAGGATCTCCACTTCCTGGACTTTATCCGGGACCACCATCCCGCGATACTGCCCAACGCCGCCCAGAAGAGGAAGCACGAGCCGAGTCCGACGTCCGCTAACCAGGGGGAAAAGCGAGCAGGCGTGCAGGGCTCAAACGCCGCCGCTAACAGAAGCCGCCGCCAGCACCACCACCACGGAGCCGGCCCCACTCCCTCAACGCCAACCAAGGCGCAAAAGGGAGCAACAGCAACCAGCCCCTCTGCACGAGCAGCAGCCGCCCGCAAAAGCGGCCAAAACTAAAGCGGCGCCCACATCAGCACCGGCGCAACAGCCGCAACCCCAACAACGACAGACGAAGCCGCGCTACCTCGCCATCGTCGCCCGAATCCTCCCGGATTACTGCCAGAAAGGGCCAGGGGTACTGCAAAAAATAGCCGCCGAGTTAGGAACAGCACCATACACAGCGCCCGCGGGGAGCGGAATCCGCTTCACGCCGAAGTCCGAAGAGGAATACCACTGCATTAACCCGCCACCTCGCCACCCTAGAGGAAGAAGGAGTCGAGTTGCAGTACCACATTTACTCGCTTGACTCCGAGAAGATACTCAAGGTGGCGGTACGCGGACTACCGGCGGGTACCTGCACCGGGAAAATGAAAGCCGCCTTTTCGAGGAACTCGGACATCCCGTAGAGTACATCAAACAGGTCGACGCGAGGGGCGGGCGCCCGGGCTGTATTTACTTCATACAGCTCACCGGCCCTGCCAAGGACAACATCGCAATCTACGGGATCGACGAGCTCCTCTACAAGAGGGACATCAAGGTGGAAGCATGGCGCAGGAAGAAGGGGCCCGCACAGTGCCATCGATGCCAAGACCTCCTCCGCCTCCGCCACTCCTCGCATGGATGCCACCGCCCGATCAAGTGCGTGCGCTGCGCTGAGAAAAAATGGCCTTTTGTAAAGATCAAAGGAGTGCCCCTTCTGTACTTGTACTATTATCTATTCTGTGCCGTCACAAAACTAGACCTCTACCTACGCTTAGTTACTACGCATCGCGGTGTCAAGATACATTTGTGGGTGAGCGTTGAGGTGAGTTTAAAAAAGTCACAGAATAGGGGGGGCTGCACGTCTATCATGGGTCATGGGACGGCCGCGATATACTCTCGATATTTCTCGCACCTCTTGTTCTAATAAAAGAGACGGATAGTGAGAGAAAAATCGAGAGAGCTCGTGCGCCGTCGCGTGATAGCTGAGCCTGTAGAGTCCCTTTATTGAGGCCATTCAAATATACCTACTCCATTGTCTCCATTCCACCTTACTCTAGCTCTGATGCCTTTACCTTTTTACAATCTCTCACTTATAATAAATCTCTAAATTAAAAATGAATCGGCCAGTATCCAACTAACCATTTTTGTGTCCCCCGATGATTTCAGATTCCCATGAACGGAAAAGTAACTTTTTTCATAATCACAGTATTACTCTAGCTTCCGTTTAGGATAGTTTTTATCCGACTGCGACGATTAATTAATTTTCGGAAACATTTGACCTCATTAAATTATTAATTTCTTTTGCTTGAAAACGTAGCCGCCATATCTGTCAACTGTCAGTGACGTCAAAATGGCGGGCTTGCCATAACTATCGACTATTAATAATTTCGATCCGGTGTTGTGATGATAGACCTTCACAAAACGCCTATTAAATTCTAAAGCGTAAAAAAATAATCGATACTGATATGGAAACTTATATGCGATAAATTCGTATTGAGGCGTAATTTCAATAAATGTATCAACAAATTTCAACAAAATAACGCCAAACGTCAAAAGTCTGAATCTCTTCCTTTTTTTTTAATGGCGTGGCGATAGCGCTGTTCTTGCGTTCAGCCAAAGTCTATTTGAGTTTCTGCAAGATTGAATCACACGCTGAGTATTTAATTGTCACGATACTGCACGGCTATCACAGGACGGCGCGCGAGCTCTCTCGATTTTTCTCGCACTATATGTCTCTTACCAAGTTATCTGATAAGAGAGAGACGGATAGTTGGAGAAAAATCGAGAGAGCTCGCGCGCCGTTTTGTGATAGCTGCGCTGGTTTGTCAGTATTTATATTTATCAGCAATAAACAGTATGTATGAAATCAGTATAGAACGGGCCTTTTATAAGCATTAATTATGAAGCGCGTCAGTATTAGGCCTGCATCACACTGGCGCGGCCTGGCCGCGGCGGACAATAGTAAACTTGTCCGCCGCTGTCAAATTTAATATTGTCCGCCACCGCAGGCCGCGCCAGTGTCAGCCACACTGGCTTAAGGCGGCTTCAAGTTAACATTTAGCCAATATAGAGACCACAATAGAGACACAGAAATTGGCCAACATACAGGAAAATACTTTTATCATAAAGCCTGCAAAACACATTATTATGTTGTAGAACTTACCTAGTGGTTAGGTATAGTTTGGAAAATATAAATTGGCCGTCTGTTGTCAAATTAAAAAGAGATCTTTTGTTCCACGTAAACACTTACCGGTCAATGGGTACTCGAAAGGATTATCTATTATTAATTCCTAAACACATCTTTACCTGACAGTCGGAGTGACTCAAGAACTCAAGATCATTTCAGTCATCCATCACGTTTTTATAATATAACATAACACAGTGTTAAAAATATGTAGAAAAGAAGATCAATAAACATTTAGTTCTGCAGCGTGTGTCCTACCTGTTAGATCTATTGCCACAGACATCTACTAAACTTTTACCCCATTATTCATAAAACTTAAAATACCTCTGATATAACACATGTTTTGTCACTTTCTTAATAATTTAAATATCAGAGTGACAGGTTTTAACGTCATTTTAACTAAAATATATAGGTTTATTGAAAGTTTTACATGATAGGTTAAAATTAGAACTGCATAATGTGTCCTATTTCCAAGAGAAGAAATGCGTTAACTCCTACATTAACATGCAAACGAAGTCGCAGGTACAGCTAGTCTTTTATAAAACCTGCCCTGTTAGTATGGGAAAAATCTTGCAAGTTAAATTTGACCCACTTCCCGGTGACCGATTGAGCTGAAATTTTGGGTATTAGTATAGTTTGGATGACAATTCAATATTATTTTAGTTTGGGTTTGTTAGAATCGTCTCAATGAGTAGTTGATGATGGTATAGAAAAGTACAGTCGGTAATAAAAGCTTCTACCAAAAAAATAATTTTTGGCAGAAACTTATCCTTGTTCAACATGGCTTTGATATCACATTTTATCTTGTTAAATATTTTTATGGTGAAAGTTACTTAGGTGTAACAAAATGAAATATTTGTTGTAACGATGTAATTACAATCAGTTTTAGGGCGGATAAAACGTCTGTGAGACTAATTACAATTGGAGCGCAACACAACCAAAATGAGGGTCAAACTCAAACAATCAAGCGATAAAAACGGCCCATACTTATTGACAGCTAATTACGCGAAAAAAAAAGTAAAGTAGTCGTGTCGTGATTGTGTTTAGGTACTGGGTATGCAATAAATTGGTGCAGTGAAATATAGGACCTATTAAAAATAACCCCTGAAATGACTAAGTAGGATGCACCTTTTATTTTTTTCAATCATGCTATGTTTCCCCTAATGTCATACAGGGTGACTCATTGCATTTAATTCGCATAAACGTTCTCCCACTCACTCGGCTCACTCCCACTTTAAAATACCTATCAATGCTGTCATTCTAGCGGGCAGTGTGGATTGAGTTCATACGTCGCTATCAATTTGACCAAGGCGTGCACTCTATCACACTCGAAATTCGCATTGCTTGTCAAAAACTGATGCATCATCATTGGGAAATCCGGACAAAGCCAGACGAAGACAACATTTGGGTATAGTGTTCATTGTACGCGAGCCCCAGTGCGCGTGCGTTATCCTCCCAGTGTACGTCTCTTTCCCTCCCCGGGCGCTCGTGCTCCGTCCCTCTCACTCCCGGAGGGTCGATCTATACGACGCTAGGTACGGCTACGGCATGGTGCTGTACCGTCGTTAGTACGCAGGTTTCTGGCGTCAGACTTAAACGCCAGTCGGCAGTTTGGCAACGGAACGCTCCCCGCGGCCGCAATAATGTCGCGCGCCGTGCTTTTTATTAGTGTTTTTACCATATTTTTGGACGTCCTCCATGCCGGCCAGGTAAGTCGATGTCTGATTTGTCCTTATTCAGTGTATTTTCTACGTAACTCTGTGTCGGCGTATACCGAGGCCACTAAGTCGAAAATCGATTGGACGCGTTCGAAATTGTTTTCACGTCGGGTGTAAAATAGTAGCTGAAACAAGTCGGCCGATTGATACCGACGCCTCAGCCGTAAAACTCTTGTGTTTTTATAGTGTTGTTAAAGAGAATTAGCGTTATTTTTAAGGAATATACTAGAAAATGGTTGCGTAACTGTAAAAAAGCATTTGCAATTGAACAATTGGCGCTTCTTTACGCACTTTTTATTTGATTTGAACATTATTATTGCGTCCTTGCATAACAAAACTTGCGTACAGTAATAAAAGTGAATAAATTAGGCAATTTTACTTCAATTTGCCAATTCCGTCGCAATTTTGAAGCGCGCTACTGATTAATTCGCATTGTTATCTAAAAAAGATAGTTATAATACGGTAATAGGCACTTATTATAACTGGCACAATTTATGATCGGTCGTGGATTTGGAACACTTTGGGTAATTTTCATTTAACAGTGCTAAAACCTTGTTATAATGTAATTGTCACATCAACAGGTTAATTAAGCCTACATATGGCCTACATATCATACTGGCGCGGCCTGGCCGCGGCGGACAATAGTAAAACTGACATTAGCTGTCATATTTACTATTGTCCGCCACCGCAGGCCGCGCCGGTGTGTTGCAGGCCTTAAACAGTCAAAGTGTCAACCTGATATGACAGCCAAGTAGTGACAGGCCCCTATTTCGCTGCTGTCTCAAAATATCCCAGACTCACAATTCCTAAGTGAAATAACTTAATGCAGCATTAATAGCTTACTAATGCATCTCTGGAACCATCGGCGTGGCTAGTTAAACACGTTTAATAGTTCTATAAATATTTTTTAAACATCAAAGCCATTTTACGCGTAGGTAACTGATACGTCAGCGCTTTCCACGCTAACATTTGGGTACTGCCCGACTTTCATCGGTCCGTAAATTTCGAGCGATGGGTAATATTTGACAATGGTGCTTACAGGGTAGAACAATAGCTTTTCTTTATAGCGCTATATATTTAATGCTATCGTAGCATTTAACTGCTAACAAGATCTATGGTCACAAAAAGACGGTTATTGCCGTGCTGATAACAATTTGAAACCAGAACACAATGGCGGAGGAAATATTTGAAATATAAAAAGAGTAAACCTACATAATAACCTAGCTTCTGGGTAATAAATATGCATAGATTAAAATTAACGCTTTCATTGAACGGATTTTCTTCTTAAACACGTTATATTAAACACGTTTTCCGACTAAATAGGTAATTAGTAACAGTATTAATTATTAAGACGCGAACTTATTTAGGCTCATCGTTCCATAGCTCGAACTATAAATATTTTTGGATTATAACATAATTTATTAATTGACTAAGTAAATGGTTGTGTTATATAAACGAAGGAACGTTGAGCGGGGTACTTTTCCGACGGCACTTTGAACTGACAATACAATGAAATCTTTATAATTGAAGATAGATTATATGCATGAACATACTCTGCTTTAATAGTAGATAACTGAACGTTTTTTAATTGTCAGCCACCATTGTTATCAAATCAGTCCTTAACAAAACACCTCTGCAATGAAGATGACACTCTTTTAACTGAGTAATAGTAGTATTAACTACGGAAATTCATTACGTTATTATCTGCTGTGCAGATATAGTATAGTTCAAAGAAAGTACGTCATAAAAAAGTAGAAGCTGATCCTCACAAATTGTAATTAGATCAGCGGCATCTACTCAGATATCGCCACGGTTAAAAAAGGCGGCGGTTTTACACAACTTACAAGCATGATAATTCTATTGCGGGCCCCTGAGGGTGCAAATGAAGCCTGGTATAGGAACGCTGCCAAGTCTTTTAGTCTATAAGCACCCTTCGTAGCCTCGCACGCTGCTTGAGTCACCTAATTTATTGTAAAAAACTTTCTACCGCTAGATTAAGAATACGGTTAATACGGGACCTTTATTTATTTATTTATTTATTTATTGACAAATACATTTACGTGACATTACAGTAATAACCAATGCGTCACGAAACCAAAACAACAAATAATACTATTTAGGCGACGAAACGGCGTGGCCCCGTTGCATCGTCGTCTCCGGTGTAGGATTCGGCAGATTGCCCCGGAACCGTCGAAACACTACACCCTTCGGCCAGAAGTCAGCACATGCGACGGTCTCCTGCTGCGGCGGCGGTTTATGTAACAGTGTAAGATCTTCTTCTATAACGACGACGTAAAAGGCGGCGTCGTTCTTCATCACTAAAGATAGTCGCGGCGATTGAATGATTAAAGTACAAGACAGAAGAAATCCGTGAACTTGGAAAGTGTTAACAATAAAATATTAGAAATCAATACACAAAAATAAATGTAATGTTATTCGTACAACGCCAAGCTCCATAGTTATGGTTATATTTATTTGTTATCAAACACTGAAACTCAACAATGAATCTCTATTAACTAATTACGCAGCTACGTTGGAAGGAACATAAAGCTACCAGAGCCCTTACAAGCACGATAATTCTATTAAGGACCACTGAGGTTGCAAATTCCGTCTAGGAGTATTGCCAACAATGCTCAAATGTCGGCAAGTACGAATATAGCCAAGTGTTGCCAAGTCAAGACTGCCTGCAACCCTCACCCGTGTTGGCGACGTAATTTATTACTTGTGTGGAAGTTGAAAGCACGATTTCTTAGGGGTTTCAAAAGAGGAAAACAATGGGAAACAAATGCGCAATGCGTAAAAATACTTTATTAAATGGCTGCGGCAGCGATGCTGCCAATTTTGAGTATTTTTATCGTATTTTGCGCACACAGATTATTTTAAACTAACTCATAAAGGTTTGGCTCTGTTGTTAAACTTGTTAATGTCGAAAGGACAATCATAGCCAGATTGTCAAAAAAATATTGCCTAGAAAGTTACAGACTTAAAAAATCTAGGTACTAACTAACAGCCCAACTGCAAAATCATTTTGACCGCCGTCAATCTATTTAGAAAATTTTCAACCCTACATTTGACAATTCTGTGAAATATACTGCTAAGTAAAACCTTGTTGCTGTGAGCTATTGAAAATGCGAAACAAATCTAATGAAAAGAGAGACGAGACTGCGAGACGCGTCATAATGCGGCTAGAGTGATATCTCAGCTCGTAAAAATTGACGCAGAGTCAATATGTGATGCTGCCAAGTGGGGCGCCAAGGTATATTAGCCTTCTTATACCTACTTATTGTCTAAGTAGCTTCGCTGTCTATATATGCTTATGTAATCTGCGACTGAAAAGTAAATACGTATCCCGAGAAACATCCTTCGGAGGAACCATCTTTTCGGAAATAAAGACCATTCGGATGGACATATACTAACAATTATTTGGGTTTACCGATTTGCATCATGGTAAGCCGTTGAAAAAGCGACTCTGACATCCAAGCTAGATCTAAATTCCAATGAAAGTATTGTAAATATTCAACGTTGTTTTGTTACTCTATTGTTTCTTACACTTACTAATTTACGCTCTACTTTTGTGGTCGCGGGCCTAAGGCCCCATTATTGGCGTATGGGATCGTACCTTCGATCTGAATCTCTTAGTTTTCTTAGGTTTTTTGTAGCTTATTATGTTAACAACAACGGCTTTAAGCAATATAGTATCCCATATTTACTTCAAAGTTCATTGTTTTCGAGATATTTGGACAAATACATTTTAAATAATAATATCAATTATTTTAGTTCCTAGTTTCATAGACATATTTGTAATCTGTTGTATAGTTTAACATTTTCGTTATAAAATATTTTAAAGGTAATGTCATATACCTGTCAGCAAGTTAGTAAAATAATAATTCGAGATTACGCGACCACGGGCTGATTTTCCACGGTACGAAAAAAGTGCAGCACTCGTTGAATGTTCTCCTTCCGGCAACTTTTCATGAGAAACCGAATGCGTGATATGACTGACGTAATAGTGACTGGCTTTTGGGTCATTTTATCATAAGGTTATATACCTTTACTTAGTTATGTTCTGTATCATTGGACCTGATGTAATTCTGAATATTGAAGCAAGCCAAATACTATGTCGGGAACTCTAAAATTCAAAGCCAAAAATAGACAAAACATTATAAAATCGCTTGTTCAGGCGTAGAGCTTACACATAACCATTGACAGCACCTTATTATGCATTACGTATGTGTCAGAATGAACAATGTGGCACACAATATAACCTGCCAAAAATTGTAATCGTAATTAATATATATTTAATATACGTCACAAAAGCCACAATGCGAGTTTTCCCGTACGCGCAGCGTGCAGTAAAACTCGCATTATGGCTAGGTGTCGCGTAAAATCCTTTTCATAAGAGGAAAATTTTATAGGCCTGCCAAGTTATTTTCTTTACTTAATGATGACTTACTTAATGGTTTTTACTCACAATTGCACATCGCCAAGAATTTCCAGTGGCGTCCCTTCTATTTATCACTTTTCTAGCTACGACGAGTCAACATTTTTGATAATAACCAAACATGCAGAATTTTCACAAATACTTGTGAAAATATAACCTATAATGGCGCGCAACAGTTTTTTTTCGTGAAGTTTGCGCAGTGCGCGCGCTTGTGTTTAGCCAGACTTGGATGAAATCTCTTAACAGCCAATACAAAAATAAATAAATACTGTCGTTTTAAAATGTTATCTTTATTAATTCATGTTAAATGTTATCAAAAGTGAATAGTTTTACTAAATTTAACGTTTCTAAATCACATTCAAAAAGAAATAGTCAATTAATTAACAAAAAGGATTTAATTTGTTTAGTCGATTAAGAATCCATTTGCAGGGAATTAAAAAAAAATCTGTACATTCTGTAAAACCCGGTTGATTTAAGAATGATCCGTGTTCATGCATACATCTTGCTGCTAGGTGCCAACACTGCCAACGTTACTTAATCGGGATATAACCATAACACACAAGTGTTGTAATGGTATAAAACACGCGTGTTTAATATCCAGGATTATGAGCTTAAAAGCGACACAATAAGAGGTATGTTACGAGCAATTGTGTTGAAAACATACATACATACAATATTAGTTAAAAATCTGGTGTGTATTGAGAGAAGTAATGATAAGCGAATATTTTGCTTTGGGGAGATGACTGCGCCTGCGGTGGCCTAAACGAATGACTGCCCTTACCTACTCAAAGCGATAATTGCAGCGTTCTTTTTTTACCCTTTGGAACCGATCAATACATTTGTGCGGGTTGATTACATTTAAATGTCAAATCAAAATTACTTTTAAATATATTTCATTTTACATTAGCGGGGTCTGTAAGGGACCATAGTTGATATGTGTGTCGATATAATAAAGACAATATAACATACACTGCGGGTTGGGTGAAGGTGAAGTATGATTATTAATTGCGGCATAATTACCAGAAGTGAGTGTGAAGGTTAGCCAAATGGTAGCATAATAAAACGCGATCGTATCTGATATTAGACTATTGCTAGTTTTCATAATATAACACATCACTTACTAACAATTATACGAAAAGACGCCTTGCATACGTCAACTGTACAGTCGAGTACAAAGATATGTATACGCCTGAAAGTTACAAAATGATGTATCCATTTTAATTTGTAGCCATATTTGGTTACTATAATATATGCTCAAATAAGGTGACACTACCAAGTTTACGCTCAATGTTCCAAATTTATCTATACACTAACAAGTAAACAATAATGTGCACGTATTGATGCAGATTTATATGACTGCAGATACTGTTACAATTTTATGTATACACGTCAATCAAATTTATTTTTCGAATATATGAAGATTCATATCAGATATATACAATTGTCTCTTTCATTTTATGCATGACGTCATTTGAAGATATTTGGTTGAATGTTGGGGCGGTTTTGTCAAAATTCAAAAAATGATCTGTTTTCGAAACTACTATGTATATCCACTTTCTGTATAGACATTTTTAATATTATTTTTATTTTTATTTCTTAATTATTGAGGATCGTGATAAGGACTCTGATAATTTTTAAAAGTAAGCAAATTTATATAATAATATTTATCTTGAAATAAATGAATCTAAATCTATTCTGGTGTAAGTATAATAGTAATCCAGAATATATATATTTGGATGCCTAGAAAAAAAAACTCATGGAAACACAACTTACCTAACCAAGTTCAACGTGGATTTTTTGCCCATCAATCTTATTTTTTTATAGCTAGAAATTCACGACTAGCATTAAATAAAAAAAATGATGGTAATTAAAAAAGATCCTTTCGTTTAATTTTACGAATTTCGGGTTCAAGTTATATCAAAGAGGACTTCACTCCTCTTAGGCTCTAGGTGAGTCGAACCATTTTGTAATTCGTACTGCTGGGGAGGAATCCACAAAGCTCTCTGACTACTAGCTGCATTTATAGATGGACCTGGACCAGTATAAATTGCACCACTGAATACCCACTTATGTGCTACAATTCTAGGGGTCAAATTACATTAGGGACTAGCTGTCAATCAATTCAACGGATCCTTATGAATATAGGTCATAGAAACGCAATGTTAGGCTCATCTGGTAATTTTGACTTATTATCAATTCTGGCAAATTCACGATTTAAATCGTGAGACGGCGATATCCAATGACAGGTTAATACTCTTTTCAAGAAGCGTCAAATAACTTTGTTCAAATTACGACCGTATGTCAAAGGTAATGAAGCTCATTTTTGCAGAATATTGAGATATTTTTTACTGATAGGTTCATATATTCGAAAAATTAATTTGATTGACGTGTATACATAAAATTGTAACAGTATCTGTAGTCATATAAATCTGCATCAATACGTGCACATTATTGTTTACTTGTTAGTGGATACATACATTTGTAACATTGGGCGTAAACTCGGTACTATACCTTATTTTGGGCATATATTATAGTAATCAAATATGGCTACAACTTTAAATGCATACATAATTTTGTAACTTTCAGGCGTATACATATCTTTGTACTCGACTGTACATTACTGTTAGTCATACATTATATCATGTTTTTGTAGCTGTTGGTACTACTTAAGTATAAATAAATAAATACCTTCTTTAAGACATACGTATATTGTACATTTACATGAACGACGTCATGGTAGAGCTACCAGTGCCGAAAGTTACGTAACAGAACAACTCTACAATACAGTTTTAACGTTGAACTAATGTTACAATGGTTCTTTTTACGCTTTTTCCTCTTCACTACTTTGCATACTACTTACGGGCAAATACTTCTTTCAAAGTTTGGTTTAAGAACTCCGATTTTGTATATTAATACTTTTTATCTAGTGAGTGAATGAGTTGGTTAGGAAAGTAGTTATGGTATGCTGAACATGATTCGAGCATTAAGATACTATCTTTTGCGGGTGCAGTGTTCTGTTCAACGAATGAGTTACGTAATTTTTGCCAACACAAAATGTAATCCTAATTATAATAGCAACATATGTAAAAAATATGAGACATAATTATAATAAGTATAGTAACTATCTATTAGGTAGCACCAACGAAACTATAGCTACATAGCTCTACAGATGAAGGAAAATAACTAAAGAAGAGTAAATTGAAGATAGGAGTCAAATCATGGTAATGATTATGATGATGACGATGTCGGTGATTTGCTATGAGTATGAGTCATCAACTCATCAACTATGTTGCGAGGGTTGCGGTGAGCCCAAGCAATATAGTGTAGGTGAGGAAGTTACTTTCCACCTTCCGTCTCATTCATCAGATCAGTTTTATGATACAATAATGGTGCCATGTGCAATGTTATCCGACTTAAAAATGATTACTCGATTGGACTACGGAAAGTTGGTCAAATTGGACCCAAACACAAATAACTCGAAAATATTTTTTATAAATGACCGCGCATCCTTTTTAAATTACGTCTACATTATCTAGAATCACAGCCCACCACCGTTTGCAGCCCTAACTTATCTAAATCGAAGCGCAGACTGTCGTCCATTTGAAGGACGTTAAGTCTAGCGGTCAGAAGTGTCCAAGAACGTTCTCAATTTAAATACAAGGCTCCTTAAAGTAGACTTGCCGCCTGACAGAACCCAGTAGCTAGCGTTGTTTAAACTGAAATAGACTTAGTATCTTTTTTATTTTCGTCGGGGTAATGGGAATTTGTTTTTCAGTACCGAAAACACACATGCCTCTCTAATTCTAACGTTCTTTATTAATACGAGCTTTTAAGCTCCATGTGTTCTGAGCAATGTTAATATTTTTACGAGAAATCTACCTACTTAGATGCTTCACTATGAGTTCAAATTGCATCTAAAACTTTGTGAATTAAGCTTCCTAGCTTTATACGTATGTAAAATACCCTTCCGTGAGGTGCGCATACTCTGTAGAGGAAAATAAATTAAGAGCAATGTAAAAACAATGTCACACGACTAGGATTACCTGTCTCTAACCCCTGCGAATGGCGCGTGAATTCGCCAGAACTATCCCCAACTCTTTTGTTCAAAGCGGATTAAACCGGGAAGAGTGAAAGAGTACATTTTTAATTACGGCCGGCGCCAAGCGAAGATTCCAGCATTAAAATAAATTTTCGGCTATTTTCGAGAATATTTGGCGAATGTCGGCCCTGTGGTTGTAATAGCGTTTCTTTCTGAGGATTTCGGGATTCCGAAAGGCTTTAGCGGGTATTGTTTCTAAATCGTTATGGAGTGCTTTTGTGTTTTGAGAGTCAGTTAGGTTTGGATGTTTTTAGGATGGGCCGAAGAGATTTTCTTAATGGTATGTTGGTTCAAGCGGCTCAATTGGAAATGCGATTCGGAAAATCTGATCATTTTGTTAGATGATTTCTTTCACGTAAACAAATATGTTGCTATACTTGCTATTCTAATGTCTCTATTTAAAGGACGGGTACAAAATCCAGTCCACATTTAGCCGTATAAAATCCAACACAACGAGTAAAGTTGGGACTTCTGTGCGGTCTGGACAGGCCAGGCTTAGGCAAAGCCTCATTCAGGACAAGTGATAAGGAAACTACTGGGTTGGGATTTCGCATTGTTTGGACTCATATGTTGAGTTGGTGAATTTATTAGAGGCTATGAAGGTAATTAGAAAGGTTATTAAGCATTGAGTACATCGCAATTTCTTTTATAACGTTATTTTCTCTTTCCATTTGTTTTCAAGTTAGATCTATTGGAGGAGGTTTATGCCATTATAGGCTGATGATTATGATGATGATGATAATGGCGGTAATGAGGACGATGATGATAATGATAAAGATGCAAAATATGTCATTGTGGAATCATAATAACATTAATTTATTATGACATCCATACAATGACCCTTATCTGAAACATTAATCGAAATGTTCATCCTTTGATAAGTTATATCCGGACTTTTTTGATGCGGCCGGGCCGTGTCGGTCTATTTTTAATTTCGTGAATTCAGGACATGTTGCAACCCGTTAAAATGTATTAACAATAAAATATTAAATCTGAATCGATATAATAAAATCTTGCTTCGAAATTTTGCCGTCATTGTGTCAGTTTATTTAGTCGTAACGTATGGCATTGAAAACAGAATCGCTTTTCTTGTGTCAGTTTTAGTGTACAGTCAAGGAATTTAAATTCCTACCCACCTAAGGTTCAATATTGTATAGCAAACAGTCATCATAAGAGCTATCTAAGCACAACGTTACTTGACATATCAGACGCATTTGTTTGTGTTACTAGGCAACTGATATGATTAATTAAATTACGTTGACATGGTGAACTGTAAAACGTCAAGGCACTGCTAAAAATGGATGACAGTAATCGAAAATCTAACAAAATATGACTACTCCTTCCTGGTGTAATTCCACTATTTGAGCTCGCAATACTTCACGGTTTGCGGCAAGCATTTTATTATTTTTCAAATTAATTTCGTATTTGATAATTATTTCACAATTTTCTCGATTGACATTGACATCAACTGACATGTGTTTAATTATTTATTAGATAAGTAAATGACTTCGCAAAGAGGTTATCTGTAATGTGCAGTGACAAATAATAGGTATTGAATTGACATATCAATACTAAAATGAAAATTTCGACCTTAATGCATCGTGCCTAATGCCTAACAACATTTCAACAAAATGGGTAGGAAATTAAATTCCTTGACTGTACGATAGACTCTTAGGTGCCAGCGGCGGCGCGTGAAAATTCTCGATGGGCACCTACTCGTACTTAGACCGTACGTACTTAGGTAGC